>CM046811.1:28598902-28758419 GCA_025617385.1 Murraya koenigii
CTTTAAAGCATATTGATTTTCTGATTAATAAAATATTTCAAATATTTATTCAGATATTTTGAATTGAATTAATATTTTGAGCAAAGTCCATTTAATCATATTATATGTATTTATGCGATCACCATGTGGATTCGCAGAAGACATAAATACAAGTTATCTTATGATTAAATAAGTTAAGTTCATAGCTGATAAATAAAGTTGGGCACTTTATTTAGGTATAGACTCGTAATAAATTCATTGAGTGATTTGTCTTAATCATGTATGAATTTATTGATGT
Organism: Murraya koenigii; assembly: GCA_025617385.1. Taxonomy (NCBI): domain Eukaryota; kingdom Viridiplantae; phylum Streptophyta; class Magnoliopsida; order Sapindales; family Rutaceae; genus Murraya; species Murraya koenigii. Next base: position 28,599,180 of record CM046811.1, read on the forward strand.
AGTTTGTCTACATTGAATCGGATCACATATGAGATTTAATTAACCTAGTAATAACTGTCAGACTTATTAAATCTCATAGGCATTGATTTACTGTAATCTTAATCTTGAGTTAGTTATGATTTCATGATTGTAGTTGTTATTTCATTTGAGTTACCAATGGGCATGACATACACATGTAGTCTAGATTACCCAGTATCTTGGTGGGAGCAATTACAAGTATTGAAATTGTAGATTAACAATATAGAATTTGTACGACACATCTCTTGATGGGTTTTCAGTACTTGATCATAGAAATTCTCTGGCCAGAGTGTCTCAACATAAATAAGTATGTTGAAAATGATGATTAGAGAAAACCAGTAAGTATCAAGGAAAAAGATGTAATTAAATTGATTGGACAGTTGAGATATCAATTTAAATTAACGATGTGGTACAAAGGATTGTGCAGTAAAGAAATCAATGTGGCTTGGGCGAATTATATTCGAGCATACAATTATGGAGGTCAGTTCCAATCTTATAGTGGAGTAGAATTGGAATTAAATAATTATATTTGTTTAATTACAAATTTAATTATTGTAGCCACTATTGTATGTTCCCAAATGATCCCCAGGTTAGCTCATTTAATTGACAACACCATCACTGGACCCAAAAGCAAGAAAAACTGGCATATTAGATGAAAATTATAATTATAATATTTGTTAAGGCCTAGTATGTTATATTAAAGTGTAAATGGGGGGCTTGTAATGTTTTACAAGGTGGTCTCCTAGTTTGTTACACATTCCTTCCACTTTTAGGTAAGTGGAGAGATAGTTAAAAGAGGAATTCTATTTTAAATAGAAATCCTAATCCTAACATACTAGGGTTTTTCATAAGATATTATAAAAGGGGCTTTATACTCTTAAATGAAGAAGAGGAGGAGAACCCCAGGGATTCTAAGAAAAATAAAGAAGGCATCTAAGAGGAGCCAGTTGCAATTGGGGAGTGGTGAAACAGACGCCCACACGTCCAGTGTTGATCAAACTTGAGTCATAGCCTGGAAGATCGTTTGAAGGCGGATCCACAACTCTCAATTGTTCATCTTCTCAAAACATCAAGGTATGAATTTCTAGATTACTTAATTCTTATATGTTGTATGAGATCGGTCCTAAAAGGTTTTAATTGAAAAATTGAAAAACCTAGTTTATTTTCCCATCAATTGGTATCAGAGCCATCTCATAATAATATATAAGAATTATGTAAGAAACTTATCTTGTTAATTATGTATTAGAGTGGCACAATTTATTTAGATATATATTATCTGTTAATATATGAATAAAGCATGCTTGGATTGTTTCAATTCATGGTTAGAGATTTGTTTGTATTTTTTTTGGATTTGTAACAAAAGGGGTGGTCTATTATCACCATGTTTCCCTTTTGATTTAATTTTATGTTTCAAAAATTATTTTATAAAGCATTAGATTGAAATCTGTAAAATTAAAAAAAAAAAAAAAAGAGATTTTCCGAGCAAGAACCACAGCTGAAAAACCGAGCAGACAGCAGCGTCGCGTCAGCAGCGACAGACGCGCGCAGCAGCTGCATGCTCGCGCAGCAGACGCTGCATGCGCAGCTGCGCAGCAGACGCGCGCTCAGCAGCTGATGGCACGCGTGGCTCGCGCAAGCAGCGAGCCTCGCGGTAGAGGAGCAGCGGCAGCAGAGCTCGAGCAGGTGCAGCTCACGCGACAGCAGCAGCGGCTGGAAACGAAGGCAGCAGAGCCAGACGCGGATGGAGCAATTCCGGCACTGGCGGTAGAGTATCTCGGGCTTGACAGCGGCGGGTGCCCACCGGAAAAAGGAAGGAACGGAAACTCAGCGGTTTCTTTGCTGATGGCGGCGGAAAGAAAGCGGAAAGAAAAATGCAGATTAGGGTTTTTGAGTGGCAAATATCTCTTGAATCCCTTTAGTTCTGTATAATTTCGCTTGGGTAAAAATTAGTTTAACTATTATGCATTTAAGTCCAGAAACAGTTTTTGGGTTTGGTAAATCCTAGTTCGAAGTCCAATAAAATTTGGACTTAATGGATTAAAATGCATGGATATAGTTTAAACAAATTAAGTTTATTTTTTGGTCCAAAAATTTTATTTAAAATTTTAATTTATTTTCTTTAAAATTAAAAATTTGGACCAATAATAAATTTAAAGCCCATATTAGCCAAGGCCATCACCAAAGATAATCTAAGAGAAGAAGATATTGACATGAAGCCCAGTGAAGATTAGGCTTAGGGTTAATATTTTTTATTAGGAAAACCATGAATTGAGATTATTTAATTTTTCTATATGTTATGTTTGGATGTGAACATGCCATGATAACATGTCATATAGAATAGGTAGTGCCACTCTATGCATAATAATATATGTCATTCATATAACATGAATTCATGCATATTGTTTGAGATTTGTAAATGCTTAATAATATAAGATATCACTTAGATAATATTATAGGAAGCATGCAATTAACAATATATGTATGATTTAAAAGGAAAACCAAACTTTAAAATATTGAGTGGGAGAGGAAAATTCAAGATAATTTTCCCACTGGCTCCATTGTTAGTTCAATAATAAAATTATATATATACCTCGACTTCATGATACGGTGATGCTCCCTACGGAGGGTATATATATTAGACATTTTATTTGATGAACTTCTTTAAAGATAAAATCGAAATATTTTTCAATCTGTTGATCACCCCAACGGTGGCTACATGATATGAGAAATACGTAGATTGAAACAATGGTTATACACTCAACAAAATTTGTTATTAACCTTCCCAACGAAGCTCAGTAACAAAATTTTGACCTTAAAAGATAAACGATAGTTATTTATCATGTTACGACATGAAAGTAAATAATCTAATGGTTAATTGGGTCCGTAAGTGGCGGCATGACTTCCCAACGGATAGCTTGCTAAAGCAAGTATTAGATTATCGTTATAATAAAATAAAATGCATTTATGATTTTTTGCATTTTAGAATTTTATTGTGAATGTTATATCAATATATTTATGCATGTATGTTTTATTTTTCGAAAATGTCTTCCATCAACCCAATCGTTAATCATCCTAGTTAAAATGAACTCATCGGTGACAATTACTTAGATTGGAAACGCAATCTATTTAATATTCTCACCGCTAAAGACTACAAATATGTTCCGACCCAAGAATGCCCTCCAAGTACCAACGTTATACGATTATAGAAATCGAAGGAGTCTTATGAGAAATGGTGCGAGGCTAACAAAATGGCTAAGCGCTATATATTGGCTTCGATTTCTATGGAACTGCAGAACAAACTTGAGCATGGAAATAGCCACCGAAATATTGGCTAGTCTCCATGAGATGTTTAGGCGAATCACCGATTCCGCCGGAGAAGCAGTGATAAACGTGTCACCGACACCAAGATGGTAGAGGGTACAAGAGTTCGTGATCATGTCCTCAACATGATGGACTATTTGAATGAAGTTGAGATTCATGGTGTTGAGATCGATGATAAAACAAAGATCAACATGGTGATTGAATCTTTACCGATACATTCGTGAGAGTTTAAGGTCACTATATCTTAAGCAATAGAAATATGACCTTAGTTCAATTGATGTACGAACTACATGCTATAGAAGAATATTATCATAGAAAAGCACTTCCTAAACAAGAATTCTCTTTAAAGCCTAAGTCGAAAGACAAGGGTAGGCAAAAGAGAATTGACATAAGGAATCTGTCTCACCGTAAAAGATGGCAAGTCGAAAGACAAGTGCTTCAAGTGTAGATGGAAGGGTCATCGAAGAAAGATTATCCTAAGATTATTAAAATCGGTATAGGAAATCTTTAAGCTTCCTAATTAGTTCAGTTTCTATAGTGAATTCTGAGATAACTAATTTTTATTTGTAAATTCATTTATTTGGTTTTCAGGAAACCAAGAGATTAAATGAAGAAAGCTTTAAGCAGCAGTAGAAAAAAATACTAGTTTATATCAGCTGAGAGGAATAGATCAATTTTATGAGACTTTAAGTTTTGATATTTGTCTTTGTATTCCAAACATTAGAGGAATTTAATTTTGGTGGCTTGTTTTTAATAAACAGAAGCACACTGTTATTTTTTGATCCTATGTTAATAACTCTTTTTTTTTACAAAGACAATTAATATCATATAAGTCTATTGATCTGTTCAAAGCAAGATATAATGATAAAAAGTATATTATTTATCCCATAAAAAGAAATGTTTTTCTAAAACCAATGGCACCTCTAATATTTATGCTTAAGTCATATAAACTATAATAAGATTTCATGAGAATGATTAATAATAGGTCCTTCCTGACCTATTTGAGGATTGATCATTGATACTCTATAAATCTTATTTAGAAGAGTAATATGACAAGGTAGCTCATTTTGAGCTAAAAGAAAGCGTAATATTGTATGCATGAAATTAGTACATACAAATGTATGTGGACTAATTAGTTTACATGTAAGAAGAGGTTATGAGTATTTTATCAATCCAATTGATAAATATTCAGATCATTTATGTTTGTCTAAATGTGTCATGATTCCATGGCTTTTGAAAATTCAAAAGAGTACATGGATAAGACAAAGAAGCAATCAGACAAGAACATAAAAGAACTTTGATCTAATCAAAGTAAAGAATATCTCTCTAGAGAATTCAAAGTCCATTTGGTTGTAAAATGACATAATAGTGTCATTATATAGACAAACAAAATTCTTTTGGATAAAATAAGATGTATACTTAGCGATTTATCATTTACCTTTTTTATTCTAGATACCAGTATTTAAAAACTGCATAGACTATTGAACTTAGTTTTATCTATATAAGTGCCTAATTCTCCATAGAATTATGGATATGTCACGAACTTAAATTGTGACGCATCTATAATTGGAGATTTACTAGTATTTATACTAAAATTATAGGCAGAAAAGATGGATTCATGTTCAAAAGTATGCATGTTTTAGGTATTCTAAAGGAATAAAGGAAAGTCTAATTTATAGACCTCAAGATAGGAATGTATTTGTAAACTACGCTATACTTTCCTTGAGGAAGACTATATAAATGACTTGTAACCTATGAGGTAAAACTAGAGAAATCATAAGTAAGGAGATCATATTGATGCTCAGTTTTCTATTTATAGAAAAAAGCAAGAATGATTAACAAAAGGATTATCCCTGAACAAATTATTACTTTTAGAACCTCATCGTAATGGGAGGGTAACTAGATTACCAAACAAGATACATATTATTGAGAGAAACCTATACGGCTGTCTCATATGAACATGTATAAAATCCCACTAGATACAATGAAGCTCTAATAGATAGTGATGTTGAACATTGGAAAAGGGCTATGAATCAAGAAATGGAATATATGTATTCCAATAAAATCCAGAAACTTGTAGAGACACCAAATGAGGTAAAACCCATTGGATGCAAGTGGATCTATAAGAGGAAAATAAGAGTAAACAGAAAGATAGAAGTATTTAAAGCAAGATTAGTAGCCAAAGGGTTCACTCAAAAAGAGGGAATCGATTATGAAGAAACGTTTTCTCTGGTTGCTATGCTTAAATCTATCAGAATTCTGCTCTCTATTGTTGCAGTGCTAAATTATGAAATTTGGCAAAAGGATGTCAAGACTGCCTTTCTTAATAGGCATCTTGAAGAAGACATCTTTATGCAGCAACCAGATGGATTCATACATAAAGGCCAAGAACACTTGGTATGCAAGTTGCAAAGATCCATCTATGGATTAAAGCAAGCATCCCAGTCATGGAACATCAGATTTGATCAAGCGATAAAATCGTTTGGATTCATTCAGAATATTGATGAACCATGTGTGTACAAGAGAATTCGTGGAAAAACTGTAGCCTTCATAAATCTTTATGTAGATGATATTCTCCTTATCGAAAACGATGTAGGAGTAATGACTACTATAAAAGAGTTGGCTAGCAAAACAATTTGATATGAAAGATCTAGGAGAAGCTAGTTATATTCTTGGTATCAAGTTGCTACGAGACCGGAAGAATAAAACGATAGCTTTATCTCAAGTGGTCTATATCGATAAGATATTGGCTAGATTTAGCATGGTAAATTCCAAGATTGGTTTGTTACCATTCAGACATGGAATTATATTCTCTAAGGTTAATTACCTAAAATTTCTGAGGAGATAGAGAACATGAGACGAGTTCCTTACGCGGAAGCTGTGGAAAGTCTCATGTATGCAATGCTTTACACTAGACCAGACACATGTTTTGCGATTAGGATGGTTAGCAGATATCAACCTAATCTCGGACCTAAACATCGGACTCATCGTCAAGCACATAATGAAGTATCTGAAAAGAACTAAGGATTATATGCTTGTGTATCCGGATGATGAACTTACTCCGATGGGTTATGCCTGATTCTGATTTTATGTCAGATAAGGATTCTAGAAAGTCTACTTCCGACTATGTGTTTACATTAGGAAGTGGAGCTATTAGTTGGAGGAGTGTGAAATAATCTTGTATCGCAGACTCCACAACAAAAGCTTAATATGTGGCTGCATCTAAGGCTGCAAAAGAAGCGGTATGGCTCCGCAAGTTCCTTCGAGATCTTGAGGTGGTATCTGCTGCAAGTGCACTACTTAAATTATTTTTCGATAATAATGGTGCAGTGGCTCAATCCAAAGAACTAAGAAACCACAAGAAACAAAAACACATTAAGAGGAAGTATTATCTCATATGGATATAGTGTAGAAATGTTATAACCTACACTTAGAGTCCTACAAGCATGTGCAATTTGCCAGATATGCTTTGAGAGCAAGTGGGAGATTGTTGGGATTATGTGCTCTTTAAAGCATATTGATTTTCTGATTAATAAAATATTTCAAATATTTATTCAGATATTTTGAATTGCATTAATATTTTGAGCAAAGTCCATTTAATCATATTATATGTATTTATGCGATCACCATGTGGATTCGCAGAAGACATAAATACAAGTTATCTTATGATTAAATAAGTTAAGTTCGCAGTTGATAAATAAAGTTGGGCACTTTATTTAGGTATAGACTGTAATAAATTCATTGAGTGATTTGTCTTAATCATGTATGAATTTATTGATGTAGTTTGTCTACATTGAATCGGATCACATATGAGATTTAATTAACCTAGTAATAACTCGTCGAACTTATTAAATCTCATAGGCATTGATTTCATCGTAATCTTAATCTTGAGTTAGTTATGATTTCATGATTGTAGTTGTTATTTCATTTGAGTTACCAATGGGCATGACATACACATGTAGTCTAGATTACCCGGTATCTTGGTGGGAGCAATTACAAGTATTGAAATTGTAGATTAACAATATAGAATTTGTACGACACATCTCTTGATGGGTTTTCAGTATTTGATCATAGAAATTCTCTGGCCAGAGTGTCTCAACATAAATAAGTATGTTGAAAATGATGATTAGAGAAAACCAAGTAAGTATCAAGGAAAAGATGTAATTAAATTGATTGGACAGTTGAGATATCAATTTAAATTAACGATGTGGTACAAAGGATTGTGCAGTAAAGAAATCAATGTGGCTTGGGCGAATTATATTCGAGCATACAATTATGGAGGTCAGTTCCAATCTTATAGTGGAGTAGAATTAGAATTAAATAATTATATTTGTTTAATTACAAATTTAATTATTGTAGCCACTATTGTATGTTCCCAAATGATCCCAGGTTAGCTCATTTAATTGACAACACCATCATCTGGATCCAAAAGCAAGAAAAACTGGCATATTAGATGAAAATTATAATTATAATATTTGTTAAGGCCTAGTATGTTATATTAAAGTGTAAATGGGGGCTTGTAATGTTTTACAAGGTGGTCTCCTAGTTTGTTACACATTCCTTCCACTTTTAGGTAAGTGGAGAGATAGTTAAAAGAGGAATTCTATTTTAAATAGAAATCCTAATCCTAACATACTAGGGTTTTTCATAAGATATTATAAAAGGGGCTTTATACTCTTAAATGAAGAAGAGGAGGAGAACCCCAGGGATTCTAAGAAAAATAAAGAAGGCATCTAAGAGGAGCCAGTTGCAATTGGGGAGTGGTGAAACAGACGCCCACACGTCCAGTGTTGATCAAACTTGAGTCATAGCCTGGAAGATCGTTTGAAGGCGGATCCACAACTCTCAATTGTTCATCTTCTCAAAACATCAAGGTATGAATTTCTAGATTACTTAATTCTTATATGTTGTATGAGATCGGTCCTAAAAGGTTTTAATTGAAAAATTGAAAAACCTAGTTTATTTTCCCATCACTTACATCCCTCTACTGACATTCCTTTCAAGGTGGGAAGAATCATAGATTCCATGACCACGGACTAAAGTTCTTTTGTTAAGATAGGTGCAGGAGAGTATGCTCCCATCTCACCAGTATATGGCCCGGTATCACCATCACCAACTCATTTATGGTCCTGAGAAGATTTTAAAGGTATGGCATTCTCTCCATCCACAAGGGCATTCTGTAGAACTAAAAGCATATTTTACAAGCATTAAATCAACAACTTCTTATGCCTCCTCCAATGTCATAGTAGCAATAACTCATTTTCCAACAATCAATCCATCTGCTTTGACAATTGACAACAATAGGTGGCTTTTCCTCTTGATTATACTGCTTTGCAACATTCGAGTATGTAAATGTTTTACACTACAGCAACAAATCAAAACATTAGCTTAATGTTTCTTTGGCTTACTGTGAGAGAGTTGATAGTAGCGGAGATTTTAATGAAAAGGTTATTGTATCTTATATAAAGAATGTTATCTTACATAATTATGTAAAGTACATAACAAGTCCACAGCCATTTGATAAAAATCTGATGGCTGTAGAAATAACACAATTTTTTTACCTTATAGTTTCACAACCGTTAAATTTTTATCAAGTGGCTATAAAATAATTATGTACTTTACATAATTATGTAAAGTAATTACTATCTTCTTATATACACCCTAAGGTTTAGATATTAAAGAATCAGTTGAAGCAGCACAAACATGAGAAAGTTATGAATGATTCTCTTTCAACTTAAATTAAAATAATCTATATAATATGTACTATATACGTTTTATGTGGAGATTTTAATGAAAACGTTATTCTATATTCTTATATGGAGAATGTTATCTTACATAATTATGTAAAGTACATAACAAGTCCACAGCTGTTTGATAAAAATCCAATGGCTGTAGAAATAACAAAATTTTTTTACCTTATAGTTTCACAACCGTTAAATTTTTATCAAATGGCTATAAAACAATTATGTACCATACATAATTATGTAAAGTAATTACTACCTTCTTATATACACCCTAAGGTTTATATATTAAAGAATCAGTTGAAGCAGCACAAACATGAGAAAGTTACAAGAACCAGGACCATAAAAAAATGAGGCAAAAAAATGCAAAACAAACTTTCCTAGGTTTAATAAAATCAAAGCCAAACACGAACCTTGGCAGTATGAATCCCATATTTGTCACATAAATTCTTGATAAAAAACCTCGTTCAGCAATCAATTCAATCATTACTAATACTAATTCTATAAAACAATCAAAATCAAACCTAACATTCAAAATTAAACTTAATTTAGAAATCAAAACCAAATTCAGAAATCAAACCTGCAACTTGATTAATCAGGTGGTGAAGTGTGGCGATGGTGGAGCAGTGGTGCCAAGCATAGTGGTTAAGGAGCTGTAGTGTCACGCAACGCACTGTTGGTGGAGCTGAAGTGTCGCATGGCAAAACATGATGGCATCGTGGTAGTGGAGCAAAGTCAGCCATCTTTTTGGAATGATAGTTACAAATAGCGTGTTTAAGAGAAGAATTCCTTTTTATTTTTTATTTTATTTTTCATATTCTAATGCAAAAACTGGTAAACCCGACACCCCCTAGTTGTAAAGAATTGTAAATTGACTTGAATCAACTGTTTGGCTGCTAAGAAAATTAGAGAAACTTTATAAAGATTTTGGATCTTTTCATATTGATTGCAATGTCAAAGTTAGAAACTACATATATACACTTGATTAATAGTAAAATTTGTTACTAACTAATTTGTATTACAACAAAATAACAACCAATCATATCAAATGAGAAACTAACTAATATTAACTAACTAATGTGCACATGAACTTTCAGCACTACTCAACCGAATGAGTTGACTCAACATTGTTGATGTGGCAGTGCCAATGTATCTTGATTGATGGCTTTCTTTCTCTCTATAATTCTACAAAATGAGCTTTCTTCACAGCCCCCCTCAAACTCAAGGGACATAGGTGCACATTTTGTCTCTTAGATAATTGAAGTAAAAAGAAGGTAAGAGCTTATTTAATATATCTGCAATTTGCTCTACACTAAGAATATAGAGTATTTTTAAATCTCTAGATATAACTTTATCTCTAATGAAGTGAAGATTAACCTTTGTGTGTTTTGCTCTTGAGTGGAACATTGGATTGTGAGAAAGTTCAGTTGCATTAATATTGTCACACTATATAGTGTGTTTCTCCACATAATGAAGTCCAATCTCGAGAAACAATGACTTTAACCAATCTATTTCTAAGACTACTGATGCAAGAGCACTATATTCAATTTTAGCTAATGACTTAGTAACCATTGGATGCTTTTTTAAAGACCAAGAAATTAGATTGTTTCCTAGGTATACATAATAGGCACCATTGGACCTTCTATCATCTAAATTACTTCCCCAATTAGCATATGTAAATGCTATAAGTTTCAAATCACTTTCTTTGACAAATTTCAGACCATAGTCTTATGTTTCTTTTAAGTATCTTAGCACTCTCTTACAAGCCACAAGATTCTGGAGGATTGCATACATATTGACTTAACTTGTAAACAGAGTAAGCAATTTCTGGTTTGGTTAATATCAAATAGTGAAGGGGTCCTATTGTGCTTCAGTAATAAGTAGGATCCTCGATATAGTAACCTATTTCTCCTTAAAAGTTTTTATGTAGTTTGGAATCTTTATCATTGCACATCGGTGTGTCTATTCCTTTGCACTCAAGCATATTCGCATTGGCAAGCAAGTTATTGATATATTTCTCCTAAGATATATATAAACTATCTTGATCATATAGAACTTTTATGACAATAAAATATGATAATTTTCCCAACTCCTTTAATGCAATTATGGAACTAAATAACTTGATAAAATTCTCTAGTGTAACACAGTCTGATGTTGTAATAAGAATATCATCTATATATATTAGGACTAGGATTGTTTAGGTATTGTTCTTTCTCAAGACTATAGATGTATTAGGCCTAGAGTTCTTGAATCCTCATTGCACAAGTTAATTTTTTAATTATCAAACTATACTTTGGGAGCCTGTTTCAATCCATAGAGAGCCTTATGCAGTTTACAAACAAACTATGGTCTTTGTGGGTCAATAAACCATTCTGGGCGGTTCACATAGACTTCTTCTGTCATATCACCATTTAGAATGCATTATTCACATCAACATGTCTTACCTATCGTTGATTCATTACAACCAAGCTTAGCATAACTCTTACTGTTGCTGATTTCATAACTGGACTAAAAGTCTAAAAATAGTTCACTTTCTTTATTTGGTGAAAGCTTTTAACAACAAATCTTGGTTCATACTTTGCAACACTATCATCAATATTATATTTCACTCTAAACACTCATTTGTTACCAATAAGCTTGTGATTTTCAGTCCTTGGCACCAATGTCCAAGTACCATTGGATATTAGTGCATTATAGTTAGTTCTCATTGCTTGAAATCACTTTTCATCATTAAGTGCATCTTGAACAGTATCTGGTTCTTTATGCAACAATATTGCACTGTACAACTTTGGCTTAAAGATCCTGCCTTCCCTCTAGTAATTATAGGATAATGATTTTGAAGTGAAATGGTTATAATGGTTTGATTAGGATGCAAAGTATTATCAGTTTGGTTTTGTGGAAGTCTATCCAAAGATTGATTAACTGTTGTATCAAGGATAGAATGCAGTACTATAGCTGCAGAGGGGTTATTGGTATTTGTGTTTGATGGTTGTTAATATGAGACAACTGCTTATGTTGAATCTACTCTTGAGGGATAGATATTGCCTCTGGAACATGCTTGTGAGAAAGGTTCATTGTTGTTATCTAAGAAATTTGTGTGACAGGTAAGGAAGACAATTGACGTACTTGTATAAGAGTGATTGGATAATAAGAATTTGACTGAGACTTATTTGAGGAATGAAAGTTAGGATCTGAAGGAAATAAAGATGAATTTTCATCAAAGACAACATGTCTAGCTATATATATATGACCAGAAGGATTTAAATATTTATAGCCTTTATATGATGGACTATACCTAAGAAAAATGCATTTGGTGGTGTGATAATTAAACTTATGTTTATTATAATCTCTCAAATATGGATAAAAAGCATAGTTAAAACATTTTACATATTGTAGTAAGTCTTATGTTTATATAACTTCTCATATTGACTAGACATCTTAAGTGCAGAAGTAGGTAGTGTATTAATGTGATAAACTGAGGTATAAAAAGCTTCCCACCAAAATTCAAATGGAGGTTTAGCTTGTGATAAAAGTGTCAAACTTAATTCTATAATTTGTCTATATTTTCTTTCAATAAGGCTATTTTGATGATGTGTATAAGGACAAGAATATATAAATGGTCTATATTCTCCCCTCAGTCAGATTATATAATTTTGATAATGGTTTGAAACTAATTTTTAACCTGAAGTTTCAACTGTTTGAACGCATCTAGAGCTTTGAATTTTAATTTCAAAGAGTAGATCCAGGTGTGTCTAGTATGATCACCTATAAAGTTGATGTAATATCTATAACCAACTTTGGAACATACTAGTGAGGGACCCTATTGATCTGTGTAAATAAGTTCTAATGCTGATTTGGACTTAATATCAGTGATGGGAAAATAAATTGTGAAATTTGCCTAGCTGAAATGCTTAACAAAAATGCTATGTTGCTTGATAAAGAATATTTAAGGAGAACAAATGAGGATGCAAAAGTTTAACTAAATGAACTAGGTTTTGAGCATTAGGATGACCAAACCTTCAATAAAATAGAGACATTTTATTAAATAGTTTAGTAAAAACTTTCCTATTTGTCTGGAAATATTCCTTAGAAGAATTACTACTAGTTTCAGAACTAAGATGACAAAGAGAAAACATAGACAGAGGTCTATTTATTTGACTCAGAGACTAAATGGAAGTGTGTGCAAACTGTAGTGATGGTTTGAGCAGCAATTTATATAAACCTTTCTCAACAATACCCTATAGCATAACTTTCCCCTTTAATGAATCCTTTACAAAGAAAAAAGATCCAAGAAATTCAACAGATTTCACACCAAAATTCAATTGTATCAGTTGTAAACTTTACGAAGATTCTGGATCTTTTCATATTGATTGTAATGTCAAAGTAACAAACTATATATATACAATTAATTAATAGTAAAAGCTGTTACTAACTAATTTGTATTACAACAAAATAACAATCAATTAAATCAAATGAGAAATTAACTAATACTAGCTAAGTAATGTGCATGTGAACTTTCATCACTGCTCAATAGAATTAGTTGACTTAGCGTTGTTGACGTGGCAGTGCCGATGTATCTTGACTAATGGCTTTCTTCCTCTTTGCAATGCTGTACAATAAGCTTTCTTCCAGCTCTGATTAATTTATGCGGTGTTTCCTGCATTAAATATTTTAGTTATGCAAAGCGTTATAATAGCCAAACACAGGATTATAATATTTTAATATCATATGGGACTCCAATGCATTATTATAAGCTGTTCCAAAGACACTATTTATGGTCTTCCATTGATTATTACGAGACAGAAAAAATTGATGGCATATGTTTGGATATGTTTAAAGTTGAAGATCCATCTACATCGCCATACTTCTACAAAAGTGTGTAAATTGAGATTTTTGCAATTCTATAACTCAATAGATTATGGACAATACAAATGTAAGTTGTCTAATTTCCAAGGTGTTATATTTGTTGAATTGGAGTATTTTCACTGGCATGGACATCCATCGAAATCATTGTCGTCAAATACTCATTCGAAGAAAACTTGTTTTAATTGAAATGACTCAAAGCAATATTAAACAACTTTGGAATATTACCAAGGTATATATATCTTAATATTTATTCAATGTCTTATTAATTAATAACGATTAATTATCTAATGATTTGTCATCATGGCTTCTTTTTTGTCTGAGCAGAACTATACCACTAATTTTTTTATTGAAACTCCAAACTGTTCATTGATTTCATATCTGAATAATATAGTAAGCCTCAATCTAAGAGGTTGCTCAAAACTGAAGAGGCTGCTCATCACCTGGTAATGTAAAAGAGATATGTTTAGATGGAATTGCACTTGAAGAACTGCCCTCAACCATAGAGTGTCTCTCTAGGCTTTTGTATTTGTCCTTTGAAGATTGCAAAAGGCTTAAGAGTCTGCCATGTAGCCTATGTAAGCTCAAATCTCTAATAAATCTTAATCTCGATGGCAGCTCAAATTTTGAGAGACTGCCTGACAAACTTGGAAATTTAAAAGCTTTGGAGAGTTTGCATATGTGTTGAAGGAATAGCTATAAGAAGAGCACTATTATCCATAATCTGCTTGAATAACTTTGTTGAATTAACTTTCAAGGTAAGCAGTAGTCATAAGCAAAAGAATTTTCTTTTAAAGGTGGGATCGCTACATGTTATATAAATCAGATAATGAAGAAAACATAAGAAGGGAAACATAGAGCAAAACCTCGTAAAGTAAGCAAGATTAACAAGCAATGTACCAAAAAATTTCTAAAAACAAGCCAATAAAGCAAAATCAACGTCGAACATATGGGACCTCAAGAACATCTAAATAAAGAATGTCTTATCAACTAGTTGGAGGGTCCTCAAAACTAAAAAATTGCTAATGAGTCTGATGAGTACAGGCCCAGTTGTCGATAACAATCAGAAGTAGATCATGTAGTCTCTTGAAAGACATGCCTAATAACGATAGAAGAACCATAAGATAAAGCACGAATCTGGCCAATAAAATATGCAAAATTCCACCTCAAGAATCGAAAACTCAAGCTGAGCAGCAAGATCCAAACCCTCAAGAATAGCCATCAGCTAAGCAAACAAAATAAGCTGGTATCCCAAAAAGAACCAAAAGCAGCTAACGCCAAATAAGAGAAAAAAAATCTTATTTTGGGTCCGCGACCAGCGAACGAGCTCCAAGAAAACAATACAAAAAAAAATCACCATCTTCAGATATAGCCCAACAGCGCATATCTGGTACAATTCTGGAAATGGAGGCCAACAAAGTTTACTCATCAATGGAAGGAGGCAAAACAGCCAAAAGCCTTCCCCTAACCCAGGCAATACCACGCCAAAAAGAGTATTTATGGACAATGGAAGCAGCAGCAGAGTTGTAAATCAAAAGAGGCATAGACCAAACCAACAATCATACCAAAAGCTACTGTCACTAGATTTAACCAGCCAATGCAGCTAAGGCTTAGTAACACTACGAATAGAGCATAAGCGTCTCCAAATAGGAGGCAAGGCATCAAAATTGAACCATACCTGGGTGCTCGAATCGTCAATACTTGGAATTTATGAGGGAAGCCTAAAGAGAATGTTGATTCCGAAGTTGCCACCACAACTTTAGTTTGACAGCGTCAGCCAAATTGAAATGAACCCCCAGACCACCTTCCAAAAAAAGAAAGCAAACAGAAGGCCATCTGCACCAGTGAATACGTCGCTAACAATCTATATCACCCTATAAGCATCTGGTGAACAATCGATCGAGATGCTGAATAGCCGTAGTTGGCGACTGAAGGACATTAAAAAAATGAAGAGGCATGAAAGAAAACACATGCCGAATAAGCATAAGTTTATCATCAAAAGAAATCAGCTGATTGGCCTACCCCAATATCCCATCTGGCTGTCCCTGACCTTATAGATCATATCATCAAAATACCAAGTAGGTTAATTATTATCACATTATCTTTAGATGGCCTGCACACTCTAATGAGTTTACTTATAAATGATTGCTGCATCATGAAGTTACGAAAAGACTTGGTTAGTTATATGTAACAAAATATTTGTATGAGAGAATACTAAAAAGCAATATACATCTTTCTAAGTTGAAATATCTCTACTTAAGGTATTGTGACGACTTAAATCCTTACCAAAGCTTCCATGCAATCTAATTGAGTTGGAAGCACATCATTGCATGGCACTGAAATCATTATTAGGTTTACTATTCTCAAGTTTTGAAATTGACATGAGCGATAATTTGAAATTGGATCATAATGTGCTTAGAGGACTTCTTGAATATGCTCTGCCAAAAATTCAGCTTATGGCAACTGCTCGTTGGAAAGAAGTTCGAGAGGAGGTGCACTGTCTCTAACTCGCTCGTTTTAATCTAAAAATACTAATATTTTATATAGGAGAGATTTTCCAGAATGGTGACAGAGTCAACGTTAAAACTATATGGGATTACCGTCAAGAAAAAATATTAAAATGAATTAAAACCATATGGGTTATCGTTATTTACAAAAATAATGAAAAATATTTGTTACTGTTTTGGAACCCTAACGAATAAATATCATTTTTTTAATATAATTATATATAGAAATGTTTCAATTAAGAATCTTGTAGTTTGTCAATGTCTGAAAAAGTTATTAAGTTATATAGTTTAATAGTATAATTAATGTCATTATACTATTAGATTATATTACTTAATAATTTTTATAAACTTTAACAAAATTTATGATGCTGAACCATATCAATACTCTAATTATACAATCTTATTTCTTTTTTTAGAATAATGATTTTTGTGGTACTTATAAATATATTGTCCAAAAATTAGTGGTTACATCTATTTATCTAGGAATGAAATTTCAAAGTGGTTTAGGTTTCAAAGTGTGGGATCTTCTTCTTCTACAAACTTGGAGATGGCACCACCATCAGCAAGTTGCTTCAGTAATAATAAAAACAAAGTACTCGACTTTGCTTTTAGCGCTACTATAGTATTTGGGGACCATTATCTTAGAGAAATGAAATGTGGTAAATTGTTCAGTGAAATCAAAATGAAACTCAGAGATTGTGATCCGCATGTCATACAGAGATGCGTTACTAAGGTAATTTACTATGTAGAGTCGTCATATCACTTACTTTTGGGGTATGGTAGTGTGGTTAGGGTATGCAAAATTTAAAACCTTACTATTAATGTAAATAACTACTATAAAATGAGTAAAGATCAATCCACAAAGACTATGCTAGTTTTGTTTATTATCAATTCTAAAATGAAACTTAAATTAATAATAATAATAATAATAATAAGATAAATTAATCTAAATAAAAAAAATACCAACTATAAATAAAGGAGAGTTTTATGAATTTTTAATTAAATGACACGAAATAAAGAACCTAAGACTATGAAAATAAAAATTTAATAGAAACTCTGATTAAATGAGAAAAAAAATAATAATAATGAAAACTTTATCATTCGCCACCACCAAACATACACATAATAATATCAATTCTATTATTAATTTTGATTGAAACTATCAACCGCATATAACAATATGCTCTGTTAATCCACATTTTTCTTTAATGTGTCGTCAAGCAAAACGAAGTCTTAACCTAATCTCTAACTATTAAATAATTTAAAACAAGCTTTTTAAATTTAAAATAATGAAAGCATTAAGTAGAGAAAAATATTAGGTTGATCTAAGCAATAACCATACAAGCTCATATTATTTAACCTAGTTTATGTTATTTAATTGAAATCACTGATTTCAATTTGTTATTAATAATTAAAATATCAAGACAATTACAGATTAAGTATTTTAATCTAATAATAGAATTTATTCAAGTTTTATCTAATAAGCCACTTAAATAAATCAAAAATAAAATCATAAACATTAATTATAGGATAATATAAACAAATTCAATTAAATAAATTGAATGATAGAAATTAAATATTAATTATATGACATATCTGGGGTTTTGAATTCATCCTCAATCAAATAGAAAATCTAGCCTAGTATGATTGAATTGAGAATTAAATAGTTGATAAAATCAATCATGAAAATTAATCCAAATGGTGGACTCTACTGAATTCTTTTTGGCTTCTCTTTTTTTCTCTCGGTTTCTTCTTCTTCTTGACTGCCTCGATGGTGTTCGTCTTGCTCTTGCCTGCCCCGATCAAAAGCCAAATTTATGCCTTTATATAGTGTTTGGCCGAATCTTTACTGTAGTTTAAATCCAATTTCAATCAATTTGATTTGCTTTCGTTTAATTGCCATTAAGCTAGCCACCACTTTAATGCCATGCAATGCCATGCACATGCAAATATGGCAATTGTTTCTAATGTAAATGTATATTAAAATTTTCTATTATTTTCATGCACATACAATTGCCGTTTTAATGCTATGCTAAAATATTTACTTATTGCAATATACTCTTTATACCAAGTTCTACAAGTATGATAATTAATTAAATCAAATCTTCTTTAATTTATTTCTATTAAATTTCTTTATCTCTTTTCCCTTTTAATTATTCTAAACATATTTCTTTTTGAATATTCTAATTTAATTCCTCTTTTAATCTTAGAGTATATTTAAAATAATAAAATATAAAAATTAATATAATAAAATATAATATATAAAAATAAGGAAATTAAAAATTAATTAAAATAATTAAAATATTTAAGACTAAAATAAAAAAATAGAGAAATTAATAATAAAAAATATATAAAATATACACTTATCGGGGTACTATTTCTTCGGTGACGATGGTTTTCGGCAATACAGTTACGTAATTGCGTTCTTGAGGGCTGAGGCAGTCCAATATATATATACTTTTAATACCATGTACGGTGATGCTTCTGAGTGTTTGGAGTGTTGTTGGTGAAAAGAGGTGGCATTAATTTATTGTAGGCCCTGCTTCATTGGAAGATCCAAGTGGGTTTACAATTGTAAAGATAAAGAGGAACCAGACCCCGGCAAATGACTGAAATTAAATATTCATTTTGAAAAGATTTTCCCATATTTTTTAATAAATATAAATATATATTTACTATAACGAAATGTGTCCAATTGATTGTAAAATATTACAATAATTTTTAATTATTGAAATTATTTTAAAATTTATATATTCTTGCATTTAATTTCATATTATATTTTTATGTATTCAAAGTATTAGCGTAAATTGTTTTAGGTTAACAAAGTTAAAGAATTTTAGTATTCCTCGTTGAGAACTTGAGGCCTACATCATTATTTTCCCAAATTTTAGGAGTTAGCTGTCATATTCTTTAAACTATTGTTTCAAATCCATTCTATCTGCATACATTGCTTCTTTTAACTTTTATTTTGATAACACTAGAATGGCTGGTGTTCCTAGTACTGCAAATTTCATTACTAATGTGGGTTATAACAACATATTTTCAAGATTGAAAGAGATTGGTGAGCTAACAAAAAAAAAATAATTGAGACTAAAAAGGATAACTTATATTGATTGGTTTATCTATTTGTGATATTAGTATTGATTTTACCGATTGCCATAGCTACTATAGAAAAGATTTTTTTTCAGCTTTAAATTTTATGAAAAACCTACTATGAAATTAGATACAAGAATGATAATTTAGTTATTTACATTAAAAAATATATTATAATGTTGATAATGAGGTTATCTTTTAATGTTTCAACATATAAAAACACATCGGATGCTGTAAATATATTAAAGAAAAGTATATATTTTGTAATGTTGATAATGAAATTATCTTTCAATCCTTTCAGCATATAAAAATACATTGAAGACTGTTGTAAGCATATTAAATGAAAATATATTAATGGAGCAAGAAATTAATTACTTATTTTTTATTGGATTTGTTAAAAATATACTTCTATTTGAACTCCTACCTTAATTTTTGGGCATTGCCAAAATTATATAAAGGTAATCATGTGTAAGTAGAACCGATATTTGCATTTTTATATCAACTACCTTTTTTTTTTTTTTTAGGGCTACTTCGTTGGCATCTATTGTATTAGAACTGTATTAGAAAATAAGTGTAAAATGATAATATAGATATATAATAAGATAAATTGTAAAATTATTTAAATTTTTTCCGCTGTGATCGATTGTTTATAAGAGTGGGCAAACGGTTCGGTTTTTGCCGAACCGAAGTGAACCGAACTAAAATCAGTTTCAAAAGTAAAAACCAAACGATTTGAAAATTTAAAAATCGATCGGTTTGTGTTTAGTTCGGTTCGGTCAAATATAATAAAAAAATATAAAACCTAAATTTTAAAATTTAAAACTAAAATTATAAATTTCTAATCTAATTTTCTAAACCAAACTAAACCAAACTAAATTATTTTAATTAAATTTAATTTTAAAATTCAATTCAAATTACTGAGAATCAATCCTAACCGAACTGAACCCAAAAAAACAAAACATCCCTCGTTTATTTGTTCCTTTCCGTTAAAATATAGAGACGCGCGCGCATTCTACTTTCGGCGAAAAGTCAACAAAAGCTGCTTAACAGAAATAAAAGTGAGATGAAATTATCACTTAACTTTCACCCGGCAGGATCCAAGGAAGCAGCAAACAGACAAACACACTCCCAGTGCCATTCAAGGTTATTTTTAAAAATCTCCCTGAGATTTAGAGTAATTATCCTTAAATAATGAGTTTTCTTGTATTTTTATTTACTTTTTCTATCATTAATATAAATACACATTGATCATTGGTGCACAGTTAAAATGACTAAAATATTTTTTTTGGATTAATAAATTTAGCAAAAATAGAGTTTGGTACTTAAAATTTATGGGTAAGTAACTTACAAATATAATGAAAAGTTTTAAATATTCTATCAAATTAAAAATATACATTGACCAATAAATTATGAATTTTTTTTTTAAAAAATCAAAGATGCCAATATTACCACTGGAAAAAAAATAAAAATCAAATTACAAATACCCCTATAATAATAGTTACTAATTAATATAGCGATTATAATTACTATTATAATTATTAATCATTAAAATTAATACTTCTTATTATTGTTACTATTAAAAATAGTAGTAACAATAATAATAATTTTAATGATAATATTAACACTTTGATTTTTTTTAACAAAGATTTGTGATTTTATTGATGAATATATATTTGTAACTTGATGGGGAGTATTCAAGACTTTTTTATTGAGCTTGTAAGTAATTTGCCGCTAAATTTTAGGTAATAAACTGTATTTTTTCTTAGTTTATTAATCTAAAAAGAATATTTTAGTCATTTTGGCAATTCAATAATTGTCAATATGTATTCATACTAAGGCTGAAAAAATAAATAAAAATGCAAAAAAATTAATTATCTAAATATAATTATCCCAAATCTGAAAAGAGATTTTTAAAAATAATCAGTGTCATTCAATTATTTTTTGACTCGCCCCCAAGAATATAGTCGGGTTAGTCACCATGCTCACTATAGAGCCGTAAAAATTTAGGTTCGATTTTTTAAAAGGAAAAGAAATTAAAAAATTATATTTAAACTTATCCACTCCTTTTCTTTTTTTTTTAAAAAAATTATTTTTTGACTCAACGGTTGAATTTCAAAGAAATTGAAAATCCTACAAAGCCAAAAAGTCACGTCTGCCTGGGGTAAAGGTCTCTTTCGCACAATTTATGCACTCAAAATTTTTACGAATTCAATTAAGGGTAATTTTTTTTTTTAATATAACAGAGTAGATATTGTTTAAATATTACATGAGTGTAAAAATTTAAGATGTATTATATTAGATTTATCAAATATACTCTTAATATATTTTTGATTGAAATTATCAGTAATTAAGACTTAATTTTCTTTCTAATTAAATTAAGTAAGAATATATTTATTTTCCATTAATATACTGGAGCACTTATTCCTTTAGTATTACATGAAAATAAAAAATTAAGTTGTATTCTATTAGATTTATTAAGAATAATTCTGATAAATTTTTAATTGTAAAAATTAATAATATTCAAGGATTGAAATATCATTATATATATTAAAAAGAAAAGAGTCACGTCGGTATGAGCTTAAAAATGAGGCTAAGACTTTTGACGCAAAATGGACAACTTTTTAAATTAAAATCTTAAAATATTATTTAAGGCAATCTATGAGATTGTGTATTTATAATAATTAAATATAGTTGAATTGTAAGTTCTAATGATTATTTTTTAATTAAGGATAGTAAATTTCAGAAAATCAACACTTTATAAATCTAACTTAAATTCAAATCAAACGTTAATCATAAAAATATACAACACTATTAGAAAGGTAAAAGGTATAATCATTAAAAAGAAAACAAAAAAATTTGTGTGATAATTGTTTAATAAATCTAACTTAAATTCAAATCAAACCTTAATCATAAAAATATACAACACTGTTAGAAAGGTAAAATGGTATAATCATTAAAAAGAAAACAAAAAAATTTGTGTGATAATTATTTAAGCTAAACTGTTCTACATGATCATTTTAGTGGCGTGGGTGGTTGTTTACCCCTTTAGACGATGGGACACACCCATTTAATTTTTCAGCTGTAGTCCATTACTTGTTTTGTGGACCGAAAATAGACAGGGGCAAGTTAACGAAACTGCTCAGTGAATTTATCTTGAAATTTTTACTTCCCAGAAGCTAGCTTCGCAAGAGCTAAATGTCTAGCTAAATGTCACGGAATGAGTATCTTGCGGCCCGTAACATAAAGCTTCTATAATTCGATATACTATTCAGCCTCACGTTCAGTTATTTTCATTTTCATCCGATAAAAATCTTCCATCTGTTCAACTGTACTGAGTCTGCGCATGATGGCTGCTTCTTCTTCTTCCTCTTCTAATCCTCGAAACAATAAGCATGATGTTTTTCTTAGTTTCAGAGGAGAAGACACCCGTGACAACTTTACTAGCCATCTTTATTCAGCGCTGTGAAAAAAAGGTGTTGAAACTTTCATTGATGACCAACTTAACAGGGGAGATGAGATTTCACAGTCTCTTCTTGATACAATTGAAGCATCAAGCATTTCAATTATCATTTTCTCAGAAAAGTATGCTTCTTCAAGATGGTGTCTCGATGAACTTTTGAAGATCCTCGATTGCAGGAAAGAGTATGCACAGATGGTAATACCCATTTTCTACCGGGTCGATCCATCGCATGTGAGAAAGCAAATTGGGAGTTTTGGGGGCTCATTTTCGAAGCTTGGAGAAAAATTTCCAGAGAAGATGCAGAGATGGAGGAGTGCTTTGACGGAAGCAGCCAATCTCTCTGGCTTTGATTCTCTTGTTATAAAGTAACAGTTACAGTCAATTTATTACCACTTTTATAATTATGTTTTTAGGGTACTCGTCAATATAAAAAATTATGGTATTAAATATTAAATCATTTGGTGAAGATTATTAGGTTACATCATATCTTACACGATTTTTATAATTGTTTTATTTACTCAAGTTCTAGTACTGTTATATGACTAATTTAAAAGCAAAAAACTCTGTATCAAATTAACTATTGGAAATAATTAAAAACACTCTGTTTTTGTCTCTTTTTGAACGTAATGCCGTTTTGTATTTGCTAGGAATGAATCTGAACTTATAAAGAAATTTTTTAATGACATTTTGGAGAAACTGCCCAAAGTGGTTCCATGTGGTAACAAAAACGTGCTGGTTGGAGTAGAATAAAGAGTTGAGGAAGTTGAATCTCTGTTGGGTCCTGCGCCTCTATTAGGAATTTGGGGCATTGGTGGTATAGGGAAGACAATAATTGCTAGGGTGATTTTCAACAGAATCTCTAGAAATTTTGAAGGTTCTTGCTTCCTTCAAAATATTAGAGAAGAATCACCCCTAGAATTTGATATAATAACTCATTTCATCCTTTTTTTAAAACAATATCCCAAAGTATACTTTGATTAATTTACCATTAGTTTATTGTTGTTTGATTATAATTCATTGACGGTAAAATAAGTTTTTTAATTAATGTGATGCTTTAGAAATTTATTTTAACCTTTTTCTCTCCTTAAATTTTTTTATTTATTTTGTCTTTTGCCACCACTCCTCTTTGACCATTATTTTTCCTCCAAGTCGGTTCCGAGGATAATTAAAGAGTGTACTTACATGAATATGACAATTGTTACTATTTTTGGTACTTTAGGGTTTACAAAGCTTGAGAGGTAATACCTCATGCACCAAAACAAAGAGTGAGAGTGCCAACATAAAGGTAAGTACAAAATGATTGCTTAAATGAGAAAAAAGTTTTCTTCTTTTTCAGTATAGGATAAAATTCCTTTTACTTATGTGTCAGTTTTTATTTTTTTAAATCTTTTTTTGTTCTTTTTAATTAAAAATTCTATTTTTCCCTCTATGAATTATAATCAATTGAGCTATATAAATTCTTTTTAAAGTCAGTATTACTTGTACTGTTATGTTTCTTTGTACATTTGCAATTACAAGTTTTACTGACAAGCAATAGCTCTATAAATTTGGTTATAACTTTATGATTTTTTTATTGATTACAATTGAGCACAAGTGAAAATTTTCACATTATTCATTACGTTTGTTCTCCTTTAAACACTTAATTTCCTCACCTTTCGATAGTATTTCATTATTAATAATATTATTATTGCATCATTTTATAATCTCTTCACTTTTGAGATCCTTTAGTTACAACTAAACTTTTCAGAAATTATAAGTTTTTAGAAATTAAAGGTTAAATGAAATTGTCATAATTGCATGGCACATTGTAATAAGAACCTATGGGAGCTACTCTTGCTTCAGTGAACAAGCCTTTGGACCCACCAACCAATCAAACTTGCTTGATTTGGAGGGAATATTTAAATTAATTAGAATTTACATATTAAGTATTTTCTTCAATTTTTCTATATTTGATTTGCTAAAAAAATTAGCCTCATAGTATTTTTTCTTTTGAATTTGCCCCATAGTTTAATAAAAATCATAGTAATATTTCTAATAGAAAGTGAAAATAGATCCACTTAACAGAAATCATACATAGATGATTGTTAAAGATTGCGGCAGTACATATTATAAATGCCGCTTCAACACGTATGTGAAAGTTTGTATCCTATATATCTTTCTTTGTACATTTATAATTACAAGTTTGGCGGCCTAACAATAACGATCAACTAAATTCTATAATAATTGATTTTAACTTTATGGTTTTTTTTTTTTTCTAAATATTAGGGGACTGAAGCAATTGAGGGCATGTGTTTGGATATGTCTACGGTGAAAGAGATCCATCTAAATTCTGACACTTTCACTAAGATGCGTAAATTGAGATTTTTAAAATTCTGTAGCTCAATTCATAATGGAGAGAACAAATGTAAGGTGTCTAATTTTCAAAGCCCTGTATTTGCTGAAATAAGGTATTTTCACTGGCATGGATATCCGTTGAAATCTTTGCCTTCAGATATTGATCCGGAGAAACTTGTTTTACTTGAAATGCCTCATAGCAATATTGAACAACTTTGGAGTGGTACTCAGGTATGTATATCTTAATATGCATATATAGATATTAAATATGCAATGTTTTAGTAACAATGTTTAATTATATATCATATATGCTAATTATTAATGATTTTGCTTGGCCTCTTTTTTGCCTGAGCAGCATCATGGTAAGTTAAACCGGAAAATCATCGCTGCCTGCAATGTTATAATTAAACAATGTTTAATTATATATCATACATGCTAATTATTAATGATTTTGCTTGGCATCATCCACATCTGAACAAGCTAGTTAGTCTGAAACTAAGCGGTTGCAAAAGCTTGAAAAGTCTTCCAGCTGAAATGTTTCATTTGGAATTTCTTAAAGAACTTGATCTTTTGGGCTGCTCAAATCTGAAGAGGTTCCAGAGATTTCATCAGCTGTTAATATAGAAGAGATTATTTTAAATGGAACTGCAATTGAAGAACTGCCTTCATCCATCGATTGTATCTCTGGGCTTTCTATCTTGGACGTTCAAAATTGTAAAAAGCTTAAGAGTCTCCCCTCCCAAGCAACCTATGTAAGTTGACATGTCTTAGAGCTCTTATTCTCAATGGTTGCTCAAAGCTTCAGAGATTTCCTGACGAACTTGGAAATTTAGAAGCATTGGGGTACTTGCATGCTGAAGGAACTGGCATAAGAGAACTATCATCATCCATTGTCCATTTGAATAACGTTCGAAAATTATATTTCAGGGGAACAAAGCGTTTATCATTGCCTATGACATTATCTTTAAATGGCGCCTTGCGCGGTCTGTGGTGTTTAGATCTAACTGATTGCGGCATCACAGAGTTACCTGAAAATCTTGGCATGTTATCCTCACTTATATACTTGAATTTTGAGAGAATACCAGAAAGCACTATACAGCTTTCTACGTTGTTATATATCCGCTTGAGTCATTTTGAGAGGCTTCAATCCATACCAAAGCTTCCTTGCTGTCTAA
This sequence comes from Murraya koenigii, assembly GCA_025617385.1. Classification (NCBI taxonomy): domain Eukaryota; kingdom Viridiplantae; phylum Streptophyta; class Magnoliopsida; order Sapindales; family Rutaceae; genus Murraya; species Murraya koenigii. The sequence continues at coordinate 28,625,692 of CM046811.1, forward strand.
TTGAGTTGGATGCAGATCATTGCACGGCACTGGAATCATTATCAGGTTTATTCTCAAGTAGTGCACCTAATCATCCTTGTATTGACCTGAGCGAAAATTATAAAATGGATCAGAATGTGATCAGAGGAATTCTCCAAGATGCTCTGCAAAAGTTTCAGCTCATGGCAATGGAACGTTGGAAAAGGGTACAGGAAAAGGTGTCTTTAGCTCTCTTTGGTCTCTCCTCCTTTTAATTTATTTATTAAATGTTAATTTTTTTCTTTAAATTAATTATGATTATGATTTTTGTTGTACAGATACCTTTTTCAGGATCTAAGGGTTATGTCTTGTTACCTGGGAATGAAATTCCAGAGTGGTTTAGCTTTAAAAGCGAGGGATCTTCTATGACCTTGGAGATGCCACCAGATTTCTTCAATAAAAACAGAGTACTCGGCTTTGCTTTCAGTGCCATTGTAGAATTTGGAGACCATCACGATGTCAGGGAAGAGAGGTTTAAATTATTCTGTGAAATCAAAGTCAACCCCAAAGATTGTGATCCGCAGGTCATACAGAGATCTCTGGCAATAATTGTGTAGAGTCAGATCACTTACTTTTGGTAGATGATTTCTTTGATGATAAGGAATTTTTTACTTTTTGGGGAAACAATTGGGTTCCTGAGGCAATCCAATTCTATTTTAAAGAAGAACCTGGTTATGAAATTTTTGAGTGTTGCCCGGTGACAAAATGTAGGATCCAATTATTGTACGCCCTAGATTCTATGGATTCAACAGAATAAGAATGGGAACCACACCCATAAAGACTGACATGTTCTTGAAGATGTCCATCGCAGCAGCTGGTAATTCCCTATAAATTACGCATCCTGTATATAAATATTGTTTTGCCATAGCTTGGTCTATTATATAATTATGTGATGCTTTTGTATGTCTCTCTGCTCTTTAAGAATGGTTTGGTTATGTCAGTCGTGTTTGTGAGGATATATTGATCATAATTTTTGTAGCTTTAGTTGAAACAGAGAAAAGTTTCTCTTGGTTCTTGATCACAGAAAAAATATAGGAGTTTGACAGATCCATCCTTATCTTTCGGTGTACATTTTCTATGTACCGATCGAATGGACATTACATAATTATTTTTGTTTAGACACTGTTACACATCGATTCAACGGCTTAAATGACCTTATATTGTTTATACATTGTTACAATTACATAATTAGATAAGTAAAGAACAATAGAAATTATATATACACACAATATAAAAAATCAACTATCAATCTTCATAACCCAATTTAGGTGCTACAATAGCTAGTTATAAATGTTTCAATAGCATTTTATATATAATGTTATAAGGCACTACAGCACTAGCATCTTTTAAATGTTACAAAAGACAAACTAATGAGGCTCTAAACGCTCTATATAACAAAATATATAGTAGCATTTCTGCAAATTAATAAGATGTGATTTCATAGATGTTATGTATTTAAAATTCACGGCAGTCCCCTCTATATGTTTAGAGGAGAGAAAATAAAAAAGTTCACACCTGGCGTTGCCTAAATTCGATATAATATTTAATAAAATATATTTAAATATTTATAAAGATGTATATAAAATATTTTTTTTATTGTTGACATATTATAATTGATAATTAAAATAAATAATTTATATTATTAATTTTATTTTTTATTTTATTATCTCAATATAATTAATAATAATAATAATATATTTAAAGTTAATGATTTTATTTCTTATATAATTGGGGAAATTTACAAAAATAGACAAAAAAATTTTACAAATATCCAAAATAGCCAATTAAACTTTTTCTATCATATGTAGCCATATATTTATTGTATAGACTTAAATACCCTCAGATCTATAAACAAAATCAACAAATCTCACACATTCTCAACCAATAATTTTCAAAATCCAGCACATCCTAATCCCTAAAACTCACCCACTAATCATCAACTCATCAACTTACAAGCAAAAAGTTGAGGTTAGTATTTATTTTACACTTCTATTTTTCGATTAATCAAAATTTATGAGTTATTTTGAGTTAATACGAGCTTGGAGACGAACCCGAAAAGCGTGGCGACAGTGCGTGCACGTCGCACGGTAATAGGTTCTGTCCAACCGTGGGACGAGCACTGTCTCTTGTGGGACGAACACTGCCTCCCGTCATGACGAGCACTTGTCTCCCGTCGCGACAGCGCCTGTCCCACGGTTTCTGAGAACCTATTATAGTGCGATAGGCGCCGTCGCACGGGAGACGAGTGCTCGTCCACGGTTGGACGAAGCTATCCCACGTTTTACGGGTTCGTCTCAAGCTCGTATAACTCAAAATAACTCATGTTCTAATTTTCTTTAAGTACTAATTTATTTCTTTCTTAGGCTTAATGGAGTCAATTGTTCTTCAAATGTGTTTTGATGGATCATAAGAGGAATTGACAGACGGTCGTGTTGATGTGTTCTCGGTGCAAGGAACACGGGCATAATGAGAAAAGATGTAAGAATCCCATTACGACTGAATCGTAATTAGCGGCCTATTATCATTGTAGCGTCTTATGTATTCAAGGAATATATTATATGATATATTTTAAACTCTTATGGTTATTATGTATTCGACATGTTAAACTATCTTTTTCCAAATGATTATTCATAATAAGTGTTGGACAATTGTCGAACCCAAAATAAGATTAATCGCACTATATTTACAACTGTTCAAATATATAATTTACAATCTAATATCGTTATTAAATATATCAACGGCAATCTTCTTTCTAAAGTATTGTCCATGACTACTGTCAATTACTTCAAACAACCAAGCCTACAACATGTGAAAATACAAAGTTAGGAAAAATAAAAAAAATACATTGTATAGAAAAATTTCATATGTATTTGAAACGCACCTGCACCCCAGGACAAAAGCCATAAATGTTATACTTCACTTCTTTAAGAGTATTACGCTAGAAAGCCTCCACTTTCTGATTCAATGCAGTGTCCAAACTTTTATATACCACTTTCCAGGATAAACGACCCCATGGAAGACTTCTAAAGTACTCAAGATCATCAACATAGTTTAACAATAACGAATTCGGTACACGTTCATCTTTTCTACCATTGAATACTCTATCCGCAAAGTAATATAACGCGATCTTTAGCGCATCAACTTCATCCATGTCATTGAAGTTCAAATCTTCAAATTTTTTATCAAATTGTTTAAGAGTAGCACCTAAGTTACCTTCAAAGTACAAATCACGCAACCTGTTATTCGCAGGAAATTTGGCTTCTCTGTGTAAGTCGTATGTACCATAGCAAAGTCTCGTAACTAAACACCATTCAACGATTGATAACCGTGCTAACTGGCCACTAAATTCAAACCATAGCTGATTTTTATCATCTTCATCACAATACGCTACTTGCCTAAGTAGCGCATTGTGAAGGATTGCACCACTAAACACGTAGCTATCCATCTTTGTGAAATGACCAAATATATCTTTCCTGAATAATCTTAATTGTTGTTTCGTTAACTTCCTCTTGATAGCATCCATCACATTCCCAAATTTTGAGGTATTTGTCATACGCTCGGGAAGTGTTTCGCTTCCGAATCTTCATCGTGCTCGGTTTTGTGGCCATTACGATCGCAAAAAATCAAATTTATAATTAGTTAATCTGATAATTAAAAAATAAAAAAAATCAAGATTTCTTTTTTTTTTTACATTCTGTAATATCGTGCGACAGGTGCCTGTCATGACCCATCACTAGCGTGCTTGCATGATGTCGCAGCCTTAGCGCGTCATGACGAGCGCGATGGTGCACTGTCATGCAGCGTATTTTCTACTGTTTCAGTCCGTGATTTCTACTCTTATTGCACCTATACTCCACCTTACAATCACACCATCAACACTTTAATCTTGCAATACACCATCAACTATTTAATATAGTCTAAGGGGCATTTTATCCAGCACCTAGCGTACCACTTTTTAAACCTAAATTTGACTTAACAATCTCCAATATTTATTGCCAAACAATCCTAAGCTCATCTATATGCATCCATACATTGATTTTTCACCAATCAAATTTATCAAAATAGAAAAAAATTAAAATTTACGAAGTGAAACTTACCGAAAATTATAAAATGGAGGATGATAGAAACCCGCCGGAGTTGAGTTCACTGTCAAAAATCCGTTCAAGCGCCGTTCACAGTCATCGGAGACAGCCAATCGCCGTTCGGAGGTCGCCGGAGGGAGCTAACGGAAGATTGGTTTTGAGAGAGAGAGATGGGTATTATGGGGAAAAAAAAGAGTAAATGGTTAAGGATGATAGAAAAAATATAAATGGTTATTTTGGATATTTGTAAAATTTTTTTGGTTAGTTTTGTAAATTTCTCATTATTTTAAATTTTTATAATATATGATAAAGATATATATAAAATTGTATTAAATATAAAACTAATTCTTAAAATCAAATTTTAAAAATTCACTCGCTCTCTATTTTAAAACTTTACTTTAGGATAAAGTCATTTTGCTAAGAGTGATTTCAAAAAAATTTACTAACACTAAATTTAATTTTTAATTTTTTAAAATTACTTTTAAGTCACCTAAAATAATATCAAACAACTTCTAAGCATAACATTCCTATTAATAAATTGCATACTATTTGCTCTTAATAAATTAACAAAGTAACAAATGCAGTCTAAAAAAGATGTGTAAACATAATTCGAGTCCGACATAAACATTGTTCACTTCATGGCTCAAAAAGATGTAGAAACATGATTCGAGGGCGACATAAACATTCCCCACTTCATGAACAAACAGGCACTTCATGATTCACATTCTCCACTTATGGCTAAAGAAGTGGATTGGAGAGAAATACGTGTGTGAGGCCGGCGGTGGATATATTGTGAGATCTACTAATTTTCCAATGTTAAAGAGATCCACTCTTATTAGTCCTTTTTGAAACTCAGTACCATGTAAAGTGACAAAGTATCATCATACTAATATAATCAGCAAATAATTTTTTTTTGTAATTTCCTTTTTCTTATGGACAGGATCAGCAAATCAATTAATCTGTTTCATTGAAAATATTGTATCAACTTTGAAAGGGGTAAAGGATAGAAAAATCGGTGAAATTGCCAAGCGCTTTCTTGGAAGAATCAAAGAAAGTGTTTGGCGATTACCTTTTTTTTCTCTCCCAAAGATTAATTTGATTGAAAGGAAATTAAAAGGTACCAAAAGGAATTGAATATTGATGAGGTACCAAAATTTGATTTTTTTTTTTAATTTTTGCACCCAATTTATAGCCAAAGTTCAGGTAATTACTTTTAATTTATTTATTTATTCCCAAAAAAAAAAAGGTAATCTGAGATCAACAGAAAATTTCGGTGCCTCATCAACATGTTCTTATCTCTTTAGTAAATTTTCTAAATGTTTATTTTGCATCAACTTTAACATTCCAGGTGAAATAAGAAATAAAACAGAAACAATATCTTGAAATTCTTCGGCAGCTAATTATACGAGGAGCTACTAAGAAATTATTGGATGGACATGAAACAAGAAAAATATTAGTAGGCCCCATCCCTTTGAATTTTATTTAATTTCGAACTTATTTTCGCGGCATATTCACAATAATCTCCACGTAGGACCCACCCCCCTTGAAGTTTATTTAATTTAGACCTAATTTTCGCGGCATATTCAGAATAATCTCCACGTTTTACTTTTTATCACGACTCTGGCCTACTCGTACTGGATGTCATTGACTCATTGAAATTATTGTACTTACTCTCCAAAATAAAAATGAAAAACCAATAAGCAGCTGATGGTAATATTCTTTACAAAATTATTATCACATCCCAATTCCCAAATCAATCTTCTGATCATCAAAATCTCTGATCAATTGGACTGTTTCTGTAAGTTGTTATGGCTTCTTCTTCTTCTTCTTCTCGTCCATCCAGCAGTTTGAGTTTGATGAATAATCCTCGAAACAATAAGTATGATGTTTTCCTGAGTTTCAGAGGAGAGGATACCCGTGACAGCTTTACTAGCCATCTTTATTCAGCTTTGTGCCAAACGAATATCGAAACTTTCATTGATGACCAACTCGTCAGAGGAAATGAAATCTCACTGTCTCTTCTTGATGCAATTGAAGCATCAAGCATTTCAGTTATCGTATTCTCTGAAAGGTATGCTTCTTCCAGATGGTGTCTCGATGAACTTTTAAAGATCCTCGATTGCAAGAAAGATTTCGCACAGATTGTGATACCAGTTTTCTATCGGGTCGATCCATCACACGTGCGAAAGCAAATTGGGAGTTTTGGGGTTTCATTTTCGGAGCTTGAAGAAAGATTTCCAGACAAGATGCAGAGTTGGAGGAGTGCTTTGACTGAAGCAGCTAATCTCTCTGGCTTTGATTCTCGTGTCTTCAGGTAACAGTCAGTTTATTACCAATTTTATAATATTTTTATTTACTCAAAATTCTAGTGTTATATAACTAATTTAAAAGCAAAAAACTCTGTATCAAATTAAAACTCGGAACTAATTACAAACTCTCCTTTTTGTCTCTTTTTGAACTTAATACTAAGTTTTTGTATTTGTTAGGAATGAATCTGAACTCATAAAGAAAGTTGTTGATGAGATTTTGGAGAGGCTGCCTAAAGTGGTTCCATGTAATAACAAAAATCAGCTAGTTGGAGTAGAATCAAGAGTTGAGGAAATTGAATCTCTATTAGCATCTGCACCTATATTAGGGATTTGGGGCATCGGTGGTGTAGGCAAGACAGCAATTGCTAGGGTGATTTTCAACAAAATCTCTAGAAATTTTGAAGGTTCTTGCTTCCTTCAAAGTGTAAGAGAAGAATCACAAAGCCCAGGTGGATTAGCTAGCTTGCAACAAAAACTTCTGAAAGAAGTATTGGAGGATGTAAATGTGATTCCTGATTTTGACTTCAACTTTAGAAGGCTCCGCCGCAAGAAGGTTCTGATTGTTCTCGATGATGTGACTAGTTTCAGACAAATAAAATCGTTAATCAGAGGTCTTGATTGGTTTATGCCTGACAGTCGTATCATACTAACCACAAGAGATCAACAAGTCCTTAAAAATTTGGTTGTGAAAGACAAAGACATTTATGAGATGAAGGTATTAGAATATCATCATGCCCTTGAGCTTTTTAGTCGACATGCCTTCAAACAAAACCGTCCTCCTGAAGTAGCTTATCAGGAATTGTCAGACAAGGTAATAAATTATGCTAAAGGTGTTCCTTTAGCACTGGAAATTTTGGGTTGCTATTTATTTGGAAGGGAAAAGGAAGTTTGGGAAAGTGCAACGAACAAATTGAAAAGAATTCCTAATATGGAGATCCAAAATGTGCTAAAAGTAAGTTTTGATGATCTGGATGATGAAGAGAAAAGTATTTTTCTAGACATTGTTTGTTTCTTTAAAGGAAAAGATAAAGATTTCATTATAAAATTTCTTAATGCTTGTGGCTTTGATGCACAAATAGGAATAAGTGATCTTGTCGATAAGTCTCTTATTGTCATACACAACAACGGAATAATAATGCATGATCTGCTACAAGAAATGGGTAGGGAAATTGTCAGGCAAGAATCTGTGAACAATCCAGGAGAACGCAGTCGGCTGTGGCATCATGAGGATATTATCGAAGTTTTGACCTTTAATACGGTAAGCATTTTGTTTGAGACTATATATTCTTTTGGAATGCTTTTGGATATGTAAACTTTACTTATAATTATGTATAAATAGATGGGACATAAAATGAATAGAAGAGTGGCAATGATAAAAAAAAAATATATATTGCAATGTCAATTTACATATAAAAGTCTGGCAGACAAACATAGACACATTGCAATGTCAATTTACATCTAAAAGTATGTAAGCCAAACAAACAGATACTTTATATGTTTAGTATTGTTTGTATTACTATGTTTCTTTTGTACATAGGCTTGCAATTAACTTGAAGATTAATTTAAAATTGAATTTAACTTTATGGTCTTTTATTGATTGTTAGGGGACTGAAAAAGTTGAGGGTATCTGCTTAGATATGTCTAGAGTGAAAGAGATCCGTTTGCATCCAAACACTTTCACAAAGATGTGTAAATTGAGATTTTTGAAATTCTATAACTCTAAAGATGATGGAGAAAGCAAATGTAAGGTGTCTTATTTGGTAGGCCCTGGATTTGCTGAAGTGAGGTATCTTCATTGGTATGGGTATCCACTAAAATCATTGCCGTCAAATATTCATTCAGAGAAACTTGTTTCAATTGAAATGCCTCATGGTAATATTCAACGACTCTGGGATGGTGTCCAGGTATATAAAATCATAATATTTATGTGGTGTTTCAGTAACAATGTTTAATTATTTATCATTCACAAATGCTAATGATTTGTTTGTCTTGGCATCTATTTTGTTGGAGCAGCATAATGGTAAGTTAAAGCAGATAATCAGGGCGGTCAACAATTTTTTCACCAAATGTCCAAACACCTCGTTGACTCCGCATCTGGACAAGCTAGTTAAACTCAATCTAAGCCATTGCAAAAGATTGAAAATTCTTCCAGCTCAAATATTTCATTTGGAATTTCTTAAAGAGCTTGATCTTTGGGGCTGCTCAAAACTAAAGAGACTTCCAGAGATCTCATCAGTTGGCAGTATAGAAGTGATATATTTAAATGGAACTGCTATTGAAGAACTGCCTTCATCCATAGAGTGTCTATCTGGACTTTCGGCCTTATACCTTGATCATTGTAGAAGTCTTAAGAGTCTCCCTAGCAGCATATGTAAGTTGAAATCTTTGAACTCTCTTTATCTCAGATGGTGCTCAAATCTTAAGAGTTTGCCCGACGAACTTGGAAATTTAGAAGCTTTGGACAGTTTGAATGCTGAAGGAACTACTATAAGAGAAGTACCATTGCCCATTGTTTGTTTGAACAACGTTGATGGCTTGCAAAATCTAACGTCTTTATGGTTAAATGATTGCGGCATCATGGAGTTACCTGAAAATCTTGGTCAGTTATCCTTACTACTTGAATTGTATCTAGAGAAAAACAATTTTGAGAGAATACCAGATAGCATCGTACATCTTTCTAAGTTGGCATATCTTAAATTGAGTTATTGTGAGAGGCTTCAATCCCTACCAAAGCTTCCGTGCAATCTAAGTGAGTTAGGTGCACATCACTGCACGGCACTGGAATCATCGTCAGGTTTAATATTCCCAAGTCGTGATCCTCAGTATTTTGACCTAAGAAATAATTTGAAATTGGATCGCAACGAGATCAGAGAAATTCTCGAAGATGTTCTGCAAGAAATTCAGCTTATGGCAATAACACGTTGGAAACAAGTACGGGAAAAGGTATGGTGTGTCTTTTGCTCCTTTTAATCTATACAATGTTATTGAATAATGATTTACTGGGCAACAGTGTTCATCTTATGGAGAGCGAGAGTGGCGCAGAAAAATGTTTAATTAATCCACAGCCTTAACAATATTCACAGAGAGTCACATAATTGTGCTATATATCCAAATGCTCATCCATATGGTGGGCATTGGTGCTCACTAAATCATCGTCCCAATGTTATTCTATTAATCTTTTTTATTTAAAATTAAATTTAATAACAATTCTTTAAAATTATGATCTCTGGGTACAGAGAAATTTTTTCCAAAGTTCAGGTCGAGTATTATTACCAGGGAATGAAATTCCAAAGTGGTTTAGCTTTCAAAGTGTGGGATCTTCTTCTATAATCTTGAAGATGCCCCCTGCAGGTTGGTTCAGTAATAACAAAGCGATCGGCTTTGCTTATAGCGCTGTTGTAGGATTTCGAGACCATCATGTCAAAGAGAAGAGGTGGTTTAACTTGTTTTGTGAATTCATGAAGGCCAAACCCGAAGATTGTACTGAGCCGCTGGTCAGCCGGAGCTTTCTAAGGGGGTTTAATTATGTAGAGTCAGATCACATACTTTTGGGGTACTATTTCTTTGGTGATCATGATTTTAGGGATTTCCGGGATTACAATTGCGATCATGTGGCAGTCAAGTTCTATTCAACAGATGTTCATAACAATCATGAACGTTTGGAGTGTTGCCCGGTGAAAAAATGTGGGTTTCATTTATTGTACGCCCCTGATTCTGCGGAACCAAAAGAAGATCCAAGCAGAAGTGCTCTCGATTGAAATATTCTTCAAGACATCATCGTAGCTGCTACTTTTCAGTAAATTACTAAATCTGATATACATAAACCTTCTTTTGCTAGCTTGGTTTCTTTTCCTTGTATGCGTTTTTATTTCTTTTCTTCTGAGGCTTCAAATATTCATGGGGAGAAACTTGTTTTCCTTGAATTGCCTTATAGCAGTATTGAACAACTTTCGAATAGTGTCCAGGTATGCAATGTCAATAATGCTTAATTATCATACACACTAATGATTTGCATGTCTTAGGCTTCTTTTTTGGTGAAAAGCAGATAAAACATCGCTGCCTGCAATGTTATCAGCCGGGCTCTAAACCCCTCGTTGATTTCACACCTAAACAAGATAGTTTTGCAATATAAGCCATTGCAAAAGCTTGAAGAGTAGGTACTCTTCCAGCTGGAATATTTAATTTGGAATTTCAATGGAAGAACTGCCCTCACTCATCAAGTGTCTATTTGGGCTATTGTACATGTACCCTAGCTAGTTAGCCTATGCAAGTTGGAATCTATACTGTTCTTATTCTCGATGGTTGCTCAAATTTTCAGAGTTTGCCCGACAAAATTCGAAACTTTGAGTTCTGGGCTATTTGTTTGCCAAATGTTAAGAGAAGTATTGCCTTTCATTGTGCGTTTGAACAGAGTTCGTGAATTAGTTTTTAGTAGAAGCAGGGGTCATATGCAAACTTTTGCCTATCACACTATCTTTAGATTGTTTTTAAGCTACGGTTGCATCTTCAGATTGCTTTGAATTAAGCTACTGCCGTCCAACCATAATACTAAATAGGGCCTCAGTCCAATGTATTTCCTAAAATTGAAAAAACTTTTACATTCATTTGATAATATATGTAATTTTCCCGTAGTGTTATTTTAATTTTCCTTTCCAGGATTTGGAGATGTGAACGATGCCACAGAGAAAAACTTCTGGCTTCATGAAAATTCCTTTCTTAATTAACATGATGAGTGAATTTTGTTTTTTTCCTTCTATCATTGAAATTTTTTATTATGCACGACTTGTTAATTTTTTGTTTTTTACTTGATTGCACCTAGATAAATCTCCTGCACATTATTTGTAAACGAAAACAGAGTCTGGTGTTAATTAATCATGACAACGTTCTTTAACACTCAAGAAACGCTTGAACTGCAATGCTGTTGAGCTTCTTTTTCAGAAAAAAGATATGCGAGATTAATTCATAGATTTAGCAATATATTTCATCAAACAGGTAGGTATATGCATCAAATAGCTAGCTTTAACTGGCTTTATGCGGAAAAAGATTGAAAGTTTCTTTGATAACAGAGTCACTTAGGAGAGAAGATGAAACTTCAAAATTGAATATAACTACCAATTTCAAAACAAATGTACACACATCATACATTCATTAAATGAATGAAGTATTACAAAGGTACTATAGAATATCTCCTCTTTTGAATGCAATAGATGCATCAAATCTTTCACTTATTATTTTCTCGAAAGGCTATGCCTCTTCATTATGGTGAACTTGTTAAGATTCTCATTTGGATTCAATTTGGTAATTTAAACTTGTGAGACCTTTTTAAGACATTAAAAGTAAATTTAACCCAAAGAAAATTCCAAATCAGACTTCGGAAAGCCCAAGAAGAGCAACACTGCAACATTGTATAGCTCCCAGATGCTAGGTGCTATGATTATAATGAGCTTATAATTATAGATAAGTAGTGGGAGCGAGATACCCTCAACAAAATAATGGATAGTGCAGCATCATGAACGTTTTAAAATTGAATAATGCGTTTCGTTCAAAAACAGCAAATCGAATAATGTGTTATTGCATCACTGGATTGTAAATTAGGTTTTAACTTGCTGCATTTATACGAATAGATTGACTGACTTCTTGAATACAATGGCTAAATTCTTGGCTAGGAAATTCCATAACCGCAGTTTAATATCTTTTAGACTATGTTTATGTAATATATGCATTTTTTTTAATTATATATGTTAATAATTAAAACGAAAGGGGGTCTATTTGATATTTTATGTGTGCTTAAGGAGATGAAAACAGGTGGAAAACATAGAAGAACCGAGAGAAAGAGGGAGAGAACCTGTTTGACCCGACTCCGAACCCACAAATTTGACCTGGTCGTAACTCCCTTTTTCGGCTACCTCACCAGCTGAGCAAGGTATCAAATGAAAGCTTGTGAGCCAGCCATCAACCTCTACACGTCCTTGCTGCCAGAAACAGCACGAAACGATGCTGGTGAAGCTCGAAAACCCCGCGGGTTTGCCACGTACGAGTGTTGCCGATTCCGTCCATCGTTGGCCGTGCCATCGGTTGGAAAAGATTCCCCACCTCACCATCTTCCTCTCCCGACCAGCCACCGGCACCGAGGAGGCCGATTTGCAGCCGATCGACCACCCAAAGAGACGCCGCTGAGAAGGGCTCGATCCGGCGCCACTGCCGCGCGTGGGAGGTCACCACTAGCACCGTTGAACTCAGCTTGACGAGAAGTGTCTAGCCCGAGCTTTCCCATCGTCATTGGGTGAATTTCGGTCAACGTTGACTGAAGGGGTATTTTGGTAATTTTGCACATAGAGGGTAATTTCATAATTTCTAGCTTGGAGGATGTTTTTGCAATCTGAATTGAGCATGAATTGATAATTTTAAGATGTTGAGAATAAATTAGTAAATTATGAATTTGAGGGTTGTCGACAAGTAATTTCACATTTTATTAGTAAATTATGAATACGGGATTAATATGGTAAACTGAGACATTTGAGAGTTGAGATTTCTCGATGAATATTTATTTTAAGTTTTATTTTTGTGATGTTAGTTCGAATTTTAAATATGGGAAGTAATTATATCGTTTCTTTAACATAGATGGATCTGCGGATAAAAATCTACCTACGGACTTGGGCGATAGCCGAGTTTGACTTTTATCACTATGAGTGGAGTATATTAAACCTATTTGTGTACGTTATTTTTATATAGTAAAGTTGTAACATATACATTTGTTTTATTTATATATGTAAATAATTAAATCAAGAGGGGGTCTATGTGATATTTTGGGTAGGTTTAAAAGAAGAAAAACGGGTAGAAAATTAGGATTGAAACTGAGAGAGAGAGTGAGCTGACCCGTTTGACTCGACCCGAACCCGCGAACTTGACCTGCCAGTGACTTCCATTTCCGGCCACCTCACCGGCTGAACAAGGTGTCAAACGAAAGCTTGTAAGCCTGCCGTCACCTCCCACCCCAAAGAGCCGTGGCTTCAAGGGCTCGATCTAAGGCCACCGCTGCGCGTGGGAGGTCGCCACCGGCACCATTGAATTCAACTCGATGAGAATTGTATAATCTGAGCTTCCCTATCGCCGTTGGGTGAATTCCGGTCAACGTTGACCGTAGGGGCATTTTAGTAATTTCGTGCATAGAGGGTAATTTCGTAATTTTTAGCTTTGAGGATGTTTTTCCAATCTTAATTAAGGATAAATTGATAATTTTATGATTTTGAGGATAAATTAGTAAATTATGAATTTAAGAGTTGTCGACAAGTATAATTTTGGATATTTTTATTAGTAAATTACGAATACAGGGTTATACGGTAAGACGAGAGAACTGAGAGTTGTAATGTTTGAACGGATATTTACTTTAAGCTTTATTTTTGTGACATTAGTTCGAATTATAATTATGGAAAGTAATTATATCGTTACTTTAAATAGGTGGATCTGAGGATGAAAATCTACCTGCGGACTTAGGTAATAGCCGAGTGTGAGTTTATCACTGTGAGTGGAATATACTAAAACTATTTGCGTATGTTATTTTAATATAGTAAAGCTTGTTCGTGAAATAAGTATTTTAATTATTTTCATTTAATGGTTCTCCGAAAAAAATGTTTATTTCGTATAAATATTTTTTTAAGTTATATTTATTCTTTTATATTCCGTGTCGACTTTAAAATGGTAAAAGAGATGATTGATTTTGAGCATGATTTAAAGTGTAATTATATAGATTTCAAGCATGATTTAAAGTATATATATGTTGATTTTGAGTATGATTTAAAGAGTATATGATTGATCTTGAGTATGATTTAAAGTGTATATATATGGATTTCGAGCATGATTTAAAGCATGATTTAAAGTGTATATATATTGATTTCGATCATGATTTAAAGTTTAAAGCAAATACCTATTCACACAAGATGAGACGAGATGAGATGAGATAGTAGGCTTTTGGGACCCGTCTAAGCACACATATAGGCTTTAGGCCGTGTGTTTGAGCGCTTTGGGCCGTGTGTTTGGGCACTTTCGTCCTTTGGGGGCATATGCATGCAAACAGATATTGAGATATGATGAGATTTAAGACCGGGTGGTCCGGACACAATGTCGCCAGATAGCGCATTATAACACATCCGTTGAGATTCGGGTATGAGTTATGCTGATAAGCATGAGATGGCACATCCCAGTCTATCCGTGTAGCTCTGGGCATGATGGTACCCAGTTAGTACACCATTGTCGTCCGTTGTGGTCTGGATATGACTAGATTATTCCCCCAAGTATTTGTTTAAGGATAATTATATTACTTAGTATTTGATATTTCAATATGAGATGTTTTTCTTGATTTTATGTCAGTATCAATTATATTTATATTCAAAACATGATTGAAATGAAAGGAATTTTTACATTAAAATAATTATTTGAGAAAAGTAATTATACAAGCGACACATTTATTTTTGTAAGTATTTTATGTTTCAAAAACTACTATCCACTTACTGAGCTCACTGAGTTTTATACTCACTCCATTTTATTATATTTCCCCCCCAGGAGATTACAGGTACAACAGTTGACCCAGCAGCTATACATAATAATTATATTTCTGAGGATATATAAAATTATTTTTCTTTTGGTTATTGTATATAATCATCCTATTTTGAAATTATACTAGAGATGTGAAATAAAAATTAGGAAATGTGTGAACTATTGGATATGTTACTGAATGAGACTGGGATGAAGTAGTTTGATGTATAATAAATTATTTGGGAGTGCTTGTATTAATTGCAGGTTTGAGAATGTTATATTTTTATGGGAGGTTCTACCAAAATTTCGGTAGAATTCTCATTAATAAGATGATTTTTAATGTTTGAGTTCAGTTGTTAGAAATAAGTCGACTCTGGAGATGGGGTGGGTCGTTTCAGTTGGTATCAGAGCATGGTTTTAGATTCTGTAGACTTTACTTATTTAGGAAGAATAAGTTTATAATTTTTATAAAGAGGAATTCATATTTTGTAGGCACCATCATGATTTGTCGTAATGGTAGACATGGTCGTGGTCGTACGCGGCCAGTAGCTGGGTTGACTACTAGTATTGTACCTGAGGGAGCAAGTGAACCTGTAGAATCTTCGACGCAGGGGGCTGCACAACAAGCTCCTGGAAATACCCCAAACATTGGGCAATCATTTGATCGGCTAGCTCAGATTATGACTACAGCTATTCAGAATCAAACTCATTCACAGGCTGGTAGCTATAACACCATAGAGCGTGTGAAAAGTTTATAAGGGAAAAACTTTAATGGTACTAGAGAGCCACCTGAGGTCGAGTAGTGGCTTGTCAAGTTAGAGCGTATTTTTGAGATGATGAGGTGTTCAACGGAGGATAAATTAACATTTGTCATTTTTTTACTTGAGGATAGAGCTTATCACTGGTGGCAGACTGTAGAACGTCGATATTATGGGCGTGTTGACATTACTTGGGACATTTCTGTAAGGAATTTTATACTCTCTGATTAGTCCAGGGCTCGACGACAGTTGAAGAGTATGAGATAAAGTTTATGGACCTTTCTCGATTTGCTATGGCTGTAGTGAGTACTGAGAGAGAGAGATGCAAACGATTTGAGGAGGGTCTTCAATTTGAGATTCGCACTGTTGTAACTGCATCGAGATACACCGAGTTTGCAGAGGTAGTTGAAGCAACCAAGAGGGTTGAGCATAGTATTGCGGAGGGACGTAAACTTCAAGTATTGAAGCAGAAACGAAGCCAAAGCTGGACAAATAGTGGCTCTAGTAGTAGACCGCCTAAGCGAGGAAGCATTGTTGCGGGATATTTTGAGGGCACTCAGAGAAGTTAGGATATAGGCATCAGGGGAGATCCGAGACAGATTGTCAGCCATGGCTCAGTGCAGCAGTCAGTAGGAAGTAATATTAAGAGTCAGGGACGTTATAACAGGAGTAAAGAAGGATATCGTGATGATCGTCCTAGGGGTGCTGAGCATAATTCTTGCCCTGTATGTGGTAGAAACCATCAGGGACAATATCAAATTGAAGGAAAAGTTTGTTATCGTTGTGGTCAGCCTGGACACGTCATGAGATTTTGCCCTACTTTATCTTAGGGTGGCAATCCTGCACGAGGGACATCCTCTCAGTACCAACCTTACCCAAGACAGACTCAGGGCCAAAGAGGTGTGCAGATAGGTGATTCTACATCGACTGGTAAGAGTAAGACTACTGCTTTAGCTCATAGAATTTAGCCTGAGCGACCTCATACTCAGGCTCGAGTCTTTTCTTTGATAGAATTGGAGGCACGTGCTATACCAGAAGTTATTATTGGTATATTATCTATCTTTGGCTATGAAGTACATATTTTTATTGATCATGGATCTACACATTCTTTTGTTTCCCGTACGTTTGCTAAACATGTAGAGCAAGAGCCAGAACCACTAGATTGTGACTTAGTTGTTAGTACACCTACGGGAGAGTCACTTTTTGGCAAGAGTGTGTATCGGAATTGTGTGATTGCAATGGGTAAGCATGAATTTGAGACGAATTCAATTGTTATAGATATTCAAGATTTCGATGCTATCTTGGATATGGATTAGCTTACATTGCATTATGCTATAATGGATTATTTCAAGAAGGAAGTTGTGTTTAATAAGCCAGGGAAAACTGTAGTGAAATTTTTTAGGGAGCGCAAAATTTTTCCCTCATGTGTCATTTTCGCCATTAATGTGAGACGGTTGCTTAGAAAAGGATGCTCATCTTATTTAGCATATGTGGTGGACACAAAAGTTCAAGAGTTGAAATTGGAGGATATTCTAGTAGTCCAAGAGTTCCCAGATGTATTTCCAGATGAACTGCCAGGGATGCCACCTAACAGGGAGATTGAGTTTTCTGTTGACTTAATTCCTGGAACATCTCCTATATCTATGGCATCGTACAGAATGGCTCCAGCAGAATTGAAGGAATTTAAGGTTCAACTACAAAAATTAGTGGATAAAGAGTTTATTAGGCCTAGTGTTTCTCATTGGGGAGCTCCAGTTTTGTTTGTTAAGAAGAAAGATAGTACCTATAGACTCTGTATTGACTATCGGCAGTTGAATAAGGTTACGATATGCAATAAGTATCCACTTCCGCTTATTGATGACTTGTTTGACCAACTCCAGGGGGCTAAGGTATTTTCTAAGATTGACTTGCGATCAAGATATCATCAGCTTAGAATTAAGGAGGACAATGTTCATAAAACAACATTGAGAACTCGATATGGACATTACGAGTTTTTGGTGATGTCGTTTGGGTTGACTAATGCTCCAGCAGCTTTTATGGATCTCATAAATAGGGTATTTCACCAGTATTTAGATCGATTTATAATTGTGTTCATCGATGATATTTTGGTGTATTCCCGAAATGAAGAAGAGCATGCTTATCACTTGCGGATGGTTCTGTAAATTTTGAAAGAAAAATAACTTTATGCCAAGTTTAATAAGTGCGAATTCTAGCTGGGCAGAGTGATATTTTTAGGCCACGTGATATCAGCTGAGGCCATTTATGTCGATCCCCAAAAGATTGAAGCAATTGTAAAATGGGAACGACTTATAAATGTACTGAGGTTTAGAGTTTTCTGGTTTGGTAGGGTATTATCGTCGATTTGTAGTGGGATTCTCTAAGATTGCTACTCCGCTAATGCAATTAACTAGAAAGAATGCCAAGTTCCAGTGGAATGATGATTGTGAAAAGAGTTTTCAAGAACTCAAGACACATCTTACTTCAGCACCAGTTCTTACACTTCCATCGGGCAAGGAAGGGTTTGTGGTATATAGTGATGCTTCCAGGCAAGGGTTGGGTTGCGTGCTAATGCAACATGGGAAAGTAGTAGTTTATGCTTCTACACAACTTAAGAAGCATGAGCAAAATTACCCAACACATGACCTAGAGCTGGCAGCGGTGGTGTTTACACTCAAAATATGGACACATTATTTGTATGGGGTAACTTGTCAAATTTTTACTGATCATAAAAGTCTCAAGTATTTGTTTACTTAGAAAGACTTAAATTTGAGTCAAAGGAGATGGATGGAGCTAATTAAGGATTATGAATGTACTATTGATTATTATCCAGGCAAGGCGAATATGGTGGTTGATGCACTGAGTAGGAAATCTTCTGGTTCTATGGCTCATATGCGAGTGGCTAGTATGCCTCTTTTGATCAACCTGAGATCTTTAGGAGTTGAGTTGGATGTCGATAACTGCGGAGCTTTGGTCGCCAATTTTCAAGTTAGGGTGACTTTAATTGACAAAGTCCATCGGATGCAAGCACAAGACCCCTAACTAATGAAGTTGATAGAGGATGAGCAAAAAGGTTTACAAACCAATTTCATAGTGAGAGATGATGGAGTTTTATTCATAAGTAATAGACTGTGTGTATCAGATATTAAGACGCGAAAGAGGGAGATAATAGAATAAGCTTATTGTTCAGCCTATGCGATGCATCCTGGAAGTACGAAAATGTACCGTACCTTAAGGGACCATTACTGGTGGCAAGACATGAAAAGAGAGATTACAGAATTTGTTTCTCAATGTTTGGTTTGTCAGAAGGTTAAAGCTGAAAATCAGAGATCTGCAGAGTATTCCCAGCTGCTTCCTATACCTGAATGGAAATGAGAGCATATTACTATGGACTTTATATCGGGACTTCTGCGTACCCAGCATGGACACAACAATATTTAGGTGGTTGTAGATCGACTGACAAAATCTGCTCATTTTCTATCATTCTAAACCATCTATTCAATGGATAAGTTGGGGAGTATTTATGTGGCTGAGATAGTTCGTCTTCACAGAGTACCGGCATCTATTGTTTCAGATAAAGATTCTCGATTTACTTTGAAGTTTTGAACTAGCTTGCAAAATGCTTTAGGTACGAAGTTGAATTTTAGTACAGCTTTTCATCCTCAGACTGATGGCTAGTCAGAGCGTACCATTCAAACTTTGGAAGATATGCTGAGAGCATATGTTCTGGAAATCAAGGGTAACTGGGACATTTATTTACCTTTGATGGAGTTTGCATACAACAACAGTTATCAAGCTAGTATCAAGATGGCGCCATATGAGGCTTTGTATGGACGGGAAATGCAGAACTTCAGTATGTTGGGATGAAGTTGGTGAGCAGAAGTTATCTGGCCCAGAATTAGTTCAGGATACTAATGAGCGGGTACAACTTATTCGGGATAGATTAAAAGTGGCCCAAGATAGACTGAAAAGGTATGCGGATAAGCGTAGATGGGAACTTGAATTCAATGTTGGTGATGGAGCGTTATTACGAATATCTCCTTAGAAAGGAGTACTTCGATTTAGGAAGCGTGGGAAGCTCAAACCACGTTACATTGGGCCATAGAAGATCGTGGAGCGTATTAGTCCATTGGCTTATCGATTAGCTCTACCACCTGAGTTGTCTAGAATCCATAATGTGTTTCATTTTTCAATGCCCCAAAAGTACATGTATGATCTGAGTCATGTTTTATTGAAACAATCGATTCAGTTGAAGGAGGATTTGACTTACGAAGAGGAGCCAGTTGGGATACTAGAGGGAAAACACCAAGTGTTACGTTCGAAAACCATCCCTTTGGTAAAAGTGCTCTAGAGGAATCTGAGATGATCCGCCTCATTCTCAGAGGCGACCTATCTTAAGAAACTGAAATCAAGCATTAAAATCATCTTATTAATGAGAATTCTACCGAAATTTTGCTTAACCTCCCCTAAACATATAACATTCCCAAACCTACAATTGCAACGCAAGCACTCCCAAATAATGTATTATATATCAAACTACCTCAACCAGTCTCATCCAGTAACATATCCAATATTACACACGTTTCATAATTCTTATATCACATCCCTAGTATAATTCCAAAATAGGATGATTATACATTAACTAAAAGAAAAATAATTATTCTATGTCCTCAGACAACCTCACGTGGCCAAAATTACTCCAAATATGTACAGCTGCTGTGTTAACTTTTATACCTGTAATCTCCTGGGGGAGAGGGGAAATATAATAACATGGAGTGAGTATAAAACTCAGTGAGCTTAGTGAGTGGATAGTAGTTTTTGAAACATAAAATACTTACTAAAATAAATGCATCATTTGTATAATTACTTTTCTCAATTAATTATTTTAATGTAAAAATTTCTTTCATTTCAATCATATTCTGAACATAAATATAATTGATAATGCCACAAAATCAAGAAAAGCATCTCATATTGAAATATCATCTCATGCTGAAATATTAAATACTAAGTAATACAATTATTCTTAAACAAATACCCGAGAGAATAATCTAGTCATATCCAGATCTCAACGGACGGCAATTATGTACTATCTGGCTACCAGCATGCCCGAAGCTACACGGATAGATAGGAACGTACCATCTCATGCTTATTAGCATAACTCATACCCGGATCTCAACAGATGTGGTATGATGCGCTATCTGGCGACATCGTGTCCAGACCACTCGGTCTTATATCTCATTATATCTCAATATCTGTCTGCATGCATATGCCCCCAAAGGACGAAAGCGCCCAAACACATGGCCAAAAGCCTATATGTGTGCTCAGACGAGCCCCAAAGGCCTACTATCTCATCTCATCATATCTGGAGGGAATGGGTATTTGCTTTAAACTTTAAATTATGCTCGAAACCAATATATATACATTTTAAATCATGCTCAAGATCAATCATATACCCTTTAAATCATACTCAAAATCAACATATATAAACTTTAAATCATGCTTGAAGTCCACACATATATATATATATATATATATATATATATATATATATATATATATACAGTTTAATTTATACTCGAAAATCAATAATCTCTTTTATTAATTTAAAATCGATAGGAGCACAAATGAATAAATATAACTTAACAAAATATTTATACGTAATAAACATTTATTTCAGAGAACCGTTGAATAGAAGCAGTTAAAATACTTATTTCACGAATAAGCTTTACTATATTAAAATAACGTATGCAAATAGTTTTAATATATTCCAATCACAGTGATAAACTCAGGCTCGGCTATCACCCAATTCTGCATATTTTAATATAGTAAAATATCCGCAGATCCACATATTTTAAAGAAATGATATAGTTACTTCTCGTATTTATAATTCGAACTAATCTCACAAAAATAACAATTAAAGTAAATATTCGTTCAAATATTACAACTCTCAATTTCCTCGGCTTACCATATTAACCCCGTATTCGTAATTTGCTAATAAAATCTAAATTTATACAACCCTCAATTTCATAATTTACTAATTTATCCTCAATTTAGATTGCAAAAATATCCTCAAAGTTGAAAATTATGAAATTACCTTCTATGCATGAAATTACCAAAATGCCCCTATGGTCAACATTGACCGGAGTTCACCCAACGGCGGTGGGGAAGCTCGGACTAGACACTTCTCGTCGAGGTGAGTTCAACGGTGCCGGTAGTGACCTCTCACGCGTGGCGGTGGCCCCGGATCGAGCCCTTGAAGCCGCAACACTTTATGGTGATCGGTCGGTGGAAAATCGGCCTCCTCGGTGCCGATGGCTAGTATGGAATGGAAGATAGTGAGGTGGGGAATCTTTTCCAACCGGTGGCGCAGCCAAAGACTGCCGGAATCGGTGGCTATCATCCGCAACAAACCTACGAAAATTTCGAGCTTCAACGGCGGTGTTCCGCGTGTTTTCAGTAGCAAGAACATGTGCGTGTGGACGGCCGGCTCACAGGCTTTCATTTGACACCTTGTTCGGCTGGTGAGGTGGTTGGAAATGGAAGAAACTGGCGGGTCGGGTTCGCGGGTTCTGGTCGGGTCAAACGGGTTCTCTCCTCTCTTTCTCGGTTTCCAATCCGATCTTCACCCAGTTTCCATATTTTAAACACCTATAAAATATCAACTAGACCCCCTCATGATTATCATGTAGACCCCTTCTTGATTATCACATAGACCCCCTCTTGATTTAATGTATTTACATATATAAATAAAATAATTGCATATGTTACAGAATCACTCAAAGGAATAGGCTACTTGGGAATCCGAGGACTTGATGCGAGCTCAGTACCCTCATCTATTTATAATAGGTGCGTAAATTTCGAAGACAAAATTTTTATAAGTGGGGAGGATTGAAACATAGGCATTTGTTTTATTTATTTATGTAAATAATTAAATTAAGAGGGGGTCTATATGATAAATAAGAGGGGGTCTAGTTGATATTTTGTGGGTGTATATAAAATGAGAAACGGGTGGAAAACTTGAGCGAAACCGACAGAGAGAGGAGAGAACCTGTTTGACCCAACCCGACCTGACCAGACCCGAAATCCGCGAACCCGACCTGCCGGTATCTTCCATTTCGGACCACCTCACCGACCGAGCAAGGTGTCAAATGAAAGTTTGTGAGTCGACCATCAACCTCCACATGCCCTTGCTACCGGAAATTATGCGGAACGCCGCCGACAAAGCTCAAAATTTCCACGGGTTTGTCGCGGACGATCGCCGCCTATTCTGGCTAAGCCGAAAGAATTGAGAGTCGTAATCTTTGAATGAATATTTACTTTAAGTGTTATTTTTGTGACATTAGTTCGAATTATAATTATGGGAAGTAATTATATCGTTTCTTTAAATAGGTGGATCTGCAGACGAAAATCTACCTGCGAACTTGGGTGATAGCCGAGTCTGAGTTTATCACTGTGAGTGGAATATATTAAAACTATTTACGTACGTTATTTTAATATAGTAAAGCTTGTTCGTGAAATGACTATTTAAAGTATTTTCATTAAATAGTTCTCTGAAATAAATGCTTATTACGTATAAATATTTTGTTAAGTTATATTTATTTATTTATTCTCCGCATCAATTTTAAATTGGTAAAAAAAACGATTGATTTTCGAGCATGAATTAAAGTGTATTTATATTGATTTCAAGCATTATTTAAAGTGTATATATGTTGATTTTGAGTATGATTTAAGGAGTATATATATTGATTTCAATCATGATTTAAAGTTTAAAGCAAATACCCATTCCCTCCAGATGAGAAGAGATGAGATAGTAGGCCTTTGGGGCCTGTCTGAGCACACATATAGGCTTTGGGCCGTGTATTTAGGCGCTTTCGCCATTTGGGGGCATATGCATGCAGACAGATATTGAGATATGATGAGATTTAAGACCGGGTGGCCCAAACACGATGTCGCCAGATAGCGCATCATAGCACGTCCGTTGAGATCCGAGTATGAGTTATGCTGATAAGCATGAGATTGCACGTCCCCGTCTATCCGTGTAGCTCCAGTCATGATGGTACCCAGATAGTACATCATTGCCGTCCGTTGAGGTTTGGATATGACTAGATTATTCCTCTAGGTATTTGTTTAAGGATAATTGTATTACTTAGCATTTGATATTTCAATATGAGATGATATTTCAATATGAGATATTTTTTTTGATTTTGTGCTAGTATCAATTATATTTATGTTCAAAACATGATTGAAATGAAAAGAATTTTTATATTAAAATAATTATTTGAGAAAAGTAATTATACAAACGACGCATTTATTTTTGTAAGTATTTTATATTTCAAAAACTACTATCCACTCACTGAGCTCACTGACTTTTATACTCACTCCATTTTATTATATTTTTTTCCCCCAGGAGATTACAGGTACAACAGTTGACTCAGCAGCTGTAAATATTTGGAGTTGTTTTGGTCACGTGAGAGTATCTGAGGATATAGAATAATTATTTTTCTTTTAGTTAGTGTATATAATCATCGTATTTTAGAATTATACTAGAGATATGACATAAAAATTAGGAAATGTGTGAATTATTGGATATATTACTGAATGAGACTAGGCTGAATTAGTTTGATATATAATAAATTATTTGGGAATGCTTGTGTTAATTGCAGGTTTGGAAATGTTATATGTTTAGGGGAGGTTCTGCCGAAATTTCGGTAGAATTCTCATTAATAAGATGATTTTTAATGTTTGAGTTCAGTTGCTCAAGATAGGTAGCCTTTAGAGATGGGCGGGTCATTTCATTAGAGTTTGATTACCTAAATTGCATTGGCATTGGATGGATCTACCCTAAATTCCAAGGGTGAATCTAACTTTTTTCTCTACCTTGACCAATTAAAATTATCAGTAAGGACTTGCCAAAAATTTAGCACAATATTGCTTATGTTTTTGACACTTCTAACCTACAAGTATGTAAAATAAGTAATCCAAAATAATTCAATATTCAATTAACTTCATTGACCAACCTCTCCAAATACATAAAATCATACATCACTGTAAATAGTATGCTTAAATAATCACATCCAAATATTACCACATATTTCCAATGGTTCCAAAAAATATATTGTAACTAACACATTAAAAATCTATAACAATCATATCATAATTATACAATCCAAAATGAGGTGATCAAAATGCTCAAATAATATGATCTACGACTCTTAACACCATCTTGTAGCTAAAATACAAAATAATTATAGCTACTGGGTCAACTAATGTATCTACAACTTCCGCTAAGGGGAAAAATATAGTAAAACGGAGAATACTCTTATGGTGTGTTTGCTTATTGGATTGGTAAATCGAAATTTAGAATTAGAATAATTGACAGCGTTTACTTCAAAAAATAAGGATGCGAATCAAAATCCGAATCGTAGGCCTCATGTCAATTTGGGAATAGGGAATGGGAGATTGATTCCCGGGGGGTTGGGAATCAGTCTCCCATTATTGAGATTCTCCATTTTGCCCCCATCAAAATTTAAAAATTTTGACAACCCCTCATTCAATTAAAAAAAATAAATAAAAAAATGAAAACATAGCAAAAATCCTCGTCATTGTTGCTACCAAAATCAGCATTGTCGATCGTCGAGTAGCAGCGGCAGCAACAGGGTTATCGCCGATGATGACGATTTTGATTATTATCATTATTATTTAAAATCGATTATTATCAAAATTATTATTATTATTAGTACATTAATGAAAAAATTATAATTATTTAATGTCATGTTAATAACAATAATTAATAATAATAATAATCACATTAATTAAAATACAAAATAATAATTATGACAATAGTTAATTAAGAATTTTTTAATAATTTGTAACAATCTAATTCATTCTAATTTTGATTCTAAGATAAAATAAATAATTTAATGACAATCTATCTCATTTCGATTCCGTTCCTACAGTTCAAGTAAACAATTTATTTTGATTCCCACCCATTTTGATTCCTACCCATTCTATGTCCAGCTCATTCCAATTTCTATTTAGTAAATGCACCATTATTTATAACTAACTCAAATTGAGATTAAAATCTTTTATAACTATATAAAAATTATTCTTATATAGAGTATCATTATAGAGAGATTTTACTACTAGGATATAGGCAACTTTCAATGTTCCTTATTGTCATATAAAATTATATATAACCACTAAAGACAAGAAACTTTTTATTATAAAATAAACTTATTATTTTATTAATTTTGTCTTTATATATGAGTGTACTCGTTCTATTTATTATGAATAATTTTATGTGCAAATAACTTTTTTCCTTCAAATTTTATTTCTAAATTATTTTCGGTGCATATTGTCTTTGTCTTTTCATTTGAGTATAGGTTACTCCATGACATTGACTCATTGATCACATTTGGTGTAGACCCAACTCTTTTTTCAGCTTAATTCCCATTCCCACTCTTCATTTAACAAGTAATCAAATGTTTGATGCCAATTCTTCCATTTCAATTCTCATTCCGTGAATGTAGAACACAATTGAAGTAATGAAATGATTGCATCTAATTTACAAAAGAAAAATCTAGATGCGCAGGATGTCGCTAGGAAATAGTTGTTCTTTCCACTTGTCTTTTTTTTTTTCCAATTATTATGCCTTCATGTATTTTTCCTAGATTTAGAGGTTTTGATTTATGTCATCTTTTATATTTTTTTGCCATCTAATAGTCTATATCACATGTACGGATTCGGCCTAACCCCATCCATCTTGGTGGTCTTTGGGGAAAAAAAAATCTGAATAGTCAGTACTACTTAAATGAGTTTAATTGTCACGCATCATAGTAGACGTATTGAAGAATGTATTTACTAGAGCTTTTTTTTTAATTAATTCTTTGAAAGAAAATGAAAAGGTATTTATATGTTATATAGATTTTTTTAAAAAAATGAAAACTATTTTTATATTAACGATTTTAATCTTACAAATTTTAAATATTAAATATTGTAAGTACCTTCGAGTATTAAGAGAACTTTTGATACTTATAGTATGTATACTTGAAAATTTTTCCAAAAAATTGGAGGACCTGGAGGGTAATTTCTCAAAAAAATAAAAATAAAAAGAGAATCCCTAATCTCACACTTGATGTGTACTGAGAGTTTAATTCAACAACCATTGAAGGGACCTTGGCATGAAAATATTAGATGGACTTGAAAAAGGGCAAAAAAAAAAGGAGTCAAAGCAATCATTTTACACTTTCATTTATCTTCTTTTTGTTTCCTCTTTTTAGCCTTCCACTTTCAACAGAAGAAATCAACAGTCACTCAACGAAACTCACGTAAAGTTAAAGGAATGTAGCTAAAGCATCAATTTGTGTGTGTGTGTGTGTGTGTATACACTCAGCAGTGACATTCAATTCATATAACATCCCAAAATTTCCGATCAAAATCTGTCCAATCAATTGAACCGTTTCTGTAATGGCTTCTTCTTCTTCTTCTAGAAAGTAGATGCCACAAGTATATTTTTTTAGATGTCATCAACTATTTTGTAAAGTTCCATGGAAAGAATAAAGTAGCTTAAGTATCAATACATACCCTGCAGTGACATTCAATTCACATAACATCCTAAATTTTCTGACTAAAATCTCTCTAATCAATTGAACCATTGCCCTAATGGCTTCTTCTACTTATTCTCATTATAAAGTAGATGCCACAAGTATCTTTTTCAGATGTCATCAACTATTTTGTAAAGTTACATGAAGGAACAAGAAGCTAAAGCATCAATATACTGCAGTGAGATTCATTTCATATAGCATCACAAATTTTCTGATCAAAATCTCTCTAACCAATTGAACTGTTTCTGTTATGGCTTCTTCTTCTCATCCATCTAGCAGTTTGAGTTTGATGAATCCTCGAAACAATAGGAAGTATGATGTTTTTCTTAGTTTTAGAGGAGTGGACACCCGTGACAACTTTACTAGCCATCTTCATTCTGCTTTGTGTCAAAAAAGTATTGAAACTTTCAGTGATGACCACCTTATCAGAGGAGATGAAATTTCAGAGTCTCTTCTGGATACAATTGAAGCATCAAGCATTTCAATTATCATTTTCTCAGAAAGATATGCTTCTTCAGGATGGTGTCTTGATGAACTTTTGAAGATCCTCGAATGCAAGCACAATTATGGACAGATTGTGATCCCTGTCTTCTATCGCGTTGATCCATCACATGTGAGAAAGCAAATTGGGATTTTTGGGAAATCATTTTCGAAGCTTGAAGACAGATTCCCAGAAAAGATGCAAAGATGGAGGAGTGCTTTGACGGAAGCAGCCAATCTCTCTGGATTTGATTCTCTTGTCATTAGGTAAAAGTCAATTGATTACCTATTTTTTATAATTATTAGGTAAATTCTAAAATGAAATATTAAATTATTTGATGACGATTATTAGGTTACATCATATGTTACTCATTTTTCCTGATTGTACTATTTACTCAAGTTCGATTGTTTTAACTCATTTAAAAACAATAAATTCTGCATCAAATTAACAATTGGAACTACACTGTTTTTGTCTCTTTTTGAACTTAACGCTATCTTTTGGATTTGCTAGGAATGAATCTGAACTTATAAAGAAAGTTGTTGATGACATTTTGGATAAACTGCCTAAAGTGGTTCCATGTGATAACAAAACCCAGCTAATTGGAGTAGAACTAAGAGTTGGAGAAATCGAATCTCTATTAGGCACTGCACCTCTATTAGGGATTTGGGGTATTGGTGGTATAGGCAAGACAACAATTGCTAGGGTGGTTTTTAGCAAAATCTCTAGAAATTTTGAAGGTTCTTGCTTCCTTCAAAATGTAAGAGAAGAATCACAAAGCCCAGGAGGATTAGCAAGATTGCAACAAAAACTTCTTTCAGAAATATTGAAGGATCAAAATGTGATTCCTAATATTGACTTTAACTTTAAAAGGCTCAGCCACAGGAAGGTTCTAATTGTTCTTGATGATGTGATTTGTTTCAGACAAATAGAATACTTAATTGAAAGTCTTGATTGGTTAAGTACTGGTAGTCGAATCATAATTACCACAAGAGATAAACAAGTTCTTAAAAATGGGGGAGTGAAAGAGAATGACATTTATGAGGTGAAGGCATTAGACTATGATCATGCCCTTGAGCTTTTTTATCGACATGCCTTCAAACAATACGTTCCTCCTAAAGTGGGTTATAAGGAACTGTCAATCAAGGTAACAGACTATGCTCAAGGTGTTCCTTTAGCTCTTAAAGTTTTGGGTTACTTTCTTTTTGGAAAGGAAAAAGAAGTATGGGCAAGTGAAATAAGCAAACTGAAAAGAAAAGCCAAAAAGGGAATCCAAGAGGTGCTAAAAATAAGTTTTGATGGCTTGGATGATGAAGAGCAAAATATTTTTCTAGACATTGCTTGTTTCTTTAAAGATGAAGATAAAGAATTAGTGATAAAATTCCTTGAGGCTTGTGGCTTCGCTGCACAATCAGGAATAACGGATCTTGCTGATAAGTCTCTCATTGTTATATCATACAATAACAAAATAACAATGCATGATTTGCTACAAGAAATGGGTAGAGAAATTGTCCGGCAAGAATCTACGAATAATCCAGGAGAACGTAGCCGGTTGTGGCATCATGAGGATATCATTGAAGTTTTGACATCTAATACGGTAAGCATTTTGTTTGAGATTGTATATTATCATATTATTTTGAAATGCTATTCGATATGTAAAATTTATTGATAATTACACATAAATACATGGGTTATAAAATCAATACCAGAGTGACAGTGATGAAAAGAAAAAAAAAAGTTGGGATAAAAGTGAAAAAATTGCAATGTCAATTTAATGTGCAGTGTAAATAGTTTGCAAACAAAACATAGAGAGTTTGTACGTTTAATATTACTTGTATTAATAGGTTTCTTTTGCATGTAGGTTTAATAGTTTTACTGCCAAACAGTAACTATCAACTTGAATATGTAAATTTAATTTTGACCTTTGTTATTGATTTGATTATCAGGGGACTGAACAAATCGAGGGCATTTGTTTCGATATGTCTAAAGTGAAAAAAATATGTCTAAATCCCAATACTTTCACAAATATGCGTAAATTGAGATATTTGAAAATTTATAACTCGATCTACAAGGGAGAGAACAAATGTAACTTGTCTAAAATCCAAGGCCCTATATTTGCTGAAGTGAGGTATTTTCACTGGCAAGGATATCCTTTGAAATCATTGCCATCAAATATTCATCCGGAGAAGATTGTTTTACTTGAAATGCCTCACAGCAGTATTGAACAACTTTGGGATGGTGGTGTCCAGGTAAATTTATGTTAATTATTGCAATGTCTTAATAATAACATCTAATTATCTAATGATTTGTCATCGTATGTGGCTTCATTTTTGTCCGGGCAGCATCACGGTAAGTTAAAGCAGATAGTCATCGCTGCCAGCTCCAATATCATTACCAAAACTGCAAATCCCACGATGATTCCGCATTTGAACAAGCTAGTTAGGCTCAATCTAAGCGATTGCTCAAAGCTGAAGAGGGTTCCTGCAGAGATCTCATCAGCTGGTAACATAAAAGAGATATGTTTAGATGGAACTGCAATTAAAGAACTGCCCTCGTCCATCGAGTGTCTCACCGGGCTTTTGCGCTTGAGCCTTAGATATTGTGAAAGGCTTAAGAGTCTCCCAAGTGGCCTATGTAAGTTGAAATCTCTAAACTATCTTTATCTCAGTGGCTGCAAAAGCTTGAAAACTCTTCCAGCTGGAATATTCCAATTGCAATTTCTTAAAAAACTTGATCTTTGGGGTTGCTCAAAGCTAAAGAGGCTTCCTGAGATCTCATCAGCTGGTAATGTGGAAGATATAGTTATAAGTGGAGCTGCAATTGAAGAACTGCCCTCATCCATCGATTGTCTCTCTAGGCTTCGGTCCCTGTTTCTTGTTGATTGTAAAAGGCTAAAGAGTCTCCCAAGTAGTCTATGTAAGTTGTATTCTCTTGACTATCTGTATCTCAATGGTTGCTCAAATCTTCAGAGATTTCCGGAAGCTTTGAAGGATTTGTTTGCTAAAGGAACAGTTATAAGTGAATTGCCGTCATCCAATGTCCGTTTGAACAACGTTCGTGAATTATATTTGGTCGCATCATGTTTAGATCTAACTGATTGCTGCATGACAAAGTTACCTGAAAATCTTGGTCAGTTATCCTCTCTAAGATCCTTGTATCTGTCGAAAAATAATTTTGAGAGAATACCAGAAAGCATCATACAACTTTCCAAGTTGGTAGTACTCTACTTAAATTACTGTGAGAGGCTTCAATCCTTACCAATGCTTCCGTGCAATCTACGTGAGTTGGAAGCACATCATTGCACGGCACTGGAATCATTATCAGGTTTATTGTCAATAAATTATGGAACTGGTTTTGACCTGGGCGATAATTTTAAATTGGATCCAAATGAGGTCAGAGTAATTCTCGAAGACGCACTTGAAAAATTCCAGCTTTTGGCAACTGCATATTGGAAACATAAACGAGAAAAGGTGTGTCCTAACTCTTTCTCATCGTAATTCAATCATATTGTGCTATCTTCTTTTAATAAAATAATTATTTTTGTGGTACAGAGAGTTTATCTAGAACGTAGAGGTTACGTCTATTTACCTGGGAATGAAATTCCAAAGTGGTTTAGAATTCAAAGTATGGGATCTTTGGTAACCTAGAAGACGACACCTACTGGTTGGCTCAATAATAACAAAGTAATTGGCTTTGCTTTTAGTGCTATTCTATCATTTGCAGACCATCATGTCGGAGAGGAGAGGAGCTCTTTTTTGCACTGTGAATTAACAGTCAACCCCAAAGATTGTGATTCGTATGTCATACAGAGATATCTGTGTCAAGTTAGAAATGTAAAGTCAGATCACTTGCTTTTGGGGTACTATCTCTTCGATGATAAGGATCTGAATGGTTTTCGGGAATACAATTGCGTTGTTGAGGCCGTGCAATTCAATTTTAAGAAAGATTATAATGCTCAGGAATGTTTGGAGTGTTGGACGGCGAAAAAATGTGGGATCCATTTATTTTACCCTAAGATTCAACGAAGACCCAAGGGAAAGTCTCAATTGTAAAGAAGAATAGGAACTATACACCAGCATATTACTCAGGTATTCTTGAACCCATCATCCATCTCATGCTGTAGTCTTCTGTACATTAATCTAATCTTCCTATACAATGTATATAAACGTTGCTTTGCTAGCTTGTTTCTTTTTCTCCCTTTTCTTTTTTTTTGGTGTCCGTTTTCTATTCTTTTTTTTTAGTACTTTGAAGACTATTAATCACCAACTGAATCGATCCCTACACTCTAAGGGTGAATCTGACTAATTCCATCTAATATGACTAGATAAATTATTAATAAGAATCTCATCGAAAAATAATTTAATATTTAACCTACTTCATCGATCTATCTCCTCAAACATAACATCACACATCGCAGTACATAATATATTTAAATGATCTCATCCAAACATTTCCGAAGTTTCAAAATAGTATTCTACATCTAATGCCAACAAATATTAAACATCCATGATATTCAACTCATAATATCATTATACAATGCAAATGAGGTGATCAAAATGTCCTAATAATATGATCTATGACTCCTAGCACTATCACGTGGCAAAATTCATAATAACTATATCCCTAGGTGGACTTGTGTACCTATATCCTCTTATGGGAGAAAAATATAGTGAAATGAGGTGAATATAAAACTCAGAGAGTAGGTTTTCAAAATTAAATTTACTTTAAAATAATCATGTTATTGCAATATACAATTTTCATCAAACTATGAGTAAAAATATAAGTAAAAATGTTTAAACGTGAAATCAAGTTATGAGCACTAAAAAGGAACACGTTATGCTGTATATAATAACTATGAAAGACTATGTATTAAAATCTCATACTTCATACCAAAATCATATCAAAGAGAACATTTATACATGATTATAAAGCTGTCACTTTAAGAAGTATTCAAGGGAATAACCATCATACTCAGACCTCATACAGGCAGTGCAATGACATACTGAAAGTGTACTGTCGTGCCCGAAACTACAACAACTAGACCAAAGACATGTCATCTCATGATACTGCCTAATTATTTTGGAAACAAATTTTTATACACATGTACATAAGTGTTTTAAAAGTACTTTAAATATATTTTTCTTTTCCCTAAAATTCTGTCATGCATTTATAACTAAAATAAATAAAGAAAATCATTTTTCATTGTTTTTAAGAAACACATCAATATGTAAAAAAAAAAAAAAAACCATTTTTTGAAAACTTAAATCATAAGAATAATATAAAATATAAGTTCATTATATTCCACTCACTATGACGACGCTCAAGCTCAGCTATCATCAACATTTGTAGATTAAATAATTACTTTCGGAACATTATAAAACACAACTGTAACATATGCATTTGTTTTAGCTATTTATGTAAATAATTAAATTAATAGGGGGTTTATGTGATAAATTAAGAGGGGTTTATGTGATAAATTAAGAGGGGGTTTATGTGATAATCATGAGGGGGTCTAGTTGATATTTTGCGGGTGCTTATAAAAGGAGAAAACCGGTTAAAATTTGGAGAAAACCGAGAGAGAGAGAGGAGATACCCGAACCCGACCCGTAACCCGCTCGAACCCGTGAAACCGACCCTCCGGTTTCTCCCATTTCCGGCCACCTCATCAGCCGAGCAAGGTGTCAAACGGAAGCTTGTGAGCCGGCCATCCATCCCCAGCAGTCCTTGCTGCCAGAAAACGCACGGAACGCCGCCGGTGAAGCTCGAAAGTTCTGCGGGTTTCGCAGACGATCTCTGGTGATTCCAACCGTCTTTGGCCGAGCCACCGGTTGGAAAAGCTTCCCCACCTCACCATCTTCCATTCCCGATCAGCCACCGGCATCGAGGAGGCCGTTTTGCCGCCGATCGACCACCCTAAGTGCCGCGGCTTAACGTGCTCGATCCGCGCGTGGGAGGACACCACAGGCACCGTTGGACTCATCTCGACGAGAAGTGTCTAGCCCGAGCTTCCCCACCGCCGTTGGGTGAATTACGGTCAACGTTGATCGTAGGGGCATTTTGGTAATTTCACGTATAGAGGGTAATTTCGTAATTTCTAGCATTGAGGGTGATTTTGTAATATGAATTGAGGATAAATTGGTAATCTTATGAGGTTGAGGGTAAATTAGTAAATTATGAAATTGAGGGTAGTATAATTTCGGATATGTTATTAGTAAATCACGAATACGGGATTAATACGGTAAACCGAGAAAATTGAGAGTTTGTAATGTTAGGATGAAAATTTATTTTAAGCGCTATATTTGCGAGATTTGTTCGAATTATAATTATAGAAAGTAATTATATCATTTCTGTAAAATAGGTGGATCTGCAGACGAGAATCTACCTGCGGACTAGGGTGATAGCCGAGTATGAAATTGTCACTGTGAGTGGAATATATTAAAATTATTTGATTTTTATATAGTAAGGCTTGTTTATAAAATAAATATTTAAAGTGCTTGCATTAAATGGTTTTCCGAAATAAATGTTTATTTCGTCTAAATATTGTATTAAGTTATATTTATTAATTTATGCTCCGTATCGATTTTAAAATGTAAAAGAGATGATTGATTTCCGAACATGATTTCAAGTGCTTTTATGTGGATTTCGAGCATGATTTTAAGAGTATATGATTTGATCTTGAGCGTGATTTAAAAGTGTATATATGTTGATTTTGAACATGATTTAAAGAGTATATGATGGATCTTAGACATGAGATATATTGATTTCGAGTATGATTTAAAGTGTGTATATATAATGATTTCGATCATGATTTTAAGTTTTAAGCAAATACCCTTTCCCTCCAGATGAGATGAGATAGTAGGCCTTTGGGGCCCGTCTGAACACATATAGAGGCTTTGGGCCGTGTGTTTGGGCGCTTTCGCCCTTTGGGGGCATATGCATGCATATTGAGATATGAGACCGGATGGTTCAGACAC
This sequence comes from Murraya koenigii, assembly GCA_025617385.1. Lineage (NCBI taxonomy): Eukaryota > Viridiplantae > Streptophyta > Magnoliopsida > Sapindales > Rutaceae > Murraya > Murraya koenigii. Next base: position 28,660,443 of record CM046811.1, read on the forward strand.
GATGTCGCAAGATGGTACATCATAGCACGTCCGTTGAGATCCGGGGTATGAGTTATGTTGATAAGCATGAGATGGTATGTCCTTTCGTCTATCCGTGTAGCTCCGGGCATGATGGTACTCAGATAGTACATCATTGCCGTCCGTTGAGATCCGGATGAGACTAGATTATCCCCTGGGTATTTGTTTAAGGATATTTGTTTTACTTAGTATTTGATATTTCGGTTTAAGATGATATTTCAATATGAGATGTTTTTATTGATTTTGTGATGATGATCGGCTTTGCTTATGTTCAAATTATGATTGAATTGAAAGTAAGTTTACATTTAAATAATTATTTGAGGAACGTGATTATACAAGTGATGCACTTATTTTTGTAATTATTTTATATTTTAAAAATTACTATCCACTCACTGAGCTCACTGAGTTTTATACTCAGTCCTATTTTATTATATTTTTTCCCTCCAGGAGATTACAGGTACAACAGTTAACCCAGCAGCTGTACATAGTTGGAGTCATTTGGGCCACTGAGGTTGTTTGAGGACATAGAATACTTATTTTCTTTTGGTTAATGTATAATTATCATGTTTTGGATTTATATTAGGGATGTGATATATGAATTATGAAATGTGTGTATTATTGGATATGTTATCGGATGAGATTGGGTTGATGGAGTTGATGTTTGATAAATGATTTGGGAGTGCTTGTGTTGTAATTGCAGGTTTGGGAATGTTATATATTTAGGGGAGATTCTGCCGAAATTTCGGTAGAATTCTCATTAATATGATGATTTTAATATTTAAGTTCAATTTCTTAAGATAGGTCGCCTCTGGATATGGGGCGGGTCGTCTCAACAACTAACTTAAAACAATATAACTCTAAATGGATATTTACCCCATAACTTGCAACTCCCAAATCTATATTTGAAAGTAAAAAATTACTATAATACCCTCAAAGCCATAAATTACATCTTATGCTTTGAATTTTATACTTCACCTCAATAATTAAAATTTTCATATCTTATAATGGTAATAAATCATCCACAATATCAACAATGTTATTACTAATCACAAACTACCAGGTCATAATAAACAACAATTAGTTATTTACACGATGAATTGGGAAAATGATGAAGGCTAAGCGTTTCCGACTCTATAATGTCTAGTACCCTTGTGCTCCAAAAAAAAAAAATCCACCAATTAGCTTTAACTAGCTTATACCGAAAAAAATATTAAAGCTTTCATTGATAACAGTCTCTCTTACGAGAGGAGATGAAATTTAAGTCTCTTTTGGATGCGATTTGTTGTTCAAATTTTATTGAACTCGCAAGCGCAAAAATCTATTGAAGTACAGATTAATAGTGACGAGTGTCGATCCCACGAGGAGGTGGATTTTTCATTATGTAGAGTTATTATTATTCTTTATTATTTAATGTGCTTGTTGTAAAATTTCTTAATTTATTTTATCCTAAGATTGAAATTAAAATGCTGGGAATAAATTAGGACTTGATCAATGGAATAAAGTGCTTGAGTCTTAAGATTCACACTCAACATTTCACCATGACTTAATATTTCTTTTTTAGGTCCAATTAATTTATGAGGGGTTATTTCCAATCCTCATCAACCTAACTCTAATAAATAAGACATTAAGCGCTCATTGTGGCAGGAATAATAATCTTATGTTAAATGCGGTGTCAAGAACACGTTCTGCTAGATAATTTTTATGTCAACAATGAGTCATGACCTACCCAAAAATTAAAGGGAGGTTTTTCTCTAATAAATCTAGTATAAAGCTCTCACTGTGCCAAATAGTAATAATCTTGCACTAGGGAGTCGGTATACCAGTGGAATATCTAAACAAGATTATTACTATCTGTCTACGATAAGTCAAAACAATTTAAATAAATTAGAGAAATTAAAAATAAACTTACCAAATTAAGCCCATAGATTATGTTGAGGCTTCACCTTTAACCCAAGCTTGAAAAGAAATTAGCTACTCATTTTATAATAAGGGTAAAATGAGAATTTTATTAAAATATATAGAAAATACAAGATGGAGAAGGAATTACAGAAAATATAGCCCAAAAATGGATTCAGGAGTATCAAATTAGGGAGGAGAGCCCCCTATTTATAGATACAACAAGTAAATCATGGCCATCGGATGAAAATAATTCGGATGCCCAGGATTGAGCCACGTGGCACTTTCTGATTAGTTGGAACACGGTACCAGGGCTGTCATTTCGTGTATATGCATGTACGACAAGCGCGATTTTCGGTCCACTAATATTCTGCCACGTCATCAGTCAATGTAAAAGTCAACAATTATGATCCAGTGCATTGCATGTATTGTAAACTCATTTTTTTATCCAATAGACTTCTGCCACATCATCCATCAACACCACATCAGCAGTCAACGCCACATCAGCGGGGACACTAAAATCTTAAAATTATGATTTTGCCGTTTATGTCTTTCCTAAGGTTTTCAGCTGTTCTGAGTTCAAAAATACTGTCCGTTTTGCTGTCCGACTTCTCGTTTATTGAGAAATAAATAAAATACCCCTAAAATACATAAAGTATTAAAAATACACATAAATATAGACAATTAAATATCAAGGGACTTAAAATACGTAGAGGAGGAGATGTTAGTGAGACTTTACGGTGTAAAATGATGATTTTACCCTTTATAAATATACACTCTCTAACACACCCCCTAACCAGCTTATTACTAGTCCCTGGCAAATTAAGTGATAACAAAATTCAACCAAATTTTGTTTAAGGCAACTATGTTTACTTCTTGAATTATATTAATGACAATAATCAAATAAAAGTATAAGCATTATCTCCAGCCTAAAGAGATATCATCCCCACATGAACCATCCACATGAGTCAGTCAAGCAAACACATGCAAACTGATTGATTATCAGAGCTACATTAATTAAGCTACTTTCAAGTGTGAGATGTCAACCCTAAAATCTCACAAGTTAGAGTGACACTATCAGAAGAAAATAAACCCAAGAAAAATAGTCACTCTAAAAATGATAACTTGAGAGAAATAATGAATGGCAATATCACACACTCTCACCAAGAATAATGCTCATAGCTTAACATATAGTATGACACCAAATGAAATGATAGTAAAAAAAAATTTATATACATATATATATATATGTGTGTGTGTGTGTGTGTGTGTGTGTGTGTGTGTGTGTGTGTGTGTGTCAATACATCATTTTAGTCCATATTACTAGCATCTATTTCAGACTATAGGTCCCTAAAATCAAGTTGGACTTTTATTAGGATGTAATGCAGGTTAAAGATATGGTTAACAAAGAAGTGACAATAGGAAAAACAAAGTTTTGTTTAAGAAAAAATAAAGATCTTTTCAGAAATTACAAGGTGCAATTCATTTATTATTATTATTTTTTTTCTTTTTTTTTAAATTACACATCTTTTTTCTCTTTCATATATATATATATATATATATTGCACCTATTTTTTTTTAATAATCATCTAAAATTTTCTCAAACATGAGTAGGTGATGGAACACATAAAACGTAACGTACTACTCAAAATTAGAGTAGAACAGGATGATGAGTTAACAAATAAAACAAAACTGTATTTATTTATTTATTTATTAGGCTCAAAAGGGCTAACTATGGATATTTTACAAAAAGGATGGCTGGAAAAAACTCAAACGGATTAAAGATGGCATTTCTCTCATCTTTTAGGGTTATAAATTGTCTTCCATTTTTACTAGCTCAATGGACTTTTAGATATAGCAATAATTTTTTTTAAAAATGTTTGACTCAAAGGAAAATATAAAGATTATGTACAGTAAATTGTATGAAAAATGGGCAAAAAGGGTTACTCTCCAAGAAAAATGATAGGTTTAAAAACTCACTTAGAATTTATTAGGACATGTACATTCCTTCAAGTAACTTAACTAATTTTACTCGTCAGCTCGCTCAATTCACATTTGTCACCAACATCAGCATGGCGAAAGCCTGACGGAGCAATGCCTCGTGGAGGTAGAAGGCCCACGGGTCATGAACTTCTTTTCCCAGAGATGAAGCAATGACAGTATCTGGGGAATAAGCATCGGCTAACTCTTTGCCAGCAGCCGCAGTAATATAGAGGATGCAAGCGTTATCCAGAATGATTGGGCGTAAAGCGTCTGTAGGTGGTTTTTTAAGTCCGCCGTCAAATCTCAAGGCTCAACCTTGGATAGGCGGTGGAAACTACCAAGCTGGAATACTGTAGGGGCAGAGGGAATTTCCGGTGGAGCGGTGAAATGCGTAGAGATCAGAATTCAACTCTCTGTATTCCTCTATCTATCGAGTACATTGAATGTACAAAAATGGCTATAACAGAGTTTCTGTTATTCGTATTAACATGTACTCTAGGAGGAATGCTTTTATGCAGTGCTAACGATTTAATAACTATCTTTGTAGCTCAAGAATGTTTCAGTTTATGCTCCTACCTATTATCTGGATATACCAAGAAAGACGTACGGTCTAATGAGGTTACTTTGAAATATTTACTCATGGGTGGGGCAAGCTCTTCTATTTTGGTTCATGGTTTCTCTTGGCTATATGGTTCATCAAGGTCAAAGATAATACAAATACAAGAATTTGAAAGTCATCATGTCATCCAATGTCAAAAATCACATAAAATGCCTAATTTTTTTATTATATACTTTTTTTGTTTTTTTTTGTTTTATTTTTTTAACTCCAAGACTAAGAAGATTCGTTTCTAGAGTTATTACACTCCATATTCAGCCATCTTCGACTCAAAAATTAAGCCAAAGTTAGTTCCTACAACAAAAATTAGTAAAAATTTCTCTAAGATTAAGACATTCCACAATCATCAAATATTCCCTCCCCCAACCAGAATGAAACATTGTCCTTAATATTTTAAAGGAAAGAAGTATGGTTTAGAAGACATCACCTGAGTGCTACAACACAAAATGAAAGAAAACATTTATAGATGGAGAGTTAAATCTAATTTATGCTTCTTACTGCTGCTGCTACCATCATTATTCGACCAATCCAATGAAGAGGTCCTAGGATCTGGCTCTAGTTTATAAGGTTGTAAAGGTTCAAGTAACTCATTAGCAGTAGGGGCACAAATAAAAAATTTTTTTTATTGTAAAAGGAATAAAATGATTTTTTATTGCATGGTTAAGAAATGCAAGTAAGCCATCAAAAAATTTATTAACATTTAACAAACCAATGGGTTTTTTATGAATATTCAGATTGGCCCAAAATGCAAATGTAAATAATGTCTCTAAAGTTGTAAGATCTCTTGGCAAGAAAATGAAAGCTTCAGCATGTTGTAGCATTTCAGATAGTCTTTTTTGCATGGTGGAGACAACTAACTCCTCTCCAATTGGTGGGCCGGCCATGCTTACAAGAGATCTTAAGGCTTTCGGAATGATGCCTAGCACCTGGCTTCCTCTATTATAGGCAGCTTCTGCAATAAGCTTTGATAACCCTCGATCACCTCCTCCATATACTAAGTATATTTTTCTCTCTGATAGGACTCGACCAAGATCTATGACTACCTCAACAAATTCTTTATACTTTCTATAGTGAAACCCAAAAACCACACAAATGTTCTTAAATTATCTACTTGAAGGTGCTGCCATTGAGACAAATATAAAAAAAAAAAAAACAACTTGTGAATGTTTAACAAATTAAGCTCATATTTAAAAATCTTGGTAACAATCATAATGACACACAGCTGTAAAGGAAGTGGTACATTTTTCAAATGACATGTGAAATTTTTGGCTTTAAAGTCAAAAGCAAAATGTGAACAACAGGAAAAGATAACACAATAATGTGAATGATAAAAGAACAGGAAATAAAAAGGATATGTACTGGTAGTTGTGATATTAACTCACATATTTCTCTGGTTTTACGTCTAGAAACGGCTTGAACGCCCTCTATGGGTCGAGGATAGGCTTCCCATCCAGTTTTCTTGTTTTAAGAGATAAAAGGATATTATCCAATGACTCTTTATTCAAGTCATCCCTAATGAATTGAATCTTATCTTCCCTATTATCAGACACCATTTGTAAAGTACACTTCTCTTTATTACATTCCATTTTGGCACACTTATGACAAGTAACTGGAAGTCGTCGAACTCTTCATTTTCTTGAGTAGTTTCCTTTACCACAACCAGGCATATATGCAATAAATCTAAGGGGTAACTCACCTGCCAATCATACTTTGGCTTCAATTAACCATTGGATGTAAAAAGGGATGGTTTTTCTCATAAGTAATCGCATGCGTTCGGACCGAGCTTTATAGATTGTAAAAAGAGCATTCTGAGGAAGTGATGGAAATCGTTTGTGAAGCTTTGCCAAAATTATGTTTTTATCCATTTTGTCTCCTTAGAATATCAGTTATTATGAGAAACTGAAATAACCGACTTTGATTGTCACGGAGTACCGTTATCCGTCATTTAACGGGGGTAACAAATTAAAACACACTTAAATAAAATAAAGCCTGCGAAATCAAGTAACACGTGAAAGCAAACAAAAGAACACACAACGTTAAAAAAAAATGGGTTTTAAATAAACAACTACTTACAAACGTCCTTTTATTGAATTTACCTCAAGTTTTAATTGGATTTCATAGATACTACCTTCGATTTCCTTGAGTTGTTTTTCTCAGTCTTCAAAGTGGGATACTAATGCTGGTGGTCAAAGGTCCCAAATAGTTTAGATGACACTTCACACGTAGAAGTCGCTGAAGTTGGACGAAGAGGATCTGTCTGATTGAGGTATTAATGGTAAATAACAAAAGAAAATATGACTGGTAATCAAACACACTTTAACAGAAAATAAATAAAGAATAGTAAAAAAAAATGATAAAAAGAAATTAAATCACTAAAAAGAAATGGAAATATCTCAATTTAAATATGATGGGCCACTCAAATTGATTTCGGTGTCTTGGTCATGTGGTTGGTACTCATGATATGGCTTTAATCTTCGACAACTAACTTTGAAAATGACACCAATTATTGGATCCTTAATTTCAATTGCTCTATGTGGAAAAATAATATGAACAATAAAGAGTTTAGACCATCAAGAGTGTAACTTACCTGGGGATAGGTGCACGTGATAATTGAATAAAAGCACTTTCTGACCTGGTGTAAAAGATTTTCTCATAATATGCTTGTCATAAAAGACTTTCATTCTCTTTTTGTAATCTTTTGCTTTTTTACCGCTACAAATATCCTCAAATTATACCATTTGGAACCTCCTTTTTAAACTATGGCAGAGGTAAATGATATTTTTATTTAGTTGTTTATTATCAAGGAATGATGAGGTGATTTCTTGCAACGTGCTTTCTTCTCCCAAGAATGTATACTCCAAAGTGTTGGGTGACTGTTTAAGCTCGAGTTTTGTTAATAATTCTGATGGGATGAGATTTTCCCCAGATGGTGCCAATTGCTCTTCTTTTAACTTCCAGTTATTAGTAACCATGAATAGTGATGAATCGAGTGAGGCATTAATCTGGTCAAAAACCATACCAAAGTGAGTTAACCATTCTTGTAAAGGGTCGTTACTAAAGTTAGAAGAAAGATTATGATCAACTAATTCTTCAATAAAATTCATATCAACAATTTTATCGTTCCCATCATGAGGTTGTTTGGCAATGTTGAATATATTAAGCTCCATAGTCATATTGCCAAAGGACAACTTCATATTTCTGGTCCTCCTATTGAATGTGAGCATCAGCAGTTGCCAAGAAAGGTCGGCCTAGAATATTGGGGATTTGCTTCTTCGAATCATGCATTGGTTGAGTATCAATTACAATAAAATCAACAGAAAAATAAAATTGATCGACCTTGATAGGCACGTCCTCTACAATACCACGAGGTATTTTCATAGACCGATCTGCCAGTTGTAACACAACTGGAGTTGGGTGTAATTCTCCAAATCCAAGTTTCATAAATACATAATAAGGCAAAAGATTTACACTAGTTCCCAAGTCCAACAAAACATTCTCAAACGTGTGGTTCTCAATAGTACATTAGATAGTAGGCGATCCTGGGTCTTTAAATTTTGGAGGAATTTTGTGTTAAAGCATGGAACTAATGTTTTTCGTTAAAAATGCCTTCTTTTGAACATGAATGCTTCTTTTTTTAGTGCAGAGGTCTTTAAGAAACTTGGCATAAGAGGGCACTTACTTTATAGCATCAAGCAATGGAATATTAACACTTACCTATTTAAATATCTCCATAATCTCACCTGTGGAATTTTCCTTTTTTGCTTTAGCTAACCTCTGAGGGAATGGAGCTTTAGGGACATATTCTTGTGAACAACTTTCTTCTTTTTCCTTTGATGAATCCTCAAAATTTACAGGCACAACTTGATTTGTCTTTGTCACTCGCATCTCCACCTTGTTGCCAACTTCTTTTCCTTTTCATAAGGTCAACCATTCTTGAGTCAGTACTTACTTCATGTACTCTTTTAGGATTTAGCACTGGCTGACTTGGGAATTTTCCCTTTTCAACAGTCATTGTTAAGTTTTGAACTGAAGAAGCTAGCTGACCTACCATCCTTTCTAAGTTTGAAATTGACTGGGCTTGTAAATTGAAGCCTACTCTCATCTCATTCCACAGTTCATCAATGGTGCGATTTTATTGATCTATTGCAGAGTGAGTCCAATTTTTAAAATTTTGGAACGCTTCCTCCCATGGTTTGGGTTGGGAGTAGTTCTGGTTCTAATTGTATGGTCTGAATGATTGTAACGAGACTTGATGAGCCTGAGGAGCTGGTTGCATTGATAGAGCTGGAGCTGCTGTTCTGTTCTGTTGGAATCCTTGAGAACATGAAAATTTATGATGGTCTCTCTACCCAGGATTATAAATATTAGAGTAAGGATTGTAGTTTAGCTGCTTTCCTATCACACCAATTGCATTGGCTTGATTTGGGTATGAGTCATGATCAAGTTGATTATAGGCATGTGGCTCTGTTGATTTTACAGCTGTCAAAGATGTTATTTGGTGAGAAAGACCTTTAACTATTTCTTTGACTTCTTTGATTTCTGATCTTAACACACCAACATGAACTTCATTCACTCCTTTGATTTTTCTCATGTTTCTGAATGATTTGCTTCCCTGTTAGGAATTATCTGCTTGTCGCTTAAAGAAATCCCAAATCTCTGATGCACTTTTTGACATCAACTCTTCTCCACTTGTCGCCATTAGCCATTCCTGCACATGTGTCAATAGTCCCTCCAAAAAGTATTGGCATTGATACCATTTCTCGTACCTATGATGCAGACACTTCAAGAGTAGCCCATTGAATCGCTCCTATACTTCAAAAAATTGCTCGTCTTCTTTTTGGGTAAATTCTGAGATTTCCCTACGAATAGCATTGGTTTTATGCACTGGGAAGTATTTATTTAAAAATTTAGTAACCATTTGTTCCCATGATGTAATACTATTAGCAGGCAATTTATTGAACCAAGAACGTACTCTATCTTTTAAAGAAAATGGAAACAACCTTAAAGAAACTGGAAACAACCTAAGCTTAACATCATCATCTGAAAAATTATCATATTTAAAAGTTTGACAAATAGCATGAAAATCATTCAAATGATTGTATGGATCTTCATTTTCTAGGCCATAGAATGATGGGAGACAATTTAGCACACTAGGTTTTAGCTCAAAACTTCTAGCAGCTACATTTGGGTATCTTATGCATAATGTGCTCAAATTCGCTAAGTGACTAAAGTAGTCCTTAAATGGCCTCTCCTGTTGTTTTTGTGGTTGTTGCTATAAATCCATTTCAATTTTATCCATAATTTCCACTTGTAATGCAATGTGTTTATGTGTGCAACGTGCTTTCTCTAGCTCGAGGTTTATGGGTTCTAAATTATGTGATAGTAACCTTCGACTATATATGCAAAGAACACGTACAAAAGTAAAATTGAAAATAAAAAAAAAGAGAAATTATGGTATTAACCTTATCATGCTTGTTACAACTTTGTTATGAAAATACACTCAAGTGCTATGAATGTGCAAAAAGAAAAAAAAAAGTGAAATAAAATAAATTAACTAAAATTGAAATAAACTAAAATTAAAATAAATTACTAAGCAGTCAAACCGGCCATATAAATTAACAAGATCAATGTAAAGTTACAAAGAAAAATAAAATAAAAATTAAATTACAAAAATTAAAAGAAAATAAATTAACTTAAAATAAATCAAGTAAAATTAAGATAACTTATAGGCAGTTAAACCAACCATATAAAAAGAAAAATTAAAAGGAAGTAAAAATACAAAAAGATATTTACACAAGAAAATTAATTCTACAAATTGAAATAACTTACCTCCCTGGCAACGGTGCCAAAAGCTTATTGTCCAAATTTATTGAACTCGCAAGCGCACGAATCTATTAAAGTACAGATTAATAGTGACGAGTATCGATCCCACGAGGAGATGAATTTTTCATTATGTGGAGTTATTATTATTCCTTATTATTTAATTTGCTTGTTGTAAAATTTCTTAATTTATTTTATCCTAAGATTGAAATTAAATACTGGGAATAAATTAAGACTTGATTAATGGAATAAAATACTTGAATCTTAGGATTCACACTCAACATTTCACCATGGCTTAATATTCCTTTTTTAGGTCCAATTAATTTATGAGGGGGTATTTCCACTCCTCATCAACCTAACTCTAATAAGTAAGACATCAAACGCTCATTGTACTAAGAATAATAATCTTATGTTAAATGCGGTGTCAAGAACACGTTGTGCCAGGTAATAATAATGTAACTGTCGACAAAGTGGCAAGACTTTCCACTAATTAATCTAGATAATTTTTATGTCAACTATTGGTCACGACCTAACCATAAATTAGAGGGAGGTTTTTCTCTAATAATTCTAGTGTAAAGCGCTCATCGTGCCAAATAGTAATAATCTTGCACTAGGGAACCGATATACCAGTGAAATATCTAGACAAGATTATTACTATCTGTCTACGATAAATCAAAATAATTTAAATAAGTTACAGAAAGTAAAAATAAACTTACCAAATTAAGCCCATAGATTATGTTGAGGCTTCACCTTTAACCCAAGTTTGAAAATAAATTAGCTACTCATTTTATAACTAGGGGTAAAATGATAATTTTATTAAAATACATAGAAAATACAAGATGGAGAATGAACTACAAAAAATAGAGGCTAAAAATGGATTCAGGGTTGTCAAATTAGAGGGGAGAGCCCCCTATTTATAGATACAACAAGTAAATCATAGCCATCAAATGAAAACAATTCGGATGCCTAGGATTGTGTCATGTGGCACTCTCTGACTAAAATACCCCTAAAATACATAAAGTATTAAAAATACACATAAAAATAGACAATTAAATATCAAGGGGCTTAAAATACATAAAGGTGGAGATGTTAGTAAGACTTTGGGGTGTAAAATGATGATTTTACCCTTTAGAAATATACACTCTTTAGGACTCAACACGATTGATGCATCAAATCTTTCAGTTATTATTCTCAAAAGGCTATGCCTCTTCATCATAGTGAACTTGTTAAGATTCTCATTTAGATGAAATTTGGCAATTTAAACTTGTGAGTCCTTTTTAAAATATTAGAAGTAAATTTGTAGCAGTGATAATTTGATCTCCTAAATCTATCTCTCAGGTCCCTATTTTTTAATTTATCCTTTCATTTTTAAAATTACCTTTTATATAATTCATTTTGTTAAGAAAGAAAAAGTTCATGAGGTGCATGGAATTTAGCATTAAGTCAATGGAAGCTGGACTTAAAAGGCATGCGAGGCAAAATGCATGTAAAAAGGATGAAAGCTGGAAGCAAGATCCAAGAAGTTGGAAGTTGGAAGTTCGATCATGGAAGATAAAAGCTAGAAGTCGAAAGCTGGAAGTTGGAAGTTGGGAGTCGGAAGCTAGAAGTCGGAAGCTGGAAGCTGGATCCAGGGAACTAAAGGCTAGAAGTTGGATCCAGGGATCTAAGAACCATTTAAAAAAAAATGCATAGCCCAACTTGCAATGTTCGTGAATCCATGAGGAAATTCTCGAAATTACAAAACTCACTTTAAGAAGGAGTTGAATATAGACTCTTAATAAAGTTATAATTAAACAAGAAATGTAAGCTAAAATAGGGAATTACCACTAACTTAAGATACCAAAAAATTTATATTATACATAGAGAGCTCTGTAAGCACAGAGGAGCAAGCAAATATTTAGGCAAAGAGTTAAAAGAAAATTTCTCCATTGTAATTTATCATTGAATAATAAAAAAGTTTATCCTTTAGCCTCGTGGATGTAGGCCAAGTACTGAACCACGTAAATTCTCTGCGTTCTGTAGATTATATCGCTCCTAATATCTAATTTTTTAGTTGACAAAAAATCAGCATCAATAGATTGGCGCCGCTTGTGAGAATTCATATAATTAGTTATAAAGGAAATCATGGGCTTACCCCACATATTGAGGAGCTACAGCAGCACCAGCAACGAAGTTAGTAGCATGGAAATAAAGGAGAAAGATCTCGAATTAACTCACGATTCAAAAGCCATGCCAATTATGAGAATAGTAATTTATAACAAGTATTGAACTCCAGAGACAAAAACCAAGATTGCACGAGAATCTAAACGAAAACCATCAATCCAGAAGGCATGAGGAAGTTAAATCAGTGCCGACTCAGCAGGTCGGAAGCAAAATTAGAAAATCTTAAAAGAGTAATAAATGACATTAAGAAAGCCTATGGTTGAACCTCTTTTATAAGGGATATAAACAAGTTCTGCAATTGCCCTATCAAAGAATCCAGTCTCCATGATCGAAGTAAGCATATTGACACTCGCTATCATTTCATAAGGGAGTGTATTGAAAGAAAGGATGTACAAATAAAATATGTCAAATCTCAAGATCAAGCAGCTGATATATTTACTAAGCCATTGAAACAAGAAGATTTTATCAGATTGAGAAATTCATTGGGTGATATAAAACAATTGGTTGTGGAAATCAAAGAAATTAAGGGCGAAAGTGAAGGAGAACAAGTACAAGTACGAAAAAGAAGATTAAATGCATATTTCTACAAGGCATTGTTCAATCAAAATAAGAAAAATAAAGCCAAAGAACAAGTTGGTGATAATTTCACTAAACTCCTCGAGCAAGAAGACTTAGAGTCACAGAAACAAGTTTAAGGGGGAGTGTTGAAAAAGAAATAAACTTGTTTACAAAATAATAAGGTGTTGAGTTGTACATGGCCCTCCATCATCATGCTCCATCATCAACATGGGTCTACAATGTTAAGTGAAGGTTAGCTTTACACATTTGATGCCATTAAAGGATTCCTTTAGAGCATGTTAGGTGAGTGGAATATGTTTGGTGTTATGATGAAAGGTTGGTGGAATGTGCTAGGTGATGTTTATTTTTATGATTATGTTTGTGTTTTATTAACTATAAATACCTATGCTATTATGTTGTGAAATATAAGTCTAAGAGTAAAAAAGTATAAAAAGTATAACAAAGCCCTTGAGAGGGATTTGTGAGAGTGTATGAATTGTTCTTGTAATGTTCTTGAACTTTCTCTAATAAGCTTTGAGTTTCATCCTTCAAATTCTCCAACAAGACTATCGGAGTTAAGGACCAAGTTCTTAAGAAGAGTATTCCAGAACACCAGAGAATAGAATATTGATGTGCTGCGCCCAAACTGGGAAGGTCCATACATGATAGTACAAATTATCTGCCCAAGAACCTACATGATTAAAGACATAAATTAAGTCATGCTACCGCATCTTTGAAATGCAAAGCATTTAAAGATGTACTACCAATAGGAAAGTTGTCGTCTCTTTTTTAACAGTCTCAATAAGGCTTTCTTTAACCCAACAGAAAACTTAATTACTAGTTGCCAGTAAAACTTCTTAGTAATTTATTGATTAATAAAAGTACTTTCTTTAATTACTTCAGCACTTACTCTTAGTAAGTTAAAATAGAAGTTCCTAGAAAAAAGAAAAGTTAGAGAAATTTCCTGGTGCAAGAAAAGAGAATTCCAGAAAAAGTTAACGAAATTTCCTTATACAGGAAAAGAGAATTTTTGGCTTAAAAAAAGTGAAAGAAATTTTCAACAGAAGAGAATTCCTGGCCTAGGAAAAATTAAAGAGATTTACTGGTGCAGGAAAGTTAAAGAGAATTCATGGACTAGGAAAAGTTAAAGAAATTTCCTAGTACAGAAAAAGCTAAAAGAGAAATCCTAGCCATGAAAAGTTGAAGAATTTTTTCAGTGCCGGAAAAGAGAATCTAAGCCTAAAAAAGTTAAAAAAGTATCTTGGTACAAGAAAAGAGAATTCTTGACTAAGGGAAATTAAAGAAATTTCCTGGTGTTAGAAGAGAGAGAAGAAAAGTTAAATAAGTATTCTGGTGCAAGAAAAGAGAATTATTGGGTAGGGAAAGTTAAAGTATCCTAGTGCAAGAAAAGAGAATTCTTAGGCAAAGAAAGTTAAAGAAATTTCTTTAAAAATCCATACCTATGAAAAGTTAAAGAAATTTCTTGGGGTAGGAAAGAGAGAATTCTTTACCCATGAAAATTTAAAGAAACTCCAAGGAAAGTTGAGTAGTTAAAGAAATTCAAAAGTTAGAGTAGCTCGTAGTTTTTATTGCAGAAAAAAACCAATTCGTGGAAGGAAAAATTTTAAAAATCAAAGTACATTCCTAGTCTCATGGAAAAAGAGTAGAAAGGTAAAAGAAAATAAGAGTATCCTAACAAAGAGTGCAGAAAACATACACTAATTTTACATAAGAACATAAACATAGTACATGCGTTGAGCAACAGATAATTTATTATATAGAAATTCTAGTGAAAAAAAAAGCGTATACGAGGCAGTAAAGAAAGGTAAGCATCTCATGATTACTCGTCATCTTCGTCATCCTCTAGAAAAGAGTAGTTAAACTCAAGATAATGACTTCTTTAACGAGGTTAGCAAACTTAGTAGAAGTCTTATATTTTTTTTAAAGCTAAAGTTCTTGCAGTTGAAATTTAAAGATTGAGTTGATTGACAGAGTTAGATGAGTCTTGAATCTGAGATTAGGATTTAGCACTCAAATTTCATAATCTGCCTTCAAATTATCATAATTCGCTTCGCTGAGTCATACAAGCCTGTTCCTCATTCAAATTCCTCTCTAACTCAGCAATCCACTTTTCAGAAGCTCAACCGGACTCAAGCAAAGTATTTCTCTCCAATAATAAATTTTTTGTCTTCTTTCTTAACTCTTGGATGGCACAGCTAAGCTGCCAGTAAATAAGTAAAATTAAAGAAACATTAGAATAAGTAAATATCAAGAGTTGACTTTATTAAAACATCAAGCATAAAGCAGTAGAGTTACTCGGCAAATATTAGATAACATGATATCAGTCGGATTGCAATTATCAATATGCCTGACATCAGTAGGAGAAATGTATTGAGGCCACAGTTGGTTGAAAAAGCTGGGATATGGCTGAGAATGATCCTCCCAAGAGAAGTATAGTAAGTTTTTGGAGAAAGGCAAAGTCCCTTTACTGAAATTTTATAGAAGAGGAGCAGAAGTTGGAATATTAGTAGTAGCTGAGATAGAACGAGAACTCATAACGGTGGGCATATAGTAGCGTCAGTTGAAGTCAAGGATACTTATTGAAATGGGTTAGTGGCAATAGCTACCTGAGAAGATGACCATCCAGTATGAAAAGCTGATTTACCTCTCAGTTTTCTTTTAACCTTAGCAGGAGGTAACTTATTGAATTTGTTCTTTTTATGGACACCACCATTTCCAAAAGAAATGGCTAAAAAAAAATAAGGAAAATAGGCATTTTGGTATCACATTATAATCAAAAGTATTGATAAAAAATAGAAACTCACCTCTGAGAGGATCTAAAAGATGATCGATAGAGATAAAGACAAATGCTACTAGGAAACCCGATTGGGAAAGATATTCCCAAGATCTATGCTCCACTAAAATATCAAGAACACTCAATAATATATCTCTTTCATCATCAGGTATAATAGAAGAACCAGGAGGAGTTTTCTACGTTGCTACAAAAATAAGGAAAATAAATAGAGTTAGTGAAGCCGTAAAATGATATACTAAAATAACACACAGACATCTACATAAAGTAAAGAAGTGAGTTCGAACCCGGCATTCAGAATTTATGTCATAAGAATCCCCAAATTCCTAATCCCTACAATCAAAAACCACAAGACTTTCAAAGACCCACCGGGAGTTTTTTTTTTTAACAACTAAAGAAAGAAGTTTAAGCCAATACCGCACATAATACCAACCCCTAGTAGGAGGGCCTTTACTGAAGTTAGGTATACTTAGCAATTGAT
The DNA here is from genome assembly GCA_025617385.1 of Murraya koenigii. NCBI lineage: Eukaryota > Viridiplantae > Streptophyta > Magnoliopsida > Sapindales > Rutaceae > Murraya > Murraya koenigii. The sequence goes on from CM046811.1 coordinate 28,676,790, forward strand.
GAAAAAATTAGAATTCTTATAATGTGGGCTAGGAAAATCTCTTTGTTTCCAAATAATATACATGCCTACCATAGTACACCATACATAAGGACTCAACTGAGCAGAAGCGCACCAAAAATTGCTAAGCATATACCTAAGATAAAGATAAAATGGAAGTCGGATACTATACGTAAAAATATCTGGTTGCATGGTGACAGCACCAGGAGGTGAATAACTAGGTCTCTCGTTTTCTCTAGTTCGTTGGAGAAAAATAGAACGAAGTATACTATAAAAAATTCAAAGAGATTTGACTGACATTTCACCCATGTGTTTAATCTCTCCATCAATGGTCCACTAGGTGGAAATAGGAGGAGGGAAAAAGAAGCCAGGGGCAAAGTTTACAATGACTGGATGATTATTTGTAGGTACATAATCTTTGTCATTCGCAGGATACCCTTGAAGGCCATAATTAGAAAATTCCTCAAAAGACATTATAGATATGTTAACAAGTAATGCTTAAGGAAGAAAGAGTTAACAGTAACCAAAAATAAATAAAAAGAGAAGAATGCTAGTACTATAAGTAAGGGAGAGCACAAGTCACTAAGAGAAAAGAAAAAAGTAAAGAAAGAAAAAGAAATGATCCTTAAAGAAGACTTTCAACCACAATCAATTTATATATATAGGCAAAAGGTTAGCTCCCCTTAGCTTTGAAAAAATCAAAATTTCAAAGAGTTAGGGGGTCACTGTTACAAAAGAAAAAGTGCATGAAATTTAGCATTAAGTCATCGGAAGCTTGACTTAAAAAGCGTGCGAGTGAAAAAGAATATAAGAAAGCTGGATGTTGGAAGCTGAATCTTGGAAGTCGGAAGTTGGAAGCCGAAAGCTGGATACAAGAAGTTGAAAGCTGGATCCAAGAAGCTAGAAGCTAGATCTATGGAGCTGAAACCTAGATCCAGGGAGCTAAAACCTGAAAGGTGGAAGCTGGATCCAAGAATACGTAAAGCATAAAAAAAATAAAGTGTGGCTCAACCTGCAATGCCCGTGAATCTATGAGGAAATTGTAGAAGTTACAAAATTCACTTTGAGAATGAGTTAAACATAGACTCCTAATAAAGTTCTAATTAAATAAGAAAGGTGGGCTAAAATAGGGAATTACCACTGTCTTAAGATACCCAAAAATTTGTATTATATATAGAGAGCACTGTAGGCATAGAGGAGCAAGCAAGTATTAAGGCACAGAGCTAAAAAAAAATCTCTCTATTGTAATTTCTTATTGAATAGTGAAAAAGTTGCTCTTTTAGCCCTGTGAACATAAGCTAAGTGCTGAACCACGTAAATTTTCTATGTTCTGTTTATTTTATCGTTCCCAATATCTAATTTTCTAGTTGATCAAAAATCAACATCAACACTTTTAATTGGTTAAATTGTTTAGAAATTAACCACATGGAAGTTATACAAGTGCTCACATTTCCTGAGTTGTTACATAATTACCACAGTTTGCCCATTTGTTATACTTCTAGTTGGTGGTGAAGAATATTTTAGTTACAAACTCCCTCGTATAAGAAGCAAGAAGTGCACCAATGGCAACCCAATCAGAGACCCCCATAATTACCAATGCACGAAATAAAATCTTCCATTTGAATGCAAACATCTAAACATAATAGTTTAAACAAAATAATCAAAAGCAAAATGAAAGTAGGTTGGGCTTTGGAAGCAAAATAATTTAATTATAATAAGGTCGTACCTCCAATCATAGTTGTTCAAGCTTCAAGTGCTCTCTACACTCACAAAATTTTATAAGGTGTCTTCTAGTCGATTCCACTTTATAGCCTTTCTTTACAATGGAAAACAAGTTCTTAGCAAGCATTGATTTGGCTAGGCTAGAAACATATTTTAGTAGTAATTTATAACTTAAAATTCCTTCCATTTCCTTCCATCAAGAAGTAAAATTAATAATATTTATCACTTCCATTATGAAAGTGATTAATAAACTCTTCCACTACCCCTTTAAACAAGTAAATGGGTCATTAATATGAGTTTATCTCTTCATTTTTATCTCTTCATTTATTCAAACAAATGATTATTATGTGGACCGCATAATGAAAATTTTTACACTCACTCTCTTGGTTCACATGATAAATGAAGAATAAAATCATAACTTAATATGGCCATTGAAATACTAATTACATATATACAAGTAAAATTTTATAAACTTAAAAAGAAAATCTCAAGACATGAATCACGGTGGATGTGTCGCCGAAAATAACAAACATTTCATGAATCATTTAGGGTACTGAGATAACCCAATGGACTTTTCAAAATTCTTTATGTGCACAAATTATATAATTATATTCCTCACCAACATAAGAGCCAATAATAAAGCTAAAAATAAACTCAAATCTAGCCAATAAAATCATACAATTCACATGACTATTATACACTTTAATTAGCAAAACTTTATTCATGGGATCTTTTAACACGAGCTTTATCTCATTATATATGATCAACAATCAACTCATACTTATTAACATAACATCCTATAACTTATCTTTATATAGATAAATTTATTTTGTCCTTCTACAATAATCAATAGTCTTCATATCAACAATCATTTTTAAACCATTAATAAAATTTCTTAACTAAAATGCTTGCATATTTCTTTCATAGCATGTAACAAATTTATGCTTTCATAATAGACAAAGTCATTCACTTTATGCACAACTACCTTAACTTTATTGTAAAATCATCATCTACACATGAAACTAACACTTCATAGCTCCCACTAACCTTATGATTTATATTTATTCTATCTTTATAATTAGCAAATGAATTTAGGGTGATGGCTAATACCTTATGAGAAGTCACAAATTATTTTCCTTAACCTTCATAAAACTTTCACCCTTAAGTAATAGAATTACTATTACTTTTTTCCCTCCATGAAATTTAAGCTTAATGGATTTAATTATCTATTGCTTAAATCCATCATGTTCGTGTGGGGTACTTGATTTTGCAAATTATTCATCCACATAAAACACTATATATCAAGATCATGCAATCGATTAGGAAAACACAGATGCATTTCATGCTATGTAATCAAAAACACAAAATTTAAATTAACCAATGTTAATTTAATAGTAAAGTCAAACCTTCCTGTGGGTAGAGGTTGCACAATGCATTGAATTTACTATATGTTTACTCACATGTTAAACATATATAAGCCTTTAATAATAAGATTAGCAAATACGGACACAAAATTAGAAAAATTAGAATCAAGGATAGCTGGATTCCAAATTAGGCTTTTAAGTCGTTGCATTTATATGAATAGATAGACTTAGAACTCTTGAATACAATCCCAAGAAATGGCTAAATTCTTGGCTAAGAAATTCCATAATAGCAGTTTAATGTCTTCCAGAGCGCTTCAGGTAATTGGTTTGCCTTTTTGTTCATGTTTAGAGGTGCCAAATGGAATTAGAGTTTCCACACCTATTGATATTGAAACGATCCGCCCCGAACTCCAAGAGGGAGTCTAGCTTTTTAGCAGAGTCTTCCTTATATTTTTAGCATTTTCAATATGTAAATCAGTAAATTAAATGTTTCCAAAATAATTAAATATTCAACCAATTTTATTGATCAACTTTTTCAAACACATAACATCATACACAGTTGTAAATAATATGCTTAAATAGTTTCAAAAGAATATACCATAGTTAATAAGTTAAATATCCATAATAATTATATCATAATTATACAATCCAAAACAAGGTGATCAAAATGCTCAAATAACATGATTTATGACTTCTAGCATCATCACGTAACTAAAACTCAAAATAACTACAACAATTGGGTTGAATATTATATTTAAAATATCCTATGGGAAGGAAAAATGTAGTAAAATGGGGTGAGTATTAAAATTAATGATCGCATAATAGGTTTTGAAAATAAATTTATTACTACAATATACCGTTTTCATCAAATTATGTTGACGAACATAATCATGTTTAGTAAAAATGTTTAAACTTTAAATCAAGTGCTTAGCAATAAAATGGAACACATGATGTTATACATAAAAACTATGAAATTCGACGTATTAAAATCTCATACACAATACCAAAATCATATCAAAGAGAATATATATACATAATTCTAAAACTGTCATTAAAGAAGTACCTAAAGGAATAATCTTGTCATAATCGAACCTCATATAAGCAAAGCTATGACGTACTAAAAGTGTACTGTCATATTTAGAGCTATAATAGGTAGACCAATGATGGTTCATCTCATATATCTCATCATATCACATCATACTGCATGTGTAAAATAGCCCCAAAGATTAAAATTACCTAAGAACACGATCTAAAGACCTGGGGCGCTCAGTCATGCCCCAAATGCCTCTATCTCAACTATATCTCTGTATCTCTATAACTAAATATCTGTAACTATATGTCTATACTCATCACTATATCTGGAGGGGAAGAGCATTGTCTAATGATTTTGAAACTATACTTTATACACATGTTCATAAGACCCAAGCTTTAATTTTTGAAAAAATCTCCAAACTTGAAATTTCCCATTTTTTTGCTCTTTATCAGTGACCTCCCTCTAAGGATGGCAATGGGGAGGGGAAGGGAGGGGAGCATCCCCATACCCATCACCATATTATGCATATGTCCCCTTCTCTTTCCCGTCTAAGTCAGAATTGCTTAAAGGAATCCTCGTCCCCTCCCTGAATAATAACAATAGATCCTCGAGAGTCCCTGATCCCCCATAAATTCTTGAATAACCGATATGTTTTTATTTTTTGAATTTGATTTAATCACATTAAAATAAAAAATTTAAATAAAAGTAAAGTTTGAAAATATATCTTACATTAACATTAATCCATTACAAAAGTCACACTATAAAATATAAATAATCAACATAATTATCTTTGTCAATTTTTATAATTCTACTATAAAAAAAATAATTTCACATCAATAATAAAATAAATGAAATGGATGTAGATACTAAAATGAATATTTTTAACTAGCCCCAAATGTTTCATAGTATATTTGTACACACATTTAGATATTTTTTATTTAAATTAATATTTACTATTTTATAACTTAAAATTTTTTATTTATTCATTAAAAATTCTAAAAAATGTAATTAAAATTAAAATGGAAAAATGGGGAACTAGGGAGGGATGTGGATTCTAGCTCATCCTCGTCCCTTCCCAAAAACAAATTAGGTAAAAAGTCATCTTCATCGCCTCTCCAAATAAGAAATTGAGTAAATGAGGAAAATCCTGAGGGTTCCGACTCCTGTCGAGATTTCTGCCATCCCTAACTCCCTCCCAAAAATGGTAAATGTTCTTTTCTTTTTTCTCAATTGCTTTATATAGACAAAGCCTTTTTTCATTAGTGGGCTTGGCTTTTATAATTACTAATTTGGCCTTTAGTCTAAGTATGATAAAGTGGGCTTAAAAAAATAACGAGTAAAAGTGTAAAACTAAGTAAAGGAAACAAATTAGAATAAGAATAATAAGTGCGGCATTTCAGATATTCTAAGAATAAGGTAGTGTTTGTTTTTTTATAGTGCAAAAAAACTGTCAAAAGATGATAGGAAAAAACTATCATAAAAAAGGGTGGATGACAATAAATATATCTATCATTTATGTACCTATCCTTCTTAGATGATAGAGGAAAAGTATGTTATTAACTTATAATAATGTTTAGAAGTCATATATTTGTCATACAAAAAAATTAATATTTTAATGTTTTTGGCGGGGAAATTGATTTTTTTTTATTTTGAAGTTTTGGCAAGAAAATTAATTTTCGCTTGTGAATTATTATCCGGTTAATTTTAGCGGATAAATTATTTTTTTTGTGACGGAATATATGATTAACAATTTCTATCACAAATTATTTTGTTTGTGACCAGAATTTATGATTAATACTTTAAGTCACAAGATCTAAATATATATTGAAAGAAATTATGAATTATTTTATTTAAATTTATGCATTCCTGCATTTGAAATTCTATTACAAATTGATTATGAACGAAAAATTAAATTATACATTCTATTAAGTCCAAAAACACTTTATATTAATAACATCATCATAACAATTTATAGAACAAGTTTATTAAAATTATATTTGTTGATGCGGTTTTCTGCTAGCTTCCAAGTAATGTTTTTGCCTTCTGCTCACTGGTTGTTCGAGCAGAATTCCCTGCTGGTTCCTACCTTTCTTCATTTATTGGATCGGTGATGTCTTCCAACCTGCATCCATAGAAACAGTGTCAGGGGTCGTCGGGTGTTTTCCGGTGAAAACCCTCCGACGCTCAAGTCAGTAATCGGGTTGATTCTTTTGGAATCACTCTTAATATGAGGGACTAGAAAGATGGGAGGTTCAGAGAGAAAAGCAAACTAGAATCTGGATAGAAAAATTGGAGTTGGAATCAGAATCCTCTTACCTTGCCCCTCTTCTGATATTTATCCCCTGTTTTCTCAACCCCCCCCCCCCTTTGCTTGGACGCCAATCCCCGCATTAATTGTGCCTATGTCTTTTTAAGCTAGAGGTTGCTGCGGCACAACCTGGGGGCGTGGGATATCAGGCAGCTATGGGTTCTCGTGATCAAATGATGATGCCGTGTAGGTTCGTGTATAATGATGATACTGTGGAGGCGTGCGCCGATCATCGGTAACAGTGATGAAACCCTACGGCGTGGGGGTGCCTGTCAGTCGTCGATCGTTGTGACAAGTTTTCGAGAGAAGGGGCTGTCATGCTTAGGTCTGTTCTACTCAAGCTTTGGTTTCCCTTCGTTCATGGTGCTTCCCGTAATGCGACCAGATCTAGCTCGATGGTCAAGGGTCTCTCTTACCTGAACTGTATGGGAAGATCGGGGCCCGACCAGCCTTGGAACACTTGACCTCGACCAGCTTTGACACCGAGCAGGAGTGTCTTCGTGCTAGTGATCAGGTATTCTGCCCTGGCTGGATGGTCCTCGAGTGGGCTTGCTCGGCATTCCCCAAACAATATCAGTAATAAACTAATAACAAACTCTAAATCTAACTTGTAACCAATAGTTATATCCAACCAAAGTAATTCAGAAGACAAATTCCAGCAATCAAGAGTAAACGTTTCAAATTTTATAAGCTAAGAAGATATCAAATCTTGTAGCGGTAGAAACCCTCCGATATTCTTAGTAAAGTTCTAGTAGATAAACTTCCATTCTCAACAAATACTCATCAAAACTCCCAAGCCTAGCAAAACTCCCAAGTCTAGCAATTTCTTTCAACTTACATGTGCAACACCAATTGAATATACCCAGCACTATCACCTTAAAGAATTAATTGTACTCTTGAATTTACTATGCAATAGAATCATTATACAAATTCAAACTTATTCTGCATGTGCAGCACCAATGAATATACCCAACACTATCATTATAAAGAGTTATTTATTAAAGTAAAACTCCAAGTTTCAGATGCAACTTAAATTTCACCAATTATAACATATAAGAAGTAATAGAAAGGTTTGTGTATAGTTTCAGATTTATACCAATTAAGTACCTAAAATAAATTAAAGAAAGCTGGAATATGAGGATTATGAAATGAAAAGGAATACATATAATTCAATTTCTAAGGATCATCTTGGTGTTCAAAGGTATACACCAAGCCACCAACTAGCATAACATAGAGAGTGACCACACATGACCATACGTCTGATAACCGAACAAAGGAAAAAAAAGCGAGTGACATATTACCAAGACATTTTCAAGCTCATTTCATTTTTTAAGCAAAGGCTGCAAAAGTTTTTAAATCATGAGCCAGTACAGCAAAGAATATTCAGTTGGTCATAGAAGTAAAACTATTTTCAAATTGGAAACTGCTTGCAGATAGATATATACAATGTGATTATGTGAAAAAGAATATATGAGCAATATAACAACTGTTGATGCTGTTTTCCCGCGTCCCTTCAAATAGTGTCAAGAACCTTCTGCTCGCGGCTAGCTCGAGCTCGAGCAGGATTGCCTTCCAATTCTAGTTCCTCTATCTTTGCCTGAACGGAAGTCTCCCGCACCTGTACTCACAGAAAATAGAGTCAAGAGTCGCCGGGTGTTGTTCCGGCGAAAACCCTCCGACGATCAAGTCAGTAATCGGGTTATTCTTTTTGTATCCCTCTTAGTTAGAGAGACCGGAAGAATGGGAAGGGTATTTTTGCCTTCCGTTCTGAATAATGGAATTCGGAAAAATCAGAGTAGAGGGAAGTAAGAATCAGAAGAACCTGTGTGAATTTTCGGAACCTCCACAACATACCTGTCCGTTTCCCTGGGAATATGGGTCCCTCTGACAGCCGGGATTAGCGTGATATTCCCTGGAAATGCGTGACTGTCTGGTTGGCATGGGCTCACATGGCTTGATCATAGTGTCGGGAGGACATGCGTAAAATGATGACACTGTGGGGACATGTGCCGGCCGTCGGCAATAGTAACGCCACCATATAGCGTGGGGAATTGGTCAGGCATCGAAATTTATGCCGGGTCTCTGAGAAAATGGGTCGGACTATCCTGGACCGGTCGTATCTGATTCATGCATTTCCTCTGTGCTATAACTGGCGTGGCCAAGTTGTACTCGTAGGACTTGAATACATCGAGCAAAAAGGTGAGCTCAAGTCTCGACCAGCCTTTGAGCTCCACGACCTTGACCAGCTTTGATAGTGCCTGATGACCTCGAGCAGGCAAAAGAGCTCGGACGGTCTTGAGCTCCTCGACTTTGACCAGCTTTGACGTCTAGTGAGGCCGTCTTCGTGCCAGCGGTCGGGATTTCTGCTCGAGCTGGATTGACCTCGAGGTGTTTTATTCGAGCTGATGCGGCCTCGAGGAGACCTGCCCGATATTCCCCAAACACCAATCCCCGAGTTTCTAGTCTTTGGAGTGAAACGAGATAAGACTGGAAACTTTAGTAATGGGCCGGCTTCCCCGCCTTTTCCATTTCCCCGAGCTAGGCTGAAAGCTTTCTGTTTATCCTATGAACTCGGTCCACTCGAGCCGATGTTTGGCTTGTGCTCGGTAGCTGTTAATTTTGTGAGCTCATTCCCCTCAAACCTGTAATTGGTTCACGCTTGGCACTGTCCCGCCTTAAGTTAGGCTTTGGGACTTCTGGCCTTTACGTTCTTCTTTGTGAGCTCCTCTTGCTCGAGCCTGCAATTGGCTCACGCTCAGCACCGTCCCGCCTTAAGCTAGGCTTTGGGAATTCTGGCCTTTGCATTGTCTTCATGAGCTTATTCTGCTCGGGCCTGCATTTGGCCAAGCTTGGCACCGCCCCGCCTTAGGCTAGGCTTTGGGAATTCTGGCCTTTGCGTTGTCTTCATGAGCTTATTCTGCTCGGGCCTGCAATTGGCCACGCTTGGCACCGTCCCGCCTTAGGCTAGGCTTTGGGACTTCTGGCCTTTGCGTTGTCTTCATGAGCTTATTCTGCTCGGGCCTGCAATTGTCCACGCTTGGCACCATCCCGCCTAAAGCTAGGCTTTGGGACTTCTGGCCTTTGCGTTGTCTTCATGAGCTTCTTCTGCTCGGGCCTACAATTGGCCACGCTTGGCACCGTCCCGCTTAAAGCTAGGCTTTGGGACTTCTGGCCTTTGCGTTGTCTTCATGAGCTTCTTCTGCTCGGGCCTGCAATTAGCCACGGTTGGCACCGTCCCGCCTAAAGTTAGGCTTTGGGACTTCTGGCCTTTGCGTTGTCTTCTTGAGCTTCTTCTGCTCGGGCCTGCAATTGGCCACGCTTGGCACCGTCCCGCCTAAAGCTAGGCTTTGGGACTTATGGCCTTCGCGTTCTTCATGAGCTTCTTCTGCTAGGGCCTACAATTGGCCATGTTTGGCACCATCCCGCCTAAGGTTTAGGCTTTGGGACTTATGGCCTTGGCGTTGTCTTCATGAGCTTCTTCTGCTCGGGCCTGCAATTGGCCACCCTTGGCACCGTCCCGCCTAAAGCTAGGCTTTGGGACTTCTGGCCTTTGCGTTGTCTTCATGAGCTTCTTCTGCTCGGGCTTGCAATTGGCCACGCTTGGCACCGTCCCGCCTAAGGCTTAGGCTTTGGGACTTCTGGCCTTTGCGTTGTCTTCATGAGCTTCTTCTGCTCGGGCCTGCAATTGGCCACGCTTGGCACCGTCCCGCCTAAAGCTAGGCTTTGGGACTTCTGGCCTTCGCGTTGTCTTCATGAGCTTCTTCTGCTCGGGCCTGCAATTGGCCACGCTTGCCACCGTCCCGCCTAAAGCTAGACTTTGGGACTTCTGGCCTTTGCGTTGTCTTCATGAGCTTCTCTTACTGGAGCGTGCAATTGGCTCAAGCTCGGCACCGTCCCGCCTTAAGCTAAGCTTTGAGACTTCTGGCCTTCGCGTTATTTTCATGAGCTTATTCTGCTCGGGCTTGCAATTGGCCACGTTTGGCATCGTCCGCCTAAAACTAGGCTTTGGGACTTCTAGCCTTAGCGTTCTTCACGAGCTTCTTGGCTTCAACTTGAATTAATATTACAAATGTTTTTCTTGCTTTTACACACGTTCAGATTTTTACACATCCCCATTTTGGGAAGGAATTTGACATTAATGCTTACAACACAAGGAAACTTACTGGAAGTATTTCATCAAGAGTTGTGCGTTCCATGGCCTCTTGACTTCTCGTCCATCCGGATGGGTTAGCCGGTGTGCTCCTAGTCTGGCTATTTGAGTGACTCGATAAGGACCTTCCCAATTTGGCCCTAACACACCTTGCCTGGGGTCCTTCGTGTTCTGATTGACTTTTCTGAGTACCCAATCCCCCACTTGGAACCAGCGGAGGTGCACATTTTGGTTGTAATAGCGAGCCACTTTCTACTGGTATTCTGCGATCCTAGCAGCAACCCTTTCCCTCTTCTCCTCCAGCAAGTCCAAGCCTGCACACATTTGCTCGCTGTTTTGCTCCTCGTCGAAGTGCTTTGTTTGGTGCGTCCCCATTCCTACTTCAGCAGGAACAACTGCCTCATGCCCAAACGCCAAGGAGAATGGGGTCTCTCCTGTGGCTGTCTTGTGTGTGGTTCTATAAGCCCACAAGACGCCTGGCAGCTCATCCACCCAGGCTCCCTTCTGCTCGCCAAGTCTGGTCTTCAAGAGACGTTTTATAGTCTTGTTCGCGGCCTCCACTTGTCCATTAGCCTGCGGGTGTGAGGGAGAACAAAACATCAACTCTATCCCCAGGTTTTGGCAGAAGTCTCTGAACTTGTTGTTGTCAAACTGCCTCCCATTGTCAGTGACCAATGCATGGGGAATCCTATATCTGCAAATTACATTTTTCCAAATAAATTCAGTGGTCTTACTCTTTGTGATACTACTCAGGGCTCCCACTTCGACCCATTTGGTGAAGTAATCAATCGTCACCACGGCCTATGTTGCAGATGCTCTCCCCTTTGGCAGTGGCCCGATCAAGTCAATTCTCCATTGAGCAAACGGCCATGGTGATTTCATCACTGTAAGGTATTCTGGAGGCTGATCAGGTAATTGGCAAAACTTTGGCAGCTCTTGCAGTATGGATGTAAGTGTCTCCATTTGTTTCTCCATCCGATCCATCCTCTCCTGGATCTCTCTGTTCTGAGCCTCATTAGCCACCTCCCTCAAGGTCATCGATTCCTCTTGACTCACTCCTCTTCTGGTGTTTCCTCTCATCGTTGCGTTGTGTCTTCTGAACGTGTTGGGAAATCAGACTTTTTGAACTGATCCCTATAACGGCCAAAATATTGATGTTGTTTCCTCGTCCTTCAATGTGTCAAGAACCTTCGTCATGGTAGCTCGAGCTCGAGAAGGACTGTCTTCCAATTCCAGTTCCTCTATCTTTGCCAGAACGAAAGTCTCCCGGACTTGTACTCACAGAAAACAAGGTCAGGAGTCGCCGGGTGTTGTTCCGGCGAAAACCCTCCGACGATCAAGTCGATGAATCGGGTTATTCTTTTTGTATCCCTCTTAGTTAGAGAGCCGGAAGAATGGGAAGGGTATTTTGCCTTCCTTTCGAATAATGGAATTCGAAAAATCGAGTAGAGAAGTAAGAATCGGAAGAACTCATGTGAATTTTCGAACCTCCACAACTTACTCGTCCGTTTCCTTTTATTCTCCATTTTCCCACCCTTTCTCTCTGAGATCATCCGTTCCCGTATCAGTGGTGTCTGGGTCCCTCTGACAGCCGGGATTAAAGTGATATTCTCTAGGAATGCGTGACTGTCTGGTTGGCGTAGGCTCACATGGCTTGATCATAGTGTCGGGAGGACATGCGTGAAATGATGACACTGTGGGGGCATGTGCCGGCCGTCGGCAACAGTAACGCCACCATACCGCATGGGGCATTGGTCAGGCATCGAAAGTTGTGCCGGGTCTCTGAGAAAACGGGTCGGACTATCCTGGACCGACCGTATCTAGGTCTTGCGTTTCCTCTGTGCTATAACTGGCGTGGCCAAGTTGTGCTCGTAGGACTTGAATACATCGAGCAAAAAGGTGAGCTCGGGTCTCGACCAGCCTTTGAGCTCCTCGACCTTGACCAGCTTTGACAGGGCCTGATGATCTCGAGCAGGCAAAAGAGCTCGGAGCTCGGACGGTCTTGAGCTCCTCGACTTTGACCAGCTTTGACATCTAGTGAGGCCGTCTTCGTGCCAGCGGTCAGGATTTCTGGTCGAGCTGGATTGACCTCGAGGTGTTTTATTCGAGCTGAAGCGACCTCGAGAAGACTTGCTGATATTACCCAAACAACAACAACATGAATATTTGTGCAAACACGAGAGAAAATAGCTCTCCCGGAACCTTGCACTGCATCAAATGCAGTGAGAAAGACTTTGTTTATCCTTGCTGAAAAAATGAAACTATGATTCAAATGTTTTGCTTTCATTAAATTTAAACTTTAGGCCAGATTTTAAATAAAAAATCCATTTAGTGAATGTGTGTGACTTATAAGCATGCATATCCTTTATCTAGAATCAAACCAATATTTGTATTTCAGAGTAAAACCATCACAAAGGTTTTATAATGTATCACTGTGCACTAAACCTATCACCATTTCTTTACTTCACCTATATTTCTTGTGAACTAGTTGAAGCATCTGTATTTAATTTTCATTTTTGCACCTTACCTCATAGCCCCTCCAATTTTGTTCTAAGTAGGATTACATATAAAGGTTTCCTTTTACGACATGGTAATTTAACTTTTACGAGCAATTTTTAGTTGGTGCAAAAAGAAATCATCCTGTTGATCATTATTTTACAATAAAGCAATGACTATGCAAGCCTTCAAGGCAGGTCAGAACCAAGACACATGCAGTGGCTATAAAGCTAGTGTTAAATTAAAGTATTAACAAAAATATATGAAAGCAACAATAAATAATAATAAAAAGTATCTGATAACATGCAGTTCTTGGTTAGCATGTGCGTTAAAGTTGATTTGGTTACAACGCGTGGAAGGGCATAAAATAATCTTGTCCACTTGGTCTAAAAGACATATCTTTCTTTCCCTTAAAGAATTTAGAATAACAATTGTTGCCTTTTAAAAATAACAGTTGGTTCATATTATCAGACTGCATAGACAAATAGTGGACTCACACCCATCCCAGTTAGTATATTCCCCCTTTTTCTTGGTTACACATTAGGCATCAAACATAACAGTGATCATCGAATGAAATGGATTTGGCCTGTAATCTCTCCATAAATATAAAATGAGGATTAAAATACTGTAATCTCTCCATAAATATAAAATGAGGATTAAAATACTTACTTTTCCATTGTATTCTCTCCGAGAAGAACTTCTGGTGCCATATACGCCAGAGTTCCAACAGTTGATTTGGGGCTTGAATGCAATAAAGATGACTATTCCAGAATAAAGAAAAAACTGAACAAAAAAGATAACAAAAATAGTTAACTTTTATATGACTAGTTAACTAATATCACAGCAGTTGCAAACCTTAGATTAGCCAAAGTTACAAATTTTCGGACGTAGGGCAGCACCTCGTTCTAATAGGGTATTTTCCAACTTCAGGTCCCTATGGCATATTTGCTAAGATAGATATCAGAGTAGAAACAGACAGAATAATACAGTTGTAGTTTAATTTGTAGAAAAGTTAGAATTATCATAATTTTGATTAAATAAATTACCATGGAATGGCTATAATTGACACCCGAGATTAGCTGTTGGAAAAAAATATCTAGCCTACAGCAATTAAATGAGGAAAGAAACACATAACTAAACTAAATAAATGTAGACAAAAACAAATGAAAAAGACTCTCAAGTGGGGGAAAACCGCATCTTAACTGAATCTACCGGCATTGCAGATTCGAACAGCTCTCGCTGGCAGCATATTCCATGATAATTGCCAAATGAGTGGGAGTCAAAACCACCTAAAAATTCCAAATCCCATTAAATAAAAACTGTTAAAATTGGAGTCTGCAAAAGCAATTCAATTGTTTAAAGTTTTAAAAAGAAAAGTAGAGGAAAGACGTGCCTCCTTGAATCGGATAATATTTCGGTGCCTCAGGGATCTGTAATTTATAATCTCTCTAGCCTCATTCTCATCTATATGCAGCCTTGCAAGGCAGAGCAAATCAAATTCTTGAACGGATAAAAAATAAGAACCCATTAACTACCTTTAGCTAGAAATATAAAGGTCATAATTATTTTCTAGGAAACGAAACAGAAATAAAGAAGGAACTTTGTGGCCTCTTTCAATGTATTTCAAGGCAACAAGCATATATTTTGTTTGTATTTTCTAAAACAAATATATTCAGTTGGCAAGGAGCCCACTTGGCAATTACCTACCCCCTGGGAGCTCCCTGCCAACAAAATCACAAACACAGACATAAACATTTTATAATCAAACATCTTATAAATTTATTTAATAGAAATATTAATGACAAATACAAATACTATTAAAGTTTAATTCAGTTAAAAATCAGAATATTTAACATTTTTTATTCAGACCTAAACATTTTATCATGAAACATAAATGATAGAAAACAAATAAAAAATTATAAATATCTGAAAATAATTAAGATTCACACTTCAGACAAAAAAAAAAAAACAACCCCGAGATTGATTATAATGATGAAAAAAATTATCTCTAAACCACCAAATGTTTTAGAGAAATTTGACGCCATCATTTTTTTTTTCTATAGAGAGCTCAATTATGATTTGACGAATTCTATATATAGTATTTGTATCTCATCTTTAACTTCTTTTTTTTTTTTTTTTGAGTTATACAATAAGAATTCAGGTGGGCTATTTGAATCCTCTAAACTTATTAGATCCATTTGTAATCAAATTTTTATTACAAAAACAACCTTAAAATAAATTCTATTATAGCCTCAAAAAAATAATTAAACAAAAAACAACTCTCTGCTGCTCCACATTTACTTACGAATTAAAATTGTATGAAGTTGTTATATATTTCGATTTGGCCAAAATTTTCTTATTGGCGAAGGCTTGAGTTCAGTCAATAATTTTGTCTCATCAAATCTCTTGGGATTGGCTAAAAGTCAAGCTTTTTTTTTATGTCTAAAAGAATTAGCAATGAATGAAGTAAATGCTGATTTCAAATATCGTTTAAGTTATAATTGTTGTTTTCTCCAACATAACATTTCATGGTCTAGCAATTTCATGTAATATCTCTACAATTTTAAGGGAAGATGTGCTTATGAAATTGTGAAAAATTAAAAATTAGAAAGAGACAAGTAGAAGATTCAGAAACTGCATTAATTTCATATAAAGGTATAATGAGTATTAAAATGACTTTGTAAAGTAAAATATAAATTTTTAAATATTTTGTGTGAATTTATTAAATAAATGAATTTAATAAGTATTTTAGTCTGCTCAAATAATCCCACCCAAAAATTTGGTGCCTGAATTGAGTATTTCTATGTAGGTGAAATAATTTTCATCTAAACTAAAATAATTTTATTATATAACTTGGATTGTCTTGGATATTTATGGTATAACACAACAAGTATAATGAAGCATGTGTGTTACACCGGGAATATTCAATATATTTTAGCTTAAAACATATATTTTAGAGGAAAACACAAGAAATCCGGCACAGGAATATATGTCTAAAACAAAGGATAAAAATTTATTTAATCTCTATATTTTAAAATTAATATATTTTTAATATTTGTATTTTTTAAAATGCTTCATTTAATTCCTGTCATTAATAATTGTTTATGTCCTGACTCATGGACTACATTTATTTGGAAGTGCCAACTCTTTTTTCTTTATCATCTAATTTCAACTTAGAGGAAGCAAATTAAACCAGCTGGCAACTTCGTTCAAATTATTGCATCTACTTTACTAAAGGAAAAAAAAAAAATCTCAATTCCACGAGCCATCCGACCTAGTTTAGTTTTTTTTTTTTTTTTTAACATTTAATTGTTTGACTTAAAAATTAAAATATATATATACAACTCTTTTCACAAAAACTAAAGTATATACCACACCACAAGTATCAAAGGATATTCATGTGGTACCAACATTTGCATTTTTGCATTAAAAAATGACAAAACTGTGGTGCAACTCATGCACAATACCACAGTTTTGTCTTTTATTTTTTGACCCCTACTTTCTTTTCTATTTATACTTTATTTATAAATTTATGATTATTTTTATTTTTATCTCTTTTTCTCCTCTGTATTCAGATATTCTGCCCCCTTTTTCTTTATTTAAATAATTAATCAACTATTGGTTCGCAACCCTTTTTAAATAAAAGTATCATTAATCAATCAATTACCTCAATTATTTCTCACATCACAACCATGATAAATTAAGGTAACTTGAATTGAATATTAGGATGACAATTGTGAGTTCATGGAAATTAAATAAATTAAAATAATAAATCAAATATATCAGTTATAAGTGATTGATATCATAATGGTTTAGATATATGGATAAAGTTTAAGTTTTGTTGTTTTCAAGCAACTAATAACTTTAAAATTAAATTGTATTATAGTTATTAATTTATTTAAAATCCAGTCTCCATATATTTTAAAGTGGCATCCAAAATATAAGGAAAAAATATAAAATACATAGTTTTTATAATTATATATTTAATATTTTGTTTTAGTAATGTCATGCTGGTTTTATTTTTTAAGTTAATTTATTAATTGATTTTTTTAATGTCAAGTCATCACCTATCTCACTCCTTAGATAAAAAAAAAAAAAAATAGAGATTTAGAATTGATGTTTAGTTTTATATCAAATTTTTAAGTTAAGATAGCTCACCAGTTTCTTAAGTGTTTAAATTATTTACAAATTTGAAACAATCTGGATTTATATGTCAAAAATGTGTAAAATGATTACATTGATTTATAAAAAAAATTACGAATTTTAATTAAATATTAAATTATTACGTTAATACTATGGGGTATTAAGACAACTTTTGATTCTTATAGTATATACCATAACTTTTTCCCCAAAAAATTTAGTGAACTCGGATGCAGTTAAATAAATTTAAAAAGAAAAAAAGAAAAACGGTAACTCTAGTCTCATATTTTAATCACTTATCCGCTGAGCCTTTAACTCAACGAGCATTGAAGGCAGCTTCGCATGAGATTATTGGATGAACTTGGAAAGTTAAGAGAAGTTATCTTAGCCTAAAAATTCACTTCATATAAGGATAAAAAGTAGTTAGAGGAATCATTTACGTTGAATTAGGCTTTTATACTTGGATTAATTTTCATTTATCTTCGTTTTAGCTGTCATCAACAATTTGGTTTCTTCAGTTAAAAATAGACACGGCCTTCCACTTTCATTAAAAAAATCAACAGCATCTGCTCAACGAAACTTCCCGTGAAGTTCCCTGGAAGGAATGAAGTAGCTAAAGTATCAATTTATATATATGTTCTTATCACATCTCAAATTTCTTATCAAAATCTTTCTAATCAATAGAAAGGTTTCTGTTACGGCTTCTTCTTCTCTAATCACTAGTTTGATTATTCCTCAAAACAATAAGTATGATGTTTTTCTTAGTTTCAGAGGAGAGGACAGCCGTTACAACTGTACTAGCCATTTTTATTCAGCTTAGTGTCTGAAAAATATCCAAACTTTCATTGACAACCAACTGGTCAGAGGAGATGAAATTTCAGGGTCTCTTCTTGATGCGATTGAAGCATCAAGCATTTCAGTCATCATTTTTTCGGAAGGGTATGCTTCTTCAAGTTGGTGTCTCGATGAACTTTTAATGATCCTTGAATGTAAGCAAAATTATGGACAGATTGTGATCCCTGTCTTCTATCGCGTTGATCCAGCACATGTCAGAAAGCAAATTGGGAGTTTTGGGGATTCATTTTCGAAGCTTGAAGAAAGATTTCCAGCGAAGATTCAAAAATGGAGGAATGCTTTCACGAATGTAGCCAATCTCTCTGGCTTGGATTCTCTGGTCATTAGGTAACAGCCAATTTACCCACAGTCTAGTGTCATCGATATTAAACATTTTAGTATTAATATCAAATCATTTGATATTAAGATTATTTGGTTACATCGTATCTTACTCATTTATCGTATCTTACTAACTGTTTTATTTATTCAAGTTATAGTGTTATATATGTCACTGATTTTTAAAAGCGAAAAACTATGTATCAAATGAACAATTGGACCTAATTTAATAACACTTTTTTTGTCTCTTTTTGAATTTAATACTATGTTTTTTATTTGCAAGGAATGAAACTGAACTTATAAATCAAGTTATTGATGACATTCTGGAGAGACTGCCTAAAGTGGTTCCATGTACTATCAAAAACCAGTTGGTTGGAGTACAATCAAGAGTTGAGGAAATTGAATGTCTGTTGGGTGCTTCACCTCTTTTAGGGATCTGGGGCATCGGTGGTATAGGCAAGACAACAATTGTGCAAGGGCGGTTTTTAACCAAATCTCTAGAAATTTTGAAGGTTCTTGCTTCCTTCACAATGTTAGAGAAGAATCAGAAAGCCTAGAAGGATTAGCAAGATTGCAACAAAAACTTCTTTCAGAAGTTTTGGAGGAGGAAAATGTGATTCTTGATATTGACCTCAACTTTAGAAGGCTTAGCCGCCGGAGGATGCTGATTGTTCTTGATGATGTGACTTGTTTCAGATAAATAGGTTTATGCCTGAGAGTCGAATCATAATAACCACAAGAGATAAACAAGTCCTTAAAAATTGGGTGGTCAAAGAGAAAGACATTTATGAGATGAAGGCATTAGAGTTTGGTCATGCCCTTGAGCTTTTTAGTCGACATGCCTTCAAACAAAATCGTGCCCCTGAAGTGGGTTATAAGGAACTGTCAGCCAAGATAATAAACTATGCTCGAGGTGTTCCTTTAGCACTTGAAATTTTGGGTGGCTTTCTATTTGGAAGGGAAAAGGATGTTTGGGAAAGTGCAATAAACAAATTAAAAAGAATTCCTAATATCATGCTAAAAATAAGTTTTGATGGTTTCGATGATGAAGAAAAAATTATTTTTCTACACATTGTTTGTTTTTCAAATGGGAAGATAAAGACTTGATAATAAAGTTTCTTGATGCTTGTGGATTTGATGCACGAATAGGAATAAATGATCTTGTTAATAAGTCTCTTATTATCCTAGGGACAATAGAATAAGAATGCATGATCTGCTACAAGAAATGGGTAGGGAAATTGTCCGCCAGGAGTCTGTGAATAATCCAGGAGCGCGCAGTCGGCTTTGGCATCACGATGATATTATCGAAGTTTTGACATCTAGTACGGTATGTTTAAGATTATATATTATTATATTAGTTTGGAATGCTATTAGATATGTAAATTTTACTTATAATTTCATGTAAATAGATCAGTTAGAAAATCAGTAGAATAATAACAGTGATAAAAGGGAAAATAAAATAAAAATTGCATACTCAATTTGTATATAAAAGTTTGGAGACAAACGTAGGTAATTTATAAGCTATTGTTACTTGTACTATATTATGCATCTTTTGTACCGTAAGTAGGTTTACAATTAAGATTTTAATTTACTACCTAACGATAACTATCAACTTGAATAAGTAAACTTGATTTTAACTGAATGGTGCTTTATTGATTATTAGGGGACTGCAAAAATTGAAGGTATTTGCTTGGATATGTCTCGCATGGAAGAGATCCATCTAAATCCTATTACTTTTACAAAGATGCGTAAATTGAGATTTTTGAAATTCTATTGCTCATCACTCAATGGAGTGAACAACTGCAAGGTGTCTGATTTCCAAGTCCCTGTATTTACTAAAACAATGTATCTTCACTAGCATGGATATCCATTGAAATCATCGCCTTCAAGTATTAATATGGAGAAACTTGTTTTACTTAAAGTGCCACATAGCAATATTCAATAACTTCGGGATGATGCCAAGGTATATATATATCTTAATATTTATGCAATGTCTTAATAATAGCGTTTAATTATCTAATGATTTGTCCTCGTGGTTTCTTTTTTGCCCGCGCAGCATCATGGTAGGTTAAAGAAGATAGTCATTTCTGCTTGCAATATCATTACCAAAACTCCAAATCCCATATTGATTCCACATCTGACAATCTAGTTATCCTTAACCTGAGAGATTACTCAAAACTGAAAAGGCTTCCTGCAGATATCTCACCAGCTGGTAATATACAAAAGATATTTTTAAATGGAACTGCAATTGAAGAACTGCCCTCATCCATCGAGTGTCTCACTGGGCTTTTGCCCTTGGGGCCTTGGAGATTGTAAAAGGCTTAAGAGTCTCCCAAACAGCCTGCGTAAGTTGAAATCCCTTACGACTCTTTATCTCAATGGTTGTTCAAATCTTTAGAGTTCCCCCGACGAACTTGGAAATTTAGAAGCTTAACATAATTTGTAGGCTGACGGAACTGCTACAAGAGAAGTGTTGAAAAAATCAAATCAAAGCACATGTTCAAAGTTTGGTCAAAATTGTTCAAAAACAAATTGTTCAAAGTTTGGCCAAGCACATGTTCAAAGTTTGGCCAAAGAAATTGTGGAAGACACTGGAAGAAAAATATATGAAGAAAAACCTTGAAAATATGCTTTATATGAAAAAAAAACTCTATCGATTCACGTATGCACCCGGTATGTCGATGAATGACCATGTGAACTCATTCAATAAAATATTAATGGATTTGCTAAATTTGGATGAGAAATTTGAAGATGAAGATAAGGCATTGTTGCTGTTGAATTCGCTTCCTGATGAATATGACCATCTCACTACCACTTTGCTTCATGGGAAGGACAGTGTCACATTTGATGCTGTATGTAGTGCACTGTATAATGCTGAGACTAGAAAGAAAGATAAAAAGGATCACAGAGATACAGTTGCAAAAGTATTGACAGTAAGAGGTCGTTCACAAAGTCGCAAACCTGGAAAAAGGGACAAGTCTAAAGGTAGGCCTACCAAAGATGAATGTGCTTTTTGTCGTGAGAAAGGGCATTGGAAAAAGAATTGTCTTAAGTTACAAAAGAAAAAGGCTATTTCTGATGCATGTGTAGCCAAGCATGATGAGGAGTCAGAATTTAGTCTGGTTGGCATGACGTTGACATGTCAATCAGATGAGTGGATTTTAGATTCGAGTTGTACTTATCATATGTGTCCTAATAAGGGCTGGTTTTCTAGCTTCAAGGAGCTAGATGGTGGAGTTTTTTTTATGGGCAATGACAATACTTGTAAAACCATGGGAATAGGCTTAATCCAATTGAAGAATCATGATGGCTCAATCCAAGTATTGACAGAAGTTCGCTATGTACCAAGTTTAAAGAAAAATCTCATCTCATTAGAAGTCCTAGAATCCAAAGGGCTTACAATCACTATGAGAGATAGATTCTTGAAGGTAGTAGCTGGTGCATTGACGATGATATAAGGCACAAGAAGGAATAACTTGTACTATTTCCAAAGGAGTATAGTTATTGGATCAGAATCAACAGTTTCGAGAAAGGATGCAGATTCAGTGGCAACCAAGTTATGGCATACGCGTTTGGGACATGCCGGTGAAAAAGCTTTGCAGACTTTGGTTAAGCAAGGCTTATTGAAAGGTGCAAATTCTTGCAAATTGGAATTTTGTAAACAATGTGTTCTGGGCAAGCAAACAAGAGTAAAGTTTGGTTCAGTAATTTACGATACAAAAGGGATTCTGGACTATGTTCACAGTGATGTGTGGCGTCCTACTAGAGTAGCTTATTTGGGAGGTATGCACTATTTTGTTACTTTTGTTGATGATTATTCAAGAAAAGTATGGGTGTATTTGATGAAGAACAAAAATGAAGTTTTGATTATATTTTTGAAATGGAAGAAGATGGTCAAGACTCAGACTGGTTGAAAGGTTAAAAGACTTCACTCAGATAATGGTAGTGAGTACAAGAATGATCCATTTTTGCAAGTATGCCGAGAGGAGGGCATTGTGCGACACTTCACTGTTCGAGGTACACCATAACATAATGAGGTGGCAGAACGCATGAACCAAACTATACTAGAGAAAGTTCGATGTATGTTGTCCAATGCTGGATTGGGCAAGGAATTTTGGGCTGAGGTTGTTGTATATGCAAGCAATCTGATTAATCGTTTGCCATCAGCTGCAATTGAGGGCAAAACACCTATGGAAATATGGACTGGTAAACCTGCTACTGATTATGATACTTACATGTCTTTGGTTCCACTGCTTATTATCGTGTAAAGGAATTAAGTTAGACCCAAGAGCGAAGAAAACACTGTTCATGAGTATAACTGGTGTAGTAAAAGGATACCGTTTATGGTGTCCAGATATGAAGAAGATCATTTTCAGCAGAGATGTGACTTTTGAGGAATTAGTTATGTTAAAACAAAAGGATTCACAAAAGGATGGCAACACCAGTAGTACTCCGCAGCAGGTGGAGCTTGAAAAGGTTAAAGATGATCCAGCTAGTGTTGAAGAGGTAGATGATTCTCAATCAACCGAAGATAAAGAAGAGGTTCTGACTCAGGAACTTTTAGAGCAATAAGATTCAATTGTATATAGAAGGCCACGAAGAGAGATTCGTAGACCTACTCACTTTGTTGATATGGTGGCCTATGCACTTCTAATTGTATATGGTGATATTCCTTCCACTTACAGAGAAGCAGTAAGTAGCCCTGAAAATGTACAGTGGAAGCAAGCAATGGATAAAGAAATGCAGTCTCTTCAAAAAAATAGAACTTAGGAGTTAGTTACACTGCCTAAAGACAAAAAGGCAATTGGGTGCAAATGGGAATATGTAAAAAAGGACGAATTTCCCCGTAAGGATAAAATTCGATACAATGGTAGATTGGTAGCGAAGGGTTAACGCTCAGAAAGAAGGAATAGACTACAATGAGGTATTTTCTCTAGTTGTGAAACATTCGTCTATTCGGATTTTGCTAGCCATTGTTACGCAATATGATATTGAGCTAGTTCAACTTGATGTGAAAACTGCGTTCTTACAAGGTGATTTAGAAGAAGAAATCTACATGACTCAGCCAGATGGATTTAGAGTTGCTAGAAAAGAAAATTGGGTTTGCAAATTGACAAAGTCACTTTATGAATTGAAACAATCTCCAAGGCAGTGGTACAAGCGATTTGATCGATTTATGAAAGGGCAAAGGTACACAAGAAATAAATTTGATCATTGTGTGTATTTTCGCAAGCTACAAGAGGGATCTTTCATATATTTACTCTTGTATGTCGATGATATGCTAATAGCATCTAAGAACAAAGATGAGATTGAGAAGTTGAAAACTCAACTCAATTAAGAATTTGAGATGAAAGATCTAGGTGAAGCTAAGAAGATTCTTGGCATGGAGATATGCAGAGATAGAGCTCGTGGTAAAGTCAGCTTATCTCATAAGCAATATTTAAAGAAGGTATTACAACAATTTGGCATGAATGATCAGACAAAACCTATAAGTACCCTATTGGCTTCTCATTTCAAGCTTTCTGCACAACTATCTCCTTCAACGGATGAGGAACAAGAATACATGTTGCAAGTTCCGTATTCAAATAAAGTTGGTAGCTTGATGTATGCAATGGTGTGTACAAGGCTTGACATTTCACAAGCAGTTCGTATGGTGAGCAGATATATTCATAATCCTGGTAAAGGACATTGGCAAGCTGTGAAATGGATTCTACGATACATTCAAAAAATCATTGATGTTGGTTTACTGTTTGAACGAAATGACACACTTGGTCAAGGTATGATTGGGTACGTTGATTCTGATTATGCCGGTAAAATAGACAAACGACGATCAACACCGGATATGTATTTACTCTTGCTAGAGGGACAATTAGTTGAAAGTCTACAGTTGCACTCTCAATTACAGAGGCCGAGTATATGGCAATTATGGAGGCTATTAAAGAGGCTGTTTGGTTACAAAGCTTGCTTGGAAACTTGGGATTGATCTAGGAGCATGTTAACTTGTATTATGACAGTCAAAATACTATTCACTTAGCAAAGAATCAAGTTTATCATGCGCGTACGAAGCATATCGGTGTACGATTTCACTTTGTACGAGAAATTATTGATGAGGGGAAGATTCTTCTTCAGAAAATCAAGACTGCAGAGAATCCCGCAAATATGTTGACCAAGGTGGTGACAATGATCAAGTTTGAGCATTGTCTAAACTTGGTCAATATCCTAAAAGTTTAAAATAATGAGAAAGGTAGAGATTGGAGGATCATTTAATATCTAAGGGAGTTCAGTAATATTTTGAACTATGGTTGGCTTGATCCCAAATTTTGGGTACGTAGGCAGCCACAGAAATGCAACCACTTTGGGAATGATGGTTCATTAGTATTCAACTCAGATTTGGATAAATCTTCACCGAGATGGAGAATTGTTGAAAAAATCAAATCAAAACACATGTTCAAAGTTTAGCCAAAATTGTTCAAAGCCAAATTGTTCAAAGTTTAGCAAAGCACATGTTCAAAGTTTGGCCAAAATTGTTCAAAGCCAAATTTTTCAACGTTTGGCTGAAAATTAGGTAATCACCAAACAAACTTTGACAATTTTAAAGGTTTGGTGAAATGGTGCTACCATGCATTCCTATAAATAGCTATTGTTCTTCATTTGTTAAGGCATCCCATAATTGAGAGCAATTGCAAGTGAAACAATTGAGAAAGTTGAGAAAGCTTCCACTTGAGTGCTAGGAGAATTCATTTGGGTGTATTGGAGTATTGGGTTTTTGTGAGTTTTTCCCAATTTGTAAATTCTCATTTGTTAGTAAATTTATCTTCCAGTCTTTGCCCGTGAATGTAGGCTTTACGCCGAACCACGTAAATTATTGTGTCAATTTTATTTGAAATTGTTTACACCACATTTAAGTTTCTCTAAAAGTCACAGTTACCATCAATTGGTAATCTGCTCAACCCACGCTTCCGTACAGCAAGAAGTACCACCATTCATTGTCCGTTTGAACAACGTTCAATTTGTAACTTTTCGTGGAAGCAGGGTGGGTCATTTGCCTATCAAATTATCTTTAGATTGTTTGCAGAGTCTAACGTATTTATGGTTATCTGATTGCGGCATCACAGAGTTATTGAAAGCCTTGGTCAGTTATCCTCTCTAGTAGAATTGGATCTGAAGGAAAACAATTTTTGAGAATACCAGAAAGCATCATACAACTTTCCAAGTTGAAACTTTTGAACTTAAGTTATTACGAGAGGCTTCAATCCTTGCCAAAGCTTCTATGCAATCTAATTGAGTTGAATGCATATCATTACAAGGCACTAGAATCATTATCAGGCTTATTCTCAAGTTAAGAATCTTGACATCAAAATTTTGACCTGAGAGAGAATTTTCAATTGGATTGGAATGAGATCAGAGGAATTCTCAATGATGCTGTACAAAAAATTCAGCTTACGGCAACCGCACGTTGGAAAGAACTTCTAGAGGAGGTGTGTATTTAATTCTCTCCTTTTAATTTGTACAATGTTATTAAAAAAATTTGAAGTTGGCAATATTTTTTTTAAATTATGATTTTTGTGGTACAGATATCTTATCCTGCACTTGAAGGTCGTATCTTATTACCAGGTTGCTTCAGTAATAAGCCACTCGGCTTTGCTAATATCACGATTGGAGCATTTCGAGATCATGATGTCAGACGAAAGAGTGGGGTTGATCGGGAATTGTATTGTGAAATCAAAGTCAAACCCAAAGATTGTGATCCGCATGTTATACAGAGATTTATGGGCATACTTAAATATGTAGAGTCAGATCACTTACTTTTAGGGTACTATTTCTTAAGTGATGAGGATTTTAATGGCCTTTCGAAGTACAATTACTCATTTGAGGAACCCACTTTTTTACCCAGTTTATAAGGTCACACGCTTTATACCTGAACATAAAATTCCAAAGAGGCGTAGCTTTCAAAGTGTGGGATCTTCTATAACCTTAGATATGCCAATAGGCTACTTCAGCAGCAACAAACTACTCAGTTTTGCTTATAGCGCGATTGGAGCATTTTAAGACTGGAAGGAATAAAATCAGGTTTTTTTTTAATTTTTCAATTAAAACCTTTTAGGACCGATCTCATACAACAATAAGAATTAAGTGATCTACAAATTCATACCTTTGATAATCGAAGAAGACAAACAATTGAGAGTTGTAGATTCATCTCCAAACAATCTTCCAGGCTATGACTCAAGATCGATCAACACTGGACACGTGGGCGTCTGTTTCACCACTCCAAATTGCAACTACTGTCTCTTAGACGTCTTCTGTATTTTTCTTCTGGAATTCTATTCTCTGCTGTTTTAAGAGAAAATCATTAGTTTAACTGAATAACTAAATAAAATAGATAGACCATTCTTTGCGTTTCAGGTCAACGAATCTTCTCAATTGGAAGATCTCCTATATGGATAATACACATTCTAGTTGATTAAGCCTAATTCGAATTCATTTGTTCCAAAGGAAAGATATTGACGGAGCGGTTCACCCTATTCAGATATTCACGACCAAGAAGAAGAAGTATTGGATTCTCTTTCGGATAGGTCTTGAAAGGAGAAGGAAGGTTGGAATGCCAACAAGCATCTATTATTGAATTCACCGACCCAATAGTACTAATTTTGGGAACGTGTACCCCTTTTATAATATCTTATTAAAAAATCCTAGTATGTTAGGATTATGATTACTATTTTAATTTAAAATAGGATTCCTCTTTTAATTTAAATATTTAAATACTTAAATTAAATACTATCTTTTCACTTGCGTAAAAATGGAGAGAATGTGTAACTAACTAGGTGATCACCTTGTAAAATATCACAAGCCCCCTTTTATACTTGAATATAACATACTAGACCTTAACAAATATTATAATTATGATTTTCACCTAATACGTCAGTTTTCTTACTTTTGGGTCTAGTGATGGTGTTGTCAATTAAATGAGTTAACCCGGGATCATTTGGGAACATACAATAGTGGCTAAAATAATTAAATAAATATAATTATTTAATTTCAATTCTAATCTACTATAAGATTGGAACTGACCACCATAATTATATGCTCGAATAATAATTCGCCCAAGCCACATTGATTTTTTTACTGCACAATCCTTTGTACCATATCGTTAATTTAAATTGATATCTCAACTGTCCAATCTATTTAATTACAACTTGTTCCTTGATACTTAATGATATTTCCTTTCAATGTGTTTTTGTTTCTTGTGGTTCTTTGGTTCTTTTGATTGAGCCACTGTACCACTATTATCACAAAATAATTTAAGTGGTGTATTTGCAACAGATACTACCTCAAGATCTTGAAGGAACTTGCGGAGCCATACCGCTTCTTTTGCAGCCTCAAATGCAGCCACATATTCAGCTTCTGTTGTGGAGTCTGCGATACAGGATTGTTTCACACTTCTCTAACTAATAGCCCCACTTCCTAATGTAAACACATAGCCAGAAGTAGATTTTCTAGAAACCTTATCTGACATAAAGTCAGAATCATTATAACCCACTGAAGTAAGTTCATCACCATAATACACAAGCATATAGTCCTTAGTTCTTTTTAGATACTTCATTATTTGCTTGACAACAGTCCAATGTTCAGGTCTAAAATTATATTGATATCTGCTAACCATCCCAATCGCAAAACATATGTCTAGTCTAGGCAAAGCATGGCATACATGAGACTTCCCACAGCTTCCACATAGGGAACTCGTCTCATTTTCTCTATTTCCTCAGATGTTTTAAGTGATTGATCCTTAGATAATAAAATTTCATGTCTAAATGGTAACAAACCAGTCTTGAAATTTACCATGCTAAATCTAGCCAATATCTTATTGATATAGACCACTTGAGATAAAGCTATCGTTTTATTCTTACAGTCTCGTAGTAACTTGATACCAAGAATATAACTAGTTTCTCCCAGATCTTTCATATAAAATTATTTCGCTAGCCTGCTCTTTATAGTAGTCAATACTCCTACATCGTTTTCGATAAAGAGAATATCATCTACATAAAGAATTAGGAAGGTTATAGATTTTTCCTAAATTTTCTTGTACACACATGGTTCATCAATACTCTGAATGAATCCAAAAAATCTTATCGCTTGATCACATCTGATGTTCCATGACCAGGATACTTGCTTCAATTCATAGATGGATCTCTGCAACTTGCATACCAAGTGTTCTTGGCCTTTTTGTATGAACCCATCTAGTTACTGCATAAAGATGTCTTTTTAATATGCCCATTGAGAAAGGCAGTCTTGACATCCATTTGCCAAATTTCATAATCTAGCACTTAAGTAATAGAGAGCAGAATTCTGATGGATTTAAGCATTGCAATTGGAGAAAATATTCCCTCATAATCGATTCCTTCTTTTTGAACAAACCCTTTGGCTACTAATCTTGCTTTAAATGTTTCTACCCTTCCATCTACTCCTCTTTTCCTCTTTTAGATCCACTTGCATCTAATAAGTTTTACCCTATTTGGTGCCTCTACAAGTTCCCAGACTTTATTGGGATACATAGATTACATTTCTTGATTCATAGCCTTTTTTCCAATGTTCAATATTACTATCTATTAGAACTTCATTGTAACTAGTGGGATCTTACATGTTCATCTGAGATAGCTATATAGGTTTCTCCCACTAACATATATCTTGTTGGTAACCTAGTTACCCTCCCACTGCGTCGAGGTTCTAAAAATGATGGTTGTTCAGGGATAATTCTTTGTTGATCAGATTATTGCTCTTCATTCTGTTCTAAAACAGGTGTTGAAAGCTGAGTATCAATTTGATCACTTGACAGTTCTTCAAGTATTACCTTACTCTTAGTTCTGAAGTTCTTCATATAGTCCTCCTCGAGGGAAGTAAAATGTGTGCTCACAATTATTTTCCTATCTTGAGGACTATAAAATAGACTTCCCCTTGTTCCTTTGGGATACCCCACAAATATGCAAACCTCAGAACGTGAATCTATCTTATCTACCTTTGGTTTCAGTACATGTGCTAGTGATCCCCAAATATGGACATGTCGTAAACTTGGTTTTTGACCTGACCATAATTCTATTAAGTTTTTAAGCACTAACTTAGATGGAACTAAGTTTAAAAGGTAAACTGCAGTTTCTAGTGCTAGTCCCCAAAAACAGATAAATAATGACAAATAACTTAGCATAGATCTCAACATATCCAAAAGAGTTTTATTTCTCCTTCCAGCCAGATATTTTTTCAAATCTCCAGAGTAATATTCACCACCTCGAACAGATCGAAGTTTGTTTACGTTCTTATCTAACTGCTTTTCTGTCTCAGCTTTGTACTGTTTGAATTTCTCAAGAGATTCTGTTTGAATTACTGTATCTAGAGTAATCATTAGTTAAAGTGATGAAGTACTCATAACCTCCTCGAGCTTGTACATTGATTGGTCCACATACATATGTATGTACCAATTCAAGTGTTACTGTTGCACGCACTCCTTTAACTGAAAATGGCCTTTTGGTCATTTTTCCTTCTAAACATGATTCACAGAGTGGCAATAATTCATTTTCTAATGGACCCAAGAGCCCATCTTTGATCATTCTCTATATCCTACTTCGGTTTATATGACCTAAGCGTAAATGCCAGGGTAGCACTGGTTGGAAGAAAATTTTCTTTTCTTAGATAAATGTGTATGCTTATTATTATCAATTACTGTGTCATGCATAGAAAGGATCAAAGGAATTAAATGATATAAATTATCTTCCAATGTACTATAACAAATAAGTCTATTATTATAAAAAATAGAAACTGAGGATCTAAAATTTACAGTATACCCTTGCTTTGGCAAACAAACTACTGAAATTAAATTCCTCCTAATGTTTGGAACATAAAGATAATTATTCAAAACTAAAGTCTCATTATTAAAAGATAATAAAATAGATCCAGTCTTCTCTGCTGACACAAACTGTCTTGTCCTAAGCTACAGCTTCACGCTCCTTTCACTTAGTCCTAGTTTCCTGAAACCAAAAAAGTGAATTACAAATATGATTAGTTGCTCCTGAATCTAACACCCATGTGTCAACTGGATTCTGAACTAAACAGGCCTCAATAATAAAAAGATTTCCCATACATGATTTCACAATCTTTGGGCAATCTTTTTTCCAGTGACCCTTCTATCCACACTTGAAGCACTTGTCTTTAGGCTTGCCATCTTGCTTTTTAGACAATCTCTTTTTCCTAGGTTTCTTCATCTTACCTTTGCCTTTTGGTTTAGGCCCAGATGAAGAATTATTTTCTACAATATTTATGCTTCCTAGAGATTTCTCAACAGGATAGATCTCTTCAGTAGAATGGAGTTCGTTCATCAATTCTGTTAAGCTCAAGTTTATTTTGTTCATATTATAATTGGCCTTTAAGCTCTTTGAATGTATCTGGCAGAGATTCTAACACCATATCAATTTTTAAATTATCATCAATTTGTGCACCCTGAATCTCAGCCTCATTCAAACAGTGCATCATTTTAAGGATATGATAACGAACTCTTGTGTCCTTCCCCATTTTACTATTCATAACAACCCTTCATGCATTAATATTTTGAAATAACATTCACAATAAAAATTTAAAATGCAAAAAATCATAAATGCATTTTATTTTATTGTAACGATAATCTAGTACCGCTTTATGCCGCCACTTACTAGACCCAATTAACTATTAGATTATTTACTTCATGTTGTAACATGATAAATAACTATCGTTATATTTTAGGGCCAAAAATTTGTTAACAGAGCTTCGTTGGGAAGGTTAATAACAAATTTTGTTGAGTATATAACCATTGTTTCAATCTACGTATTTCTCATATCATGCAGCCACCGTTAGGGTGATCAACAAATTAAAAAATATCTCGATATTATCTTTAAAGAAGTTCATCAAATAAAATGTCTAATATATATACTCTCCGTAAGGAGCATCACCGCATCATGAAGTCGAGGTACATATATAATTTTATTATTGAACTAACAATGGAGCCCGTGAGAAAATTATCTTGAATCTTTCCTCTCCCACTCAATATTTTAAAGTTTGATTTTTCTTTTTAAAACATACATATATTGTAAATTGCATGCTTCATATAATATTATCTAAGTGATATCTTATATTATCAAGCATTTACAAATTTTAAATAATATACATGAATTCATGTTATATGAATTACATATATCATTATGCATAGAGTGGTACTACCTATTCTATATGACATGTTATTATGGCATATTAATGTCTAAAACACAGCATATAGAAAATTAAATAATCTAAATTCATGGTTTTCCTAAAATAAAATAAAAAATACTAACCCTAAGCCTAATCTTCATTTGGCTTATTGTCAATATCTTCTTCTATTGGATTTTCTTTGTTGATGCACTTGGCTAATATGGGCTTTAAATTTATTATTAGTTCAAATTTCTAATTTTTAAAGATAATAAAATAGAATTTTATTATAGAAATTCATAATAGTATACTAATTTTTTCTAAACTGAAAATATTATAGAAATTAGGGGTCTAAGTGATGATTGCCACTCAAAAACCCTCATTTCATATTTTTTTCTCTAGCCGCCATCACCAAAACGCAGCAGCTGTCGTTCGCCTTTTCTCCGGTGAGCTCCCGCCGCTGTCAAGCCGGAAACACGCCACATGCCAGCACTAGACATCAGCCGCCTGCTGCTGCTGCTGCTTGGTTCTCCACCCGTGCACAGCATGAGCTGCGTCCTGCGCGAGCCGCGCGCGCTACCTGCTGCGTGTATTGCTGCTGTTGTGCTCGCTACTGCTGCGCGACTTGCTGCAAAGTGTGGTGCTGGCTCTGCGTGCCGTACGTTCTTGCTCAGGATCTGTCTCTTTTTTTTTTTAGTTCCTATAAATTTTTACTACAGATTCCTAATGCCAATGGTTTACAAAAATTCTAAAACAAAAAATTAAAACCAAAAGGGAAACATGGTGATAATAGACCACCCCTTTTATTACAAATCCAAAACAAAAATACAAATAAATTTCTAACCATGGATTGAGACAATCCAAGCATGTTTTATTCATATATTAACAAATAATATATATCTAAATAAATTGTGCTACTCTAATACATAATAAACAAGATAGATTTCTTACGAAATCCTTATATATTATTATGAGATGGCTCTGATACCAATTGAAGGAATAAAATCTTTCAATTTTTCAATTAAAACCTTTTAGGACCGATCTCATACAACATATAAGAATTAAGTAATCTACAAATTTGTACCTTTGATGATCTGAGAAGATAAA
Source organism: Murraya koenigii (assembly GCA_025617385.1). NCBI lineage: Eukaryota > Viridiplantae > Streptophyta > Magnoliopsida > Sapindales > Rutaceae > Murraya > Murraya koenigii. The sequence continues at coordinate 28,709,477 of CM046811.1, forward strand.
CAATTGGGAGTTGTAGATCCGTCTCCAAACAATCTTCTAGGCTATAACTTAAGATCGATCAATACTGGATGTATGGGCATCTGTTTCACCACTCCCAATTGCAACTGTCGCCTCTTAGATGTCTTCTGTATTTTTCTTAAAAACCCTAGAATTCTATTCTCTACTGTTTTAAGAGAAAAATAGTCCTTTTATAATATCTTATGAAAAAATCCTAGTATGTTAGGATTAGGATTCATATTTTAATTTAAAAATAGAATTCCTCTTTTAATTTAAATATTTAAATACTTAAATTAAAACTATCTTTCCACTTACGTAAAAGTGGAGAGAATGCGTAACTAACTAGGAGACCACCATGTAAAATATCACAAGCCCCCTTTTACACTTAAATATAACATACTAGGCCTTAACAAATATTATAATTATAATTTTCACCTAATACGCCAGTTTTCTTACTTTTGGGTCCAGTGATGGTGTTGTCAATTAAATAAGCTAACCCGAGGATCATTTGGGAATATACAATAGTGGCTACAATAATTAAATTTGTAATTAAATAATTATAATTATTTAATTTAAATTCTACTCCAATATAAGATTGGAACTGACCTCCATAATTGTATGCTCGAATAGAATTCGCCCAAGCCACATTAATTTCTTTACTACACAATCTTTTGTTATCGTCAATTCAAATTGATATCTCAACTGTTCAATCAATTTAATTACATCTTGTTACTTGATACTTACTGGTTTTCTCTAATGATCATTTTCAACATACTTATTTATATTGATGCATTCTGGCCAGAGAATTCTATGATCAAGTACTGAAAACCCATCAAGAGATATGTCGTATAAATTCTGTATTGTTAATCTATAATTTTAATACTTGTAATTGCTCTTACCAAGATACCGGGTAATCTTGACTACATGTGTATGTCGTGCACATTGGTAACTCAAATGAAATAACAACTACAATCATGAAATTATAATTAACTCAAGATTAAGATTACAGTAAATCAATGCCTATGAGATTTAATAAGTCTGACAGTTATTAGTAGGTTGATTAAATCTCATATGTGATTTAATTTCAATATAAAATTATATATGAATTTATTGATGTAGTATTACTTTATTACAGTCTATACCTAAATAAAGTGTCCAAATTTATTTATCAACTGTGAACTTAATTTATTTAATCATAAGATAACTTATATTTATGTCTTCTGCGAATCCACATGGTGATCGCATAAATACATATAATATAATTAAATAGACTTTACTCAAAATATTAATGCAATAAAGATACATAAATAAAATACATCATTTATTTTATTAATCAGAAATATATTTATTACAATAAATACATAAATATGCTTTAAAGAGCATATTTTTCCAACAAAATCATCATGCCAAGATAAGAGGCGGTTTGCATTGGTCGGTTAATTCAAATTCAAACCCAATGATTGTGATCCGCAGGTCATACAGAGATATCTGAGGGTGGTTGATACTATAGAGCCAATCACTTACTTTTGGGTGCTTAATTCTCCAATGATTAGGATTTTAAGGGTCTTCCGGAATACAATTGCGTACTTGAGGCACTCCAATTTTATTTTAGGGAAGATTATTTTGAGGATTATTATACAATTACTTCTGAACGTTTGGAGTGTTGCCCGGTGGAAAAATGTTGGGTTCGTTTATTATACGCGCCAGATTCTACTGATTCAACTGAAGATCCAGGTGTAAGTTTCAACTGTAACGAAGAAGAGCAACTACAGCCCAAAGGACTGAAATATTCTTGCAGACGTCCATTGCATGCAGCTGGTACATTTCAGTAAATAAATAAATCTTCTTGTATGTAAAACTTGTTTTGCTTGGTTTGGTATTCTTTTTATTGACATGTTGATCATCAAAATAAGGATGGCCGTTTTAAGATTGATCGACACACGGCTATTACCAAATTGAATGGTTAAAATTTATTTATTTGAATTTTATTTAAGGGAAAATATTCGTTTAATCATTATATTTTGACTTAAGTGTTCATTTAGTTCCTATCTTTTAAAAAATAACTCAATATATTCATGCTATTAAATATGCTACATTCTTGATTCTTCTTTTTTTTTTTTAACTTTTATAATAATAGCCTAATAATAATATTCTTGACATTATTAATTTGTTTATAAAAAAAGTTATTTAGTAAAATAACCAATAATTGTTTATTATCTTGCTAATAATTGTTTATAAATAAATTAATATCAGCCAACTTATAATAATGTTTAATCTCCTTGCAAAAATCCAACAAATAGTTGTATATAAAAATTACTAAATTAATATTAAAAGTAAAATAATAACAGAAAAATTTATATTGATTTTATTTTATTTTTAAGGCTAATTTAATGAATTAATATTTTTATCAGTAGATTCCTCCAACTGTAAGGGTTAAAAATCTAAGCAGAACTTCAGATGTAGTCATGCAATTCAGTATAAAAAAAAAAAGAAAGCCCTCTTTAGAATTGAGGTTAAACACTTATAGTTTAAAAATTATAATATTAAATTATTTGATAAGCACTAATTATTGTATATTGAAAGTTATATTTATATTTTTTTTATTAGTACAATAAAAATTTTATCATATCTTTAATAATTTTACCAAAATTATTATTTAAAAATTACATTTATTACATACTGTTAATTTTTTTTATAGTTATAATTTTTTCCCACAATAATTGTAGTAAGTTACAACACCTCAATCTCAAATCGAACATTAAATAAGTTTGTGATTTACTATGCTTCTCATCAAATGGCTTGGCTTTTATAGGAATTTGATCTCCATTTTGACTCAAAGAATATTGAGAAGCAGCCACCAGGCCAAAGGCCTGGTGGTGAGTGCTGCTGCCCTCCAAATTGAAGGTTAATCTGCCCTCCAAATCCTTCCTCAGACATTGAGTGAAAGTTAATCTGCTTTCTTGCCCAAGTATGAGGAGTAAACATCCCTCAAACATTAGTGAGGGCTTAAAATCTGGGCAGTGATTCATACGAATTAATGTAAACTAGTCCCAGACATAGTCTGATTTGTAAATATCAGTTATAGTCTCATAGTATATGAATTATAAACTAGTCACAGACATAGTCTGATTTGTAAATATCAGTTATAGTCTCATAGTATATGAGTTGTAAACTAGTCGCAGACATAGTCTGATTTGTAAATATCAGTTTAGTATCATAGTATATGAGTTGTAATTCTCCACTAGTCTTAGACATAGTCTTATTTGTAAATATCAGTTATAGTCTCATAGTATATGAGTTGTAATCTTGAGCAATAGTCTCATGTTTCAAAAAAAAAAAATATTGAGATGCAATGGTATGTCAGATAAGTTGAACTTCTTGCTAAGTTCCATTAGTTCTCCATTTATGTGAAATCTTTAATTGTTACCATTCATCCTGAAGGTCTCTAACTTGTTTCTTATTAATTTCCTTTTTGAAGAATGTGATTGCTCCCAGAGAACTATGGCAAATTGTATTGCCCCATTTCTGGTGTCAATCAATTGAAGTTTACAATAAACACTTTACATTTCACATTTCAAAGAACTCAAACTGTGTTTTTTCCATGCTTCGTAAATAACATGAAATTGTCTCGAACCATCGTAGGTTTGAAGAAAGCATTTACTAATGGTTTTTCTTTTTAAATAAAATTTAGTGTTTGGATGAAAATGAAAAGGAATACAATTTTTTGATGAAAATTACTTTTATGAAAATGAAAAGGTATTCATGTTGTATACAGATTTATAAAGAAAAAAGGTTAAAAAAATTACTTTTATATATAAGTGGTACACAGATTTATAAGAAAACAAAAGTTGAAAAATTACTTTTATATGTAATTTTGATCTTACAGATTTTTAATATTAAATAATTACGTTAGTACGTTACATATGGTATGAAGATAACTTTTAACATTTATAGTATGTATGTACCTTAATTTTTTTTCCAAGCAATTAAAATTGAAAAAAAAAAGGAAACTCTAGTCTCATATTTAAAATATCAACTAAGAGTTTAACTCAAGTTACTCAACGACCATTAAAGATAGGGTTTGGCAAAATTCCTTGAATCTTGATCGAAATTCAAAATTCAAGCCAATTCGAAATGGTATCTGGTATAAAATTTTATTTTGATTTACTATTTGAGTTAGGATTTGGGCTCAAATTTATCCTAATTAATGTTCGAGATGGAAGACAATTGAAAATCTTGATCGAATGTCTCGAAATCTAAATTTTTAAAATTATATGATAAGTCTGTTTAATGAACCACGTAAATTTAATATATTAGTCATACGTGTATGATAAGTTGTATATAAATATAAGTCATAAATGTATGACATATTAATTGTAGATGTATGACACGTCGTTATGACATAATACGCGCATATAACATAAACTCTACTAATTAATTACAAAAATATTCCTACGCAATTATTTCTTTAAAAAAGCCACCAAATCATCTTTAATCTTCATCGTGAATAGTCATAACGTGTAATAATGATAAGGGAAAATTCCTTCATAATACGTTCTTAAACTTTATTACTTTTTTTTAAAAAGTTTGTGCTTTTAATTTTTATCTAGTGTTAAAAAAATGTTATTAATATTAAAATAGATAAACACGGTAAATGATTTATCTTTTTTTTTTTAAGTTTGTGCTTTTCATTTTTATCTAGCGTTATAAAAATGTTATTAATATTAAAATTGATGAACGTGGTAAATGATTTATCCTTTTTTTTTTAATTTCATTGTTCCGTTAATGAAAATTGAAAGGTATATATGTATATACAATTTTTGACAAAAATTAAAGTGGACGCCACAAGTATCTTTTCTTAGCCGTCGTAAACTATTTAGTAAAAGTTTTTCATGGAAGGAGTGAAGTGGCTAAGGCATCAACAAATGCAACAAATGCCCTGCAGTGACATTCAAATAGTTCAATTAATTAACAACCGAACCCGACCGGCATATTTTAACAAAATCTAAACTACAAAAAAATATGCGAATTGGGCCGGTTTCACTGGTTAGGCCCCATACAATTAATATAGCATATTAAATATTCTGATCAAAATCTCCCTAGTCAATTGAACTGTTTCAGTAATGGCTTCTTCTTCTTCTTCTCATCCATCCAGCAGCTTCAGGTTGATGAATCCTCGAAACAATAAGTATGATGTTTTTCTTAGTTTCAGAGGAGTGGACACCCGTGACAACTTTACAAGCCATCTTCATTCTGCTTTGTGTCAAAAAAGCATTGAAACTTTAATTGATGACCAACTTATCAGAGGAGATGAAATTTCAGAGTCTCTTCTTGATACAATAGAAGCATCAAGCATTTCAATTATCATTTTCTCAGAAGGATATGCTTCTTCAGGATGGTGTCTCGATGAACTTTTAAAGATCCTCGAATGCAAGCACAGTTATGGACAGATTGTGATCCCTGTCTTCTATCGCGTTGATCCATCACATGTGAGAAAGCAAATTGGGAGTTTTGGGGATTCATTTTTGACGCTTGAAGAAAGATTTGGAGACAAGATGCAGAGATGGATGAGTGCTTTGACGGAAGCAGCCAATCTTGCTGGCTTTGATTCTCATGTCTTCAGGTAACGGTCAATTTATTACCAATTATTTAATTTTTTTTTTATTATTAGGGTGCTCGTCATATCAAACATTCTAATATTAAATATTAAATAATCTGATGAAGATTACTAGGTTACATCGTATCTTACACTTCTAAAAAAAAAAATTTCTTTTTAAACTCAAGTTCTAGTGTTATGTAACTAATTTAAAAGAAAACAATTCAGCATCAAATTAAAAAATGGAACTAATTAAAAACAATCTGTTTTTGTCTCTTTTTAATTAACTTAATACTATGTTTTGTATTTGCTATATAGGAATGAACCTGAACTTTTAAAGAACGTTGTTAATGACATTTTGGAGAAACTGCCTACCTAAACTACTTTCATGTAATAACAAAAACTATCTGCCTAAAGTACTTTCACGTAATAACAATAAACCATCTGATTGGAGTGGAATCAAGAGTTGAGGAAATTGAATCTCTAGTAGGGATTTGGGGCATCCGTGGTATAGGGAAGACAGCAATTGCTAGGACGATTTTCAATAAAATCTCTGGAAATTTTGAAGGTTCTTGCTTCATTCAGAATGTTAGAGAAGAATCACAAAGCCCAGGAGGATTAGCTAGGTTGCAACAAAAACTTCTTTCAGAAGTATTGAAGGATGAAAATGTGATTCCTGATATTGAGTTCAACTTTACAAGACCGAGCCGCAGAAAGGCTCTAATTGTTCTTGATGATGTGATTTGTTTTAGACAAATTAAATTCTTAATCAAAAGTCTGGTTTATGCCTGAGAGTCGAATCATAATTACCACAAGAGATCCAAAGGTTCTTAAAAATTGGGGAGTGAAAGAGAAAGACATTTATGAGATGCAGGCATTAGAATTTGATCATGCCCTTGAGCCTTTTAGTTGACATGCCTTCAAACAAAGCTGTCCTAGTGAAGTAGGTTATCAGGTGCTATCAGAAAAGGTAATTAACTATGCTCAAGGTGTCCCTTTAGCACTTGAAATTTTGGGTTGCTTTCTATTTGGAAGAGAAAAGGAATTTAAGAAAGGTGCAATAAACGAATTGAAAAGAATTCTTAATATGAAAATCCAAAAGGTGCTAAAAATTAGTTTTGATGATTGGATGATGAAGAGAAAAATATTTTATGATGACGAGAAAAATATTTTTCTAGACATTGCTTGTTTCTTTAAAGGTGAAGATAAAGAATTTGTGATAAAGTTCCTTGATGCTTGTGGTTTCACTGCACAAATAGGAAGAACTGATCTTGTTGATAAGTTTCTTATTGTCATACATGGCATCAGTATAACAACGCATGATTTGCTTCAAGAAATGGGTAGAGAAATTGTCTGGCAAGAATCTACAAATAATCCAGGAGAGCGCAGTCGACTTTGGTATCATGAGGATATTATCAAATTTTTGACATCTAATACGGTAAGCGTTTTATTTGAGACATATAATATATATATACACACACACATACACATACACATATACATATACATACACACATACATACACACACACACACATACATACATACATATATATATATATATACATATTATTTTGGAATGCTATTGGATATGTAATCTTTGCTGATAATTATACGTAAATAGACGGGTTATAAAACCAATAGAAGAGTGACACTAATAGAAGGAAAAAAAAGATTGCAATGTCAATTTGTATATAAAGGTTTGCAGTCAAACATATATATATATATATATATTTTTTTTTTTCTGTACATAGGTTTGCATTTACTGCCTAATGATAACTATCAACTTGAATTTATAGATTTGATTTTAATTTTTTGTCTTTTATTGATTATTAGGTACTGAAAAAATTGAGGGCATCTACCTGGATATGTCTAAGGTGAAACAAATTCTTCTAAATTCCATTACATTCTCGAAGATGCATAAATTAAGATTTTTGAAATTCTATAGTTCAATCTCTAAGGAAGAGAACAAATGTAAGGTGTCTAATTTCCAAGGTTCTATTTTCGCTCAAGTGAGGTATTTTCAGTGGCATGGTTATCCATTGACATAATTGTCGTCAAATGTTAATCCAGACAGGCTTGTGTTTCTTGAAATCCCTCATAGTAATATTGAACAACTTTGGGACTGTGGTGTCCAGGTATATCTTATATTTATGCAATGCCTTATTGATAAGATTTGATTGTTGAATGATTTTTCATCATGGCTTCTTTTTTGTCCGAACAGCATCATGGTAAGTTCAACCAGTTAGTCATTGCTGCCTGGAATTCTTTTACTAAATCTCCAAACCCCTTGTTGATTCCACACATCTAAATAAGCTAGTTAGTCTCAATCTAATCGGCTGCTCAAAATTGAAGAGACTTCCTCCAGAGATCTCATCAGCTTGTAATTTGGAAGAGATACATTTAAATGGAACTGCAATTGAAGAACTGCCCTCATCCATGAGTGTCTCTCTGGGCTTCTGGACTTGGACCTTCAAAATTGTAAAAGGCTTAAGAGTCTCCCAAGCAGCCTATATAAGTTAAAATCTCTTAAGAGTCTGTATCTCAATGGATACTCAAATCTTTGAAGATTGCCTGACGAACTTGGAAATTTAGAAGTTTCGGAGTTTTTGTCTGCTATAGCAACAGCTATGAGAGAAGTACCCTCATCCATTGTCCATTTGAACAACGTTCGTGATATATATTTCAATAGAAGCAAGGGTAATAAGCAGATGGGTTTATTACTGCCGATCACAATATCTTTAGATGGCTTTTACAATCTAACGTATTTAGGTCTAACTGATTGCTGCATCACAGAGTTACCTGAAAATATTGGTCAGTTATCCTCTGTAGAATATTTGTATCTATCGAAGAACAATTTTGAGAGCATACCAAAAAGCCTCATACAGCTTTATAAGTTGTCATCTCTCTACTTGAGTTATTGTGAGAGGCTTCTATCCTTACCGAAGCTTTCATGCAGTCTACATAAGTTGTATGCACATCATTGCACGGCACTGGAATCATTATCAGGTTTATTCCCAAAAAGTTATGAATCTTGTTCGTCGCGTTTTGATGCTGAACGGTAATTATAAGTTGGATCGAAATGTTGTCAGAGGAATTCTCGAAGATTCTCTGCAAAACATTAAGCTAATGGCAACTGCACGTTGTGAACGCTTACATGGCAAAAGATGTGTCGTCTTTAACTCCCTCGTCTCAAGTTAATCATACAATGTTATATATTTTTTCTTTTAAATATTTAGTTAGCCATATTTTTTTCTTTTCAAAGAATGATTTGAGATATCTTATCCAGAATTCCAAAGTGGTTTAGGTTTCAAAGTGTGGCATCTTTGATAACATTGAAGACGCCACCTGCAGGTTTTGCTTTTGGCGCTATTGTATCATTTCGAGACCACTATGATGATGAGTTTGAATTGTTTTGGGACATCAAAGTCAAACCCAAAGATTGTGATCCGCATGTGATGCAGATATGCCTGGAGTTGTATTGTTATGTAGAGTCAGACCACTTAATTTTGGGGTACTATTTGTTCGATAATGACGATTTCAATGGTTTTCGGGATTGCGTTATTGAGGCAGTCCAATTCTATTTTAAGAAAGATTATGATGACTCTGAACGTTTGGAGTGTTGCGGGGTAAAAAAATGTGGGATTCATTTATTGTACGCCCCAGATTCAACGGAAGACCCAGCGGAAGTTTCAGTAATAAAGAAGAAGAGGAACTACAACCAAGTATTCTTGAACGGTCATCCATCGCATGCAGCCGGTACGTTTCTGTAAGTTAATTAATCTTCCTATATATTATAGCTTGTTTTGCTGGCTTGGTTTCTTTTCTTTGCATGCGTTTCCAATTCTTTTCTTCAGTTCCTAAAGACAATTAATTAATAACGTAAATAATAAGGCCGAGTAATGAAAGAGCAAGCAAAATACACACAGTTCATATTCTCCAAAATAATGAATCAGTGGTGGCAGACCCAAAACAACGATTTATCGGGGCTAAGTTATATAACAAATAGACGTACAAATTGAAACTTTATGGGTTTATAAGTTTATGGTGGTTATTTTAGTCAGTTTAACGGAGTTAAATTAAACAATAGTAAAATCACTTTATAGGATACTTTGAGTTTTTATTTTTTTTAATTAAATTTGGACTTTTATAATTCTTGAAGTTTAAATTTTATGGGTTTATGAGTTTATGAGATTAATTTTGGAGATTTAACAAGGACTATTTTAATAATTTAAGATAAGCTAATTAAAAACTTAAAGTAATTTTCTCTTTAATTTTTTAAAATTATTTTCTCCGGCGGGAGCTTGAGTCCACACTGTTCATGAGCTGATCCGCCAGTGCATATAACAACATCCATCTATATCTGCGTGCTTGAAAAATGGTTGCCCCAAGCCTAATTATGCTAGGGCACAAATATTCAATGCCAAAAACTAAAAATAATGTAACAATTTATATCCTCTGTAATAAATTTGCTTGAAATAGCATCAATGTAAATCAATATAGAAATGGAAATTTGTTTTTGTTAAATTATACAAGTGTTAAATAATTTTTTTTTATAACTTAACTTATATATTAAGGGATGGACAAATTCAGGTTTCGATTTCAAATTAATCGATTTGGGAGAAATGTAACCCGAGCTGAACCTAAACATGTGATCGGATCAAAAATTTGTGCTTGTGTACTCTTTGATTTCTTTGAATTTTTAATCAGATCATATTTGACTTGATATGATCATGATTCAATTCGATTGGGTTGGTCAAAATTCAACTTGATCGGGTTAGAGTCTTCATCTAAATCTAATCCAAACTCAAATTTCTTGAATCGAGTTGGATTGTTTTGGGTCAAGTCATTTGCCCTCCTCTAATTTTAGGTATTAAAATAGGTTTGTGGAGTAAAATTTTAATTTTTAAGTGCTATTTTCTCATATTTATCTCTATATTTCTACATGCAAAAACAAGACCTAAGTTTCAATTCTTCTATTTTAATATATATATATATATTTCTTTGTACTTTTTTTTATTATCTGTATTTACCATATTGTTAAGAAATAACAACTATATTTGTGGATTTAAGTTATCATACGGTCTTTATTATTTAGATAAAATTAATTAGCTGAAAATTTATCATTGATCTTTATTGCTGAGATAAAAAAAAAAAATTCTCTTATATTTCAAGTTTAGATATGACTAAGTTCACAATAATTGAACTTAAAAGACTCTTTGCATATTAATTATCGTCACCAAAACCAAATTTATAATTCTCTCACTAACTAGTATAGTACATATTAATAATTAATCAACCAAAATGAAAGTAACATGTGAACTTTAACACCTTACTGTAAGTTAATTTGATAATGTGCTGGGCTTAAACTAATAACAAAGCCCATAAATAATAAACCCTATGTATAAGGCAAATTTTAAAAAAAAAAGTGGGTGGGAAAAAGGAAGCACTTACCATTTCTTTGCAACAGCTCACGAGCAAGCGGGGAAGAAAATGGGTAAATATTCAAGTCTTAGGATTTTTTTCAAAACTTGAGTCTGGGGAGCTATTTTAGATATTTCCTTACCTAAATTGATGTGTGAAGACCCATTAGAGAGGAATTTAAGTATAGAAAGTGTAGAGAGAGGATTTGAGTGAGAGGAAAGTGATTCAAGATTTTAAGTTGGTTTTCTCACCAAAGGAAGTAAGAATTCTATCATTTTATTTTTATTTGAGGTTGGATTTTATGGGAATGAAGTTAATTACAGATTAGTATACTTTATTTGTAATTAGGGTTTCTAACAAATAGGCAAAGTTGGTCCGAATCTAATTTTGAATTGTGGATTATTTTAGGTGCACAAGGGCACCAAAACGGCATTGTAGGGTAGGAGACTCATAACCGTTACAATTTTCCCGATTCAGTATATAACTTATTGATGCAGTTTTTTCCGCGTTCTTTTAAACAGTACTTGAACCTTCTGCTCGCGGCTAGCTCGAGCTCGAGCAGGACTGTCTCCTTCTTCCTATTCCTGTCTTTTCCGAAGCGGAAGTCTCTCGAACTCAGTACTCACGAGAGAACAATGTCGGGGTTGCTTGGATGTTGTTCCGTGAAACCCTCCGACGCTCAAGTCGATAATCGGGTTGTTCTTTTTGGTATCCCTCTCAATTGGAGAGACCGGAAGAATGGAAAAGATGTATTTTTGCTTTTCTTTCTGGATAAAGGGAATTTCCTCCCCAAAAAATCCAAAGATTCAAGTCCAGCGAAAAATAAGAGTTAGAAGAACCTGTATGAAATCTCGGAACCCCTGCAATTTGCCCATCCGCTTCCTTTTATTCTCTGTTTTTCCCGTCCTTTCCATTTCCAGGCTATCCATTCCCACGTTGGTGGTGTCTGGGTCCCTCTGACAACCGAGATTAGCGTAATATTCCCTGGGGATGCGCGGTTGTCCCTTAACCTAGTTCACATGGCCAGATCACCATGTCGGACATGTGCGCAAGGAATGATGACACCGTGGGGGCATGTGCCGGCCATCGGCAACAGTACCACCACCCTCCTTTGTGGGGCCCTGTCTGACATCAAAAAGGTGTGTGGGATTCTGAGGGAACGGGTCGGACTGTTCAAAGTCTAGTCTCGTGTTTCATCTAGTCGATGGTTTGCGTAGCCCAGTTGTGCTTGGAGACATAACCTCTGCGAGCAGGAAAGGAGAGCTTAGTTCTCGACCTTGACCAGCTTTGACTGGGTCGGACGACCTCGAGCAGACAAAAGAGTTCGGAGCTCAGGCGGCTCTGACTTCACCGACCTTGACCAGCTTTGACGTCTGATGAGATCGTCTTCGTGCTAGTGGTCGGGACTTCTGCTCGAGCTAAACTGTTTTCAGGGTGTTTTATTCGAGCTGAAAGGGCCTCGAGGAGACCTGCCCGATATTACCCAAACACCAGTCCCCCAGTTTCTAGTCTTTTGAGTGAAATGAGATAAGACTGGAAACTTATTAATGATGGGCGAATTCGCGGCCTTTTACGCTTCCCCACGTTCTCCAATTGTCTCTCACTTCCATCATTTCGCATTTAATGCGGAATACGTGGGCAGATCCCAGCCGTGCGCTTAAAATTCGAAGGGACGTTACCCAAAAGGTCGTGTCCCTCGAAACGCATGCCGCCAGTCGAAGAGACGCGTCCTCCTCTTTAAAAACCCCCAACTTCTTCACTGTTCCCTCTATTTGCTCACTTTCGTTCAAACTCAAAATTAATATGTAAGTGCTTCTTCATCTTCCTCTTCGAGTTAAGGCGATTTCCGATGGTGTAAAACTCTTTCTGTGTTCAGGTACACACCCTTTTTCCCTCTTTTCTCACCTGGTTCCGTTCCTCCTTCTTCCCGGTTTCGATTTTATCTGGATAGATTGAATTCTAGGGAAAATGTCTGGTAGAGCCCGTAGGATGTTGCCGGAGGATTCGTCCTCCTCTAGTGAAGCACAACCCCTTAGTATAATTCCCGTGAGGGATTCTAATTCAGAGGGGGAGTTACCCGCGGCAGAGGCCAAGCCGCGTCGAGGGGAAAGGGCCAGTCAAAGGTCTGAGAGTGGGGGATACCCCATTGACCATATGGGATGTGAAACCACCTAGTTGGATTTGAATAGACTTAGGGATATTTACAATATACCCAGTAATGTAGATTTAAGGTTGCCGGGCAGGGGCGAGATCCCCAGCCGTCCTCCCCAAGGCTACACGACCTTTCACTTGGAGTGTTTTAAATGGGGGGTCAGACTGCCTCTCCAGCCTTATTTTGCCTGGGTTTTGTCTAGGTTCCGTCTGCCCCCGGGGCAATTGAACCCGAATGGGTGGAGAGTCCTTTCCGGACTCTTCGTTTTGTGGAAACGTTGCGACTTGGGTGAACCCTCGGTAGGGGAAATCAAGCACCTTTACCAGCTGAAGTGTAGCCCGAAGGATGCTGGTTGGTATTATCTTACCTCCAGCCAGAAGGGTAAAAAGCCCATCACTGATCTCCCAACCTCTTGTGGCAACTGGAAGAGCAAATTCTTCTTCGTTGGGGGAGAATGGGGGCAAGCTGCACCTCTCAGCGAGGGGGTCCCTCCAGTTCCTCGGCATTTTTGCACTCCAGGTCGTTTATTCTGCCCCGTGAGTTTTTTACTTTTAATTTTCCTGCCTGCATCTGTTCTCATCCTTTTGCCTTGGTTGTCTCCGCAGCCTCCTGGGGTGCTTCTTATTCAATTGGGGAACAGCTTCGAACACACGTGCAGACCGCTCTTGCGAACACGAGCTCGTGCAGGGAGCTGCTGACACCCCAAAATTTTTTGGAATCCAACTTAATACCAAGTGAAGACATGTAAGGGTTCGGGAGATGCTGCACCGACACGTGGGGACAGCCGAAGTTGCAGGGACTTCAAAAAGAACTCGAGTAGAAAAGGATGCACCTCCTCCTCCTGCTCGGACTGCCCCATCTGCTCAGCAAGCAGGACGAGCAGAAGTAGGTCCCCGACACAGACGAGCGAGGACCACGGCTCCAGCTCGCCCTCGAGCCGATGACGTACAAGAGCAGGGTCAGGCTAGCCGCGCGGAACCTCTCCTGAGGACTTTCAATGAGGAACTGGACGATAGGTTCCTTGATGGGCTGGACGCCTTTGACGCTGACGAGCTGTTCAGTGCTGCCCAACGCCTCTCTTTCCGTGCCTCAGCAGCTATGGCCAGGATCAAGGGCAAAGCTCAAGAATTTTATAAGGAACTTCAAGCAAAGATTCGGAGCTTAGAGCAGACCGTCGGGGAGCTGAAGGAGGATAATACAAAACTTCAGGAGGAAAATGCCACCTTTGCAGAGAGGACAGCAGTGGCTGACTATTTGTTGGGCTTTTCTCTTGCTTTCTGCCCAAGTGTAATACTATTTGTATCATCATTTTAACTCATGCGTAGTAAAGCTTTGCTTAGATTTAGGCTGAAAGCCTTACGTTTGTCTTGTGAACTCGGTTTACTTGGTTTAACATTTTGCTCATGGTCTGTGACTTTTATTTTGCGAGCTTGTTCTCCTCGAGCTCGATTATCGCTCGAGTTTAAATTATGTGTAATCTCTTCATGCTTTTCTTGCTCGAGCCAATAATTGGCTCTTGCTCGGCACCATCCTGCCTATATCTAAGGCTGTGGGACTTCTGGCCTTTACGTTCTTCTCGAACTTTTTTCTACTCGGGCCTGCAATTGACCCAAGCTTCTTCTTGAGCTTCTTCTACTTAGGCCTGCAATTGACCCTCGCTAGACACCGTCCCGCCTAAGACTTAGGCTTTGGGACTTCTGGCCGTAGCGTTCTTCTTGAACTTCTGTTCGGGCCTGCAATTGACCCAAGCTTCTTTTCGAGCTTCTTCTGCTCGGGCCTGCAATTGACCCAAGCTTATTCCCGAGTTTCTTCTGCTCGGGCCTGCAATTGACCCAAGCTTATTCTCGAGTTTCTTCTGCTCGGGCCTGCAATTGACCCAAGCTTGGCACCGTCCCGCTTAAGACTTAGGCTTTGGGACTTCGACCATGGAGTTCTTCTCGAACTTTTTCTGTTCGGGCTCTGCAATTGACCAAGCGGCTTCTGTATTTCTTTTGCTCGGGCCTGCAATTGACCCAAGCTTGGCACCGTCCGCCTAATACTTAGGCTTTGGGACTTACTGACCATAACATTCCTCACGAGCTGCTTCTGCTCGGGCCTGCAATTGACCCAAGCTTGGCATCGTCCCGCCTAATACTTAGGCTTTGGGACTTCTGACCATGGAGTTCTTCTTGAACTTCTGCTCGGGCATGCAATTGACCCAAGCTTCTTCTTGTGCTTCCGGTCTTCAACTTGAACTTGCATTATGAATGTTTTTCTTATTCTTATATACATTTATGTTTTTACACGTCCCATTTTAGGAAGGAATCTTACATTAACACTCACATGTTTCTTCTGCTCGGGCCTGCAATTGACCCAAGCTTGGCACCGTCCCGCCTAATACTTAGGCTTTGGGACTTACGGCCATAGCATTCCTCAAGAGCTGCTTCTGCTCGGGCCTGCAATTGGCCCAAGCTTGGCATCGTCCTGCCTAATACTTAGGCTTTGGGACTTCTGACCATGGAGTTCTTCTTGAACTTCTGCTCGGGCCTGCAATTGACCCAAGCTTCTTCTTGTGCTTCTGGTCTTCAACTTGAACTTGCATTATGAATGTTTTTCTTATTCTTATATACATTTATGTTTTTACACGTCCCATTTTGGGAAGGAATCTTACATTAACACTCACAATACAAGGAAACTTACTCGAAATATTTCATCGAGAGTCAGTGCGCTCCACTGGCCTCTGACCTCTCGTCCATCCGGATGAGCTAGCCTAGATGCTCCTCGGTCCCGCTAATTGAGTGACTCGACAAGGGCCTTCCCATTTGGCCCTCAGTACACCTTGCTTCGGGTCCTTCGTGCTCGGTTGACTCTTCCGAGTACCCAATCACCCACCTGAACCGATGAATGTGCACGTTTCGATTGTAATAACGAGCCACCTCTGTTGATATTCTCGAGATCTTAGCAGCAACCCTTTCTCTCTTCTCTTCCAAGAAGTCCAGACTCGCATACATCTGCTCATTGCTTTTGCTCCTCATCAAGTGTTCCGTCCGATGCGTCCCCATTCCTATTTCAACGAGAACCACTGCTTCGTGCCCAAACGCCAAGGAGAACGGGTCTCTCCAGTGGCTGCTTAGTGTGTGGTTCTGTAAGCCCACAAGACACCGTGCAACTCGTCCACCTGTGCTCCCTTTGCTCGCCCAGCCTTGTCTTCGTGAGGCGCTTTATGGTTTTATTCATGGCCTCTACTTGCCCATTGGCTCTGCAAGTGTGAGGAGAGCAAAACTTCAACTCTATCCCCGGATTTCGATGAAATCTCTGAATTTGCCGTTGTCAAACCTGTCTCCCATTGTCTCGTGACCAATGCATGAGGAATCCCATACCGCAAATCACATTCTTCCAGATGAAGTCAGTGGTTTTACCTTCCGTGATGTCGCTCAAGGCTCCCACTTCGACCCATTTGGTGAAATAATCGATCGCGACTACGGCATGGGTGGCAGACGCTTCCTCCTAAGCAGTGGTCCGATCAAATCAATTCCCATCGAGCAAACGACCATGGCGAGCTCATCACCGTAAGGTTCTCCTGAGGTCGAGTTAGGTAGTTGGCAAAGCTCCGGCAACTCTTGCAGCTTCTTGTCTTCTCCCGAGCATCTTGATGCATGCGGGCCAAAGTATCCTTGCCTCAAGGCCTCGAAAGCCAAGGACCTCGCACTGTAATGATTTCCACAGATTCCTCGTGTATCTCTCTGAGGACATAATCAGCCTCCTCCTGGTCTAAGCACTCGCAAGCAAGCGGGAGAGTGTACCTCGCCTCATATAAGACCCCTTCGATGAGAGTGTACCGCCGCTTTGCACCTCAACTTCCTTGCTCGCTTCTTATCGGCCAAGACCGTCCCTTCCTCGAGGTAAGAAACGATCGGCTCCATCCGTGTGTTGCTCGTCGATAAGCTCATCACTCTGTCCTCCCGCCGATGCTCGAGCAGTGTCTTCATTTCCAAAGGTATAGACTTTGGTAACTTGGGATCCGATGCGGCTGCCATGCGAGCTATCATATCAGCTCGATAATTCTTCCCCCTTGGGATTTGTTCCACCTCGATAGCTCGAAAACTCCCCATTAGCTGCTTCACCTTCCGAGGTAGGCCTCCATCTTCTCCCCTTCGCTCGAAAGCTCTCGCCGAGGTGATTCGTTACTAACCGCGAGTCCTGCTCAAGCTTTACCTCCTCCGCTTTTACTACCGAGGCGAGCTTCAATCCCGCTATTACAGCCTCAGACTCGACCCGATTGTTGGTAACTTCGAACTCTAATTTCACAACAGACTGCATCTCTCGCCTCTTCGTGACTTAGGAGCACAACTCCCGCCTCCCGCCTCCCGATTTCCACAAGATCCATCTACCGTGACTATCCATGTGTTGGTCGAGGCTCTGAGAACCTGCGTGGGCTCGCTATCCGCCTCCTCATCCCTCGCTGCACTCGACCACTAAGTCCGCCTAAAGACCGTGCTTTTATGGTCGTTCGGGTCGGTAATTAATGTCGAACTCGCTCAGCTCCATCGACCATTTTACCAACTCTTCCGTAAGTCTCGTGCTTGTACAAAGTTTGCCCGAGGGTCTGGTTTGTTAGAACCACTCATCGAATGTGCCTCGAAAATAAGGCCTCAGCTCGGCCGTCAGCGACTGTGGCCAGTGCCCACTCTCCATCAGTGGATACCGGGTCTCAGCTTCTAGCAAAGCTCGCTCGTGTAATAAACAGTGGCATCTGCACCTCGACTCCTCCCTTACTGTAATCGAGCTCGCTGCCCATCGGGACACAACTAAGCATAGAAATAGACTCTCCCGCCGAGGTGTCGATAAGAATCTGAGCTTTCAACAGATATTCTTTCACGCTGAACGCCACTGATTCAAGCGCCCACTTTGTCTTCCCGCCTTTCTTCATTTCCCGAAAGAAGACTCGAGATTTATCCGTGGCTCGAGATACGAACCCGCTGAGGGATGCCAGCTCACGGCCGACTTAGTATCTCCTCGAGGCTACGAGGGACCTCATTTCCACCACCGCTCTTATCTTCTCCTGATTGGCCTCGATCCCCGCGACTCACCACGAAGCTCTAAGAATTTTCCCGAACCCACTCCAAAAGCACATTTCTCCGGTTTAGCTTCATCCTAGTACTTTCTTAAGAGTGCAAGGTCTCCTCTAGATGCCTTACATGCTCCTCCGCATCTTTAGACTCAGTGATCATGTCATCCACATATACCTCCATCGTCCGACCGATCAATGGCTCAAGACCTTGTTCACTAGCCTCCGACACGCTGCCCTCGCATTCTTTAGACCGAAAGGCATGACCTTGTAGCAAGACAGATCTCGATTAGTGATGAAGGTCGTGCACCCTCGTCCGATCGAGCAATGGAATTTGGTTATATCCCGAGAATGCATCCATAAAACTAAGCAGCCCGTGCCTCACCGTAGAATCCACCAATTGGTCTATCTTCGGTAGTGGAAAGCTATCTTTGGCAGTGCCTTGTTCACATCCGTGAAGTCCACACACATTCTCCATTTCCCACTTGCCTTCTTCACCAAGACCACATTCGAGATCCATTCGGTAGGAGACCTCCCTGATGAATCCCGCTCAGCAGCTTTTCCACCTCGCAGCTGATGGCTTCAGATCTTCCCGGTCGACGATCTCCTTTCTCGCCTCACCGGCTTAAGCATCTCTCCAGATTGCCACCGTGGCACGCCACTCGGGTCAATCCTAGCATATCCTCGAGCGTCCATGCGAACACATCTCGCATGTGCTCGCAGACACTCCACCAACCTTTCCTTCAACGGCTCGCCAAGTGCCCGAGCCGATTCAGATTTTCTTCCTGGGTCGTCCGCTCTCACCCCGACCTCCTCCAACTTCTCACCTGGCTCTTGTCTTCCATTCCTCGATTCCCCTCGAGTCCAACGAGGTTATCTACATGGTTTCTTTGGCCACAACAGAAGCAACTCCTCGCCACCCTCTCGTCGCCTTTCACGACCCTCACGACTCCATTTACTCGATACTTTAGGGCTAAGTAATGGGTGGATAGCACGACCGGCCGATCCTCATAAATGGCCTCCCTAGAATTGCCTCGTACGGGTCTGGCTTCATCTACCACCACGAAATCCAGCATCATGTTTTTCTCAAAAGGCCTCGAGCCCATGGTTACTGCCAGCTTGATGATTCCCGGAGGTATTAGCTTTCCTCCCCCGAATCCTTTCAATGAAGTGCTCGTCCGCTCGAGGCTCACGCTCATTATTCCCAAATCCTCGAGTGTGGATTCAAGAGAATATCCACCGAGCTTCCCGAGTCAACCAAGATTCGATCAACTTCCTTGTTTGCTACGCTGGCTTTTACCACTAGGGCATCCTCGTGAGGGTACAACACCCCTCCTCGTCTTCATCCGTCCACATAATTGGCACCTACCGAACCTTGGCCTTTTTGGCAGCAGGGCAGTGAACAGGACTTCTCACTGGCAGTAGCATATCCGCAGTAGTTTTTCCGAGCCCTATTCGAACTTCCCGCCATCGTGAGCCCTCCCGAGATTACCCTCGTGGACTGTGGTTCCATGTCTATTTCAGAAGTCCTGACCATCTTCCTCAGATCGCCGCTCAACCACCGGATGCCCTCCTTCAACAAACTCATCCAAGTACCGATTCCTAACCGGATCCTCCACTGGTTTTTCAAATCACCAGACCGTGGATGTAGAGTGGTCGTGGTCACCATGGAAACAGCAGAACCGCCCTTGTTCCGCTTGCCGACTGACTTGGCCATCGGCGCTGGAGGGCTCGAGCAGCCTCGCTCCTCAACCACTTGAAGTATCTCTTCGAGAGATACCTTCAACCTCAGATATCTGCTCAGTAGCGGGGCTTTGCTCTACCACTCAGATCGCTCGATCCCTCGGGAAACTTCTTGGTGGAGGAGGCAATGGACGATCGGCTCTGCTGTGGTTCACCTCAGTGCCGCTTGGCTGGCGATTGTGGGATGTGTGGCCGTCAGGACCCTAGTATTCTCCGTGATCCCGACCGGTGACTCGCGAGATGGCAGGGAACCATCCGCGGTGGGGAGCTCTCCGTAAGTGGTTATGACGGGCAACCTGGTCCCTCTCGCTTTGAAGCTTGTGTTCCTCGGCAGGACCTCCTTTCTCCTTCCTCTTTGTTCCATTGCCTCGCTCATTCCTCGGCTTTGCGACTTTTCCTCTTCAATTACCATATCTAATTTCACCTGCTCATACGCGTCCGAATATGAACGGATCGACGGACTCCGCAGATTATACCATGGTCTCACTATCTGGATCCCATCCTTCAATCCTCTCAGAGCTTGGAGATGGTTAAACGCACCAAGATCTAGGACCGATCTATGGTATCTTTTGACAAACTCCCGGAGGGATTCTCCCTCCCTCTGCCTTACTTCTGACAGCTCCATCATGTCATCCTCAAGGGTCACTGCGCCCCGGAATTGCTCTGCGAACTCCCTACACATCTGTTCAAAGCTCAAGATACTTCCCCGTGGGAGTCTGCGGTACCATTCTCTTGCTCTTCCCTCCAGAGTGAGTGGGAAGGCCTGGAACCTCTGAGCTGCCGACAATCCTTGCACCCCTATCATGTCGTTGAACCGTTCTATGTGCAGCAATGGATCACTTTTCCCTAAGAACTTCAGATCTGGGAAGCGGAAGTCATGTGGGATCATGACACCCATGATCTCCGTCGAGAGTGGGGATTCGTTATCCAACCCAACTTTATCTGACTTCGGCTAAGGATTGGCGTATTATTTTGAGTTTTAACAAGTGGTTTTCGGATGATAGATCTTAAAGTGATATATGGATGTATGGGATGTTCAGAGACGATAGGCGGAAAATGTGAAGTTCAATGCACATAAAGTAATGCACATCTTTAGTACTTACTGGGCTCCGATTATTACTTAAACACAAACTATTCTTCCATGGCACTTTTTTTTTTTTTTGGGTATACATGATTTGTGTTCTGCTGTATTCATGGTTTTCTGGCCATAGTCTGAGCAATGCCACCAGTTATATACTGAAAATGTTTCGAACTGTTAAAACTAAATGTGACTTTTATTTAGTTTTATTTCCTTAAGTAAAATTTTGTGATCAAAGTGTTCCATTTCTCTCTTTTCTCTAGGTATCATTTATTATAAATAGTAATCAACAATGTTTGTTCTTGTAACTGTTTCTTATAAAAATGTTGGTTCAAACTGTTTCCGATTATTATGTTTCTTGTAACTTATGTTTTATGTATTATTCTATTTTCTACTAGTAGATGTGTTGATGACTATGTGTATGCATATGATGCATGTATGAAAAAGGTCATAAGAGTTGTAGTACTTTTAGTGCCTTGTAATATAGCATTCTTCTCAAATTCTAATGGCAGTGATGTAACTTTCTAGCTAACATATAAAATGATTTTTACCTGTAATATTGTTTGGATTGTTTCATTATTTGGTTCAGATAACTTATTACATGAGCTGTAATGTCATTGCATAAAAAATTGTGACTTTCAAGAATTATGAGAAACTTACTGGTTTCTAATGGTCCTGTTGCTCCAGTTTCTCCTAGTTCACCTGTGATGTCATGGTGATTCAGCTTACTGTTGCCTGAACTGCTCTTGATGTTTTGAAACTGGTGCATAGTTCTTGGTTGTTGGTTATGAATCCTATGCGTTGGCTATACATTTACTCTTTCTGCATTTTCTGAAACTGTGATCTGTTACATTTTCCATTCAGCATTTTCTAGAACACATCTCTACCATTTTCATTGCTATATGGTTTCTATATCATTTAATATGATCCTTCTTATGCACTAATGAATGATATATTCTTATGCACCAATGAATGATATAACATTTCCCACCAGTTACTTGGATCCTGCCATATACCTTCTAGCAAAATGGCTTTAACTGGATTAGCCACCCAGATATGAAATATATTATGCACATCAAAGTCAAGTTTGTTGGTCATTAGATGACTCCTGAATTTAGCATGTAAATTTGTTGTATAGATCTACAGTTTGAAGGAATATTGTATGAATGATTATGAAATCAACTTAAAATTTTTAGGTCTAATGTGTGTAGGAAGAATGTAAATCCATTTCAGTTAGATAATTTGTTGTTCGGACATTGCACTATCAAGAAAAGCATAGTACAATTTCTTAAACTAGAGTCGGAGTTTGTAGCTTTCCTTTCCACCTGGCCTATTATCTATCTAGCACATTGTCTGAGATGCAATGTTCTAGAGATTTATTTGGACGAAGTTAAGAGTTAATTCTTATAGCTTAAGTTGGAATCTACTATTGATATTATTATAGCTTTTTTTCTCTTATTCTGACAAAAGACAGTCAAGTTAAAAAATTTTGAAATTCATATGCCTTTCATAAGTTTATAATCAGTTCATAAAATAGTAGGATACTCGAAGATTTTGTTTGATTATGTGTTTCTTTTAAGGTTAGTTTCTTCTGGCCCACACTCAAATTTTTTTTTTAAGTAACAGAAAATATGTAGAAAATACTTGCTTAATTCTCTTTTAGCCGATCCTAACTTTTAATGCAAATAATAAATATATTGATGAATGAAAAATAAATTGAAATAATTTCAATTGTTCTAAGTATTCAGTTAGGTTGCTCAATTTAGAATAACACCCAGAGTTTTAGTCAGTCGCAGCTTCAGAGGAAAAGGTATATTCAGTCGTTTTAGCATTTAATTTCCTTAGCAGCAAAAAATTGAATATGATAGTTAAATTACGGACTATTTCAGGTGGTTCAAGTACTTGATATGCTTCATAATTATCTCTGCTATTTTCTTGAGCATGGTGGAACTAGCTGCCAAACCTCTTGCATGCCCTGTCAGATTAAGTTCTCTCTGCAAGAAGTTTCAGAGTTTATTTTAGACTTTTGCATTAAGTTGAACTGCAGATGCAGCTGTTGACTCAGACTGTTACTGAAACTTTTACAGTGTTGCAAACTGTACCATGGTGCTAGATTGAGATTACTTCAAGTTCTTGTTGGCTGTTAATTCTTATTGTTTGTCACATAGCTAGGATTAACCTGTTCAAACAAATATCTAATTTTATTCTTGTGCTACTAAATACTATCCTGTCTGTTTTAAGAATTATCAGGGTCCAAGACCTCAGGTTTTTCCATCATCCCTCATGCATTCATTTTATGTTTCAATGCTAGTGGCTATGGTTTTTCAGTTATGCCTTTATCTTTTTCCTCTCATAATTTATTTTCAGCAGGCGTGTGTTTTGATGCTATTCCTGGAAAAGTCATAGCTGGTGAAGATGGAGAGGATCATCCTGCTGAGCTAATTTCTTTCCTTAGTAAACTGCAGCCTTTATTTCATATAGTACTATGATAAGTTTTCATTTGCTTGAAAAAATGATAACTAATACGTATGAGTAAAAAATACAATCGAATTCGTAATATGCTCCCTCATGTGCAAGCTCGTGGATTAAACATAATCAAAGTCCAAACTTAACAACAAAGTTAATGAACTTTAAGACGATTGCGGGATTTAACCACTAGATTGCATGGTTTCTTTGATAGCACGTCCAGTTAATACTTGACCCCAAACCTGAAGCTAACAGATAAGAGATCAATGAATTTAAGCTCTAACTGGTCTTTACCCAATCATGTTGAATTTTGGGTTATAGATCATTTGGCATAATTCATGTTTTACATTATATGGAATTATTGGATTAAAAGTTGGTGAGGATTTGGATGTAATTTCTATCTGTTTACACCCAGGGATATCTTCATTTAGCTTGATAATGGGAGGAGGCCATGAATTATATTGGCTAAAAGTAATTTTAATAATGAACTGGATTACTTTAATGATTAGATTGTAACTTCATTTGGTAAATGTGCATCTATCAACGGTGTACAATTTTCTGATATTAGAATAAGGGAAACAGAACGAGAAGTAATAATCTAAGTTAATTGTTACATTTCATGACTGCAGTGCTTAACCTTGCTAAAAATTTTCTGTTTCAGTAATTTACAATGATATGAGTTACTGTTATTGATATATAATTCAGGCATGGCATTATTGATATTCACATTATGGAGAGACTTAAAATTAACTTTCACATATTCTTTAATAATTTTGTTTTAGTTCACATTCTTCCAAGAAAGCATCTTTGATCAGACCTCATATTCTGTTCTGTAATACTCTTAAACGCCCTGTTTCCCATCTCTCTCCCTCTGTTTCCCTATCGCTTAATACTCATATAGGTATATGTGTATTACATGTAAAGTGACCATGTCTTATAAAGGTCATTATGGTGCAAACTTGAAGATAGTGCAAATAAGTAATTCCTAAGATATAACTGAATTAATATAGGATACATAATCTAGAAATGTAATGTGCTTTTATATAAACTGAAGGTAGAATTCAGGGGAACCTTGTGAATTTGCCATGTCGCAAAAGAATATTTCTTTATCAATAGATTCCTGTTGAGGTCAGTTACCACCAGACTTAAGTACCACTCTGCACTCCAGTCTCCTTCAGAAAGGTTGATATTGTTAACAACCCATCCACGGAGATTACTCATTTCAACATTACTTCATTTTCATTCCATTTTCTGTTATCTTACATGATTATTTAGCTCTTACTGACAATACTACCGATAGAGTTTGTTCTATATATCTCCTTGGATTGCTTCATTCTCCCTTGTTAGTTCTCCTAAGTCCTTCCCTTCACGTATTCTTTGAAATACAACAGGACAATTGTTTTGAACGTTCAGGAGTAAATAAAATGCATTCATTCTGTGATACGCAAGTCGATATGAATTTCTTATGATTTTCATAGTTGTGGGGAGGTCAACTATGTTTCATAGAATGAAATAAATATGAAACTAAGCTGGAATTAAAAAAAATTGTGGAATAACAATTTTCCTGGCTATAAGTTACCGATGTGGAAAAAGTTGTTTTTATTTTTTTTTCTCTTCCCCCTGCTTGATTACTTTGAAATCAATTTTTATTATAAGAATAGAAAATTTGAAAAAGTTGCATATGTAACCTTTCTATTTCATCCTTTTAATTTTGTCCAGGTGGTGCTTGTGATGCACTCCCAATTATATTTCATGCTTGTTTTATTGCAGTGGGTGTTAACCAAACTTAAACCAACTGTGTCTCTTAGTTCGTCGTCTTCAACTTTCCAATGGGTATTTAATCTTGAGGCAATTCCTGAAATGTACCAGTCCTATGAAGGAAGAAATTTATGGTACAAGCTTTTGGCTTTTGTTTATCATCATAGTTGGGATGTGTGGTAGGAGTGTTTTAGATCTGAAAAATTCCATTATATTTGCTTTCCTTTATATCAAGTCGTAGATGGGATGCCATTATTCATTATTTATTTCAAACATACCCTGCCACTAGCTTTCTAGTTTGACCAATAATGTAGGCAACTTGCGGAAATCATGCCCTGAGTTATGCAGGGTAATTTTTTGAAAGCAGAGAGAAGCTTGAACAGATGGGCCCCTTTAAGATATCTAGAGAATCCATGCTGCAGAGGAGCTGGCTGTTAATGGGAGAGGTGGAGTTGAAATGCATGTCCTTGAAGACTCTGGTCATTCGGTATGTTGTCCTTATGCACTTCATTTTCTCAACTTTTCTGAGCAGCTATCAAAAGCATAGACTGATGGTATACAAACCGATTCTGAGTTGTAATTTCATTCTCAGTGGACAGTGATGAGTGATGTTTTAATTTATTTTTCTGCAGGTACTCGCCGATAACCCTGATGGGCTGTTCAGGATTCTTACATATTATTTCCAGGGATTCTATTCCCATTGGATTTCATGCCTAGTTCCACCTCAGTTGGCTTCCAGCTAAGTATTGCAAATCATTACATTGGCGTATGTTTGTGTTGTAACATAGTGTGTAAAATTTTCACTTTTCCATTATAGTTGTCAATTTTGGTCAAAATGATTCTTAATTATAGAAATCCATGTTTTGACCCGTCGACCCTTTGCAATACCTTCCATTTTGATTTGGTTATATTTGATTATATGTTGCTCAAATTAAGTAATTTTTTTTTTAATTTTTTCATATAAATCCGTGCTTTAATATGCAATTTAATCTTATACAGGTTGTTTACCTGTCCAGTGAATTCCCATTTCAACTGTTGGAACGCCGCTTCGCATTCTGGCGTCCACTTTGTCTTCTTGCCTTTCTTCATTTCTTGGAAGAAGACTCAGCATTTATCCGTGGCTCGAGATACTGAACTCGTTAAGGGATGCCAATTTCCTAGGTAAGACTTTGTATCTCCTCGAGGTCATGGGGACTTCATCTCCACCACTGCTCTTATCTTCTCTGGATTGGCCTCGATCCTTCTGTGATTGACCATGAAGCCTAAAAATTTTCCCGAACCAACCCCAAAGGCACACTTCTTTGGGTTTAGTTTCATCCGGTACTTCCTTAAGAGTGCAAAGGTCTCATCTAAATGCCTTACATGCTCCTCCGCGTCTTTCGACTTGGTGATCATGTCGTCCACATACACCTCCATCGTTCGACCGATCAATGACTTGAAGACCTTGTTCACCAGCCTCTGGTATGTTGCCCCTGCATTCTTCAGGCCGAAGGGCATGACCTTAGTAAAGACAGATCCCCGGTTGGTGATGAAGGTCAGCATTCCTCGTCTCGATCGGTGCATGGGAATCTGGTTATATCCTGAGAATGCATCCATAAAACTAAGCAGCCCGTGCCCCGTCGTAGAATCCACCAGTTGGTCTATCTTTGGCAACGGGAAGCTATCTTTAGGGCAAGCTTTGTTCACATCTGTGAAGTCCACGTACATTCTCCATTTCCCACTTGCCTTCTTTACCAACACCACATTCGAGATCCATTCGGGTAGGAGACCTCCCTTATGAATCCCGCTCGCCAGCTTCTCCACCTCGCAGCTGATGGCCTCATATCTCTCTTGGTCGACGATCTCCTCTTCTCGCCTCACTAGCTTAGCATCTTTTCAGATTGCCAACCCGTGACACGCCACTCCGGGTCAATCCGTGCATATCCTCATGCTTCCATGCGAACACATCCGCATGTGCTCGCAGACACTCCACCAGCCTTTCTTTCAACTGCCGCTAATGCCCGAGCCGATCCGGATTTTCTTCTGGGTCGCTCGCTCTCACTCGACCTCCTTCGGCTCCTCGACCGGCTCCCGCCTTCCATTCCTCGACTCCCTCGCGTCCAACGAGGTTATCTGCAGGGTTTCTTTGGTCGCCACAGCAGTAGCAGCCTCCTGCCACCCTCCGGTCGCCTTTTACGACCCTCACGACTCCATTCACTCGATACTTTAGGGCCAAGTAGTGGGTAGATAGCACGGACCGGATGACCCTCATGAACGGCCTCCCAAGATCGCCTCGGTATGGGTCGGCTTCATCCACTACCACAAAGTCTAACATCATATTCTTTTCAAAAGGCCTCGAGCCCATGGTTACACCGGCTTGATGATTCCTGAGGTACGCCTCCCCGAATCCTTTCAAGGAAGTGCTCGCTCCGCTCGAGGCTCGCGACCTACTATTCCCAACTCCTCGAGTGTGAACTTGAAGAGAATGTCCACCGAGCTTCCCGAGTCTACCAATATCCGGTCAACTTTCTTATTAGCGATGTTTGCTTTCACAACTGTGGCATCCTCACGGGGTACAACGACCCTCCTCGTCTTCCTCCGTCTACAAAATGGGCATCTGCCGGACCTTGGTCTTTTTGGCAGCAGGGGCAGTGAACAGGACTTCTCGGCCGGCAGCGGCATATCTACAATAGTTCTTCCAAGCCCTGTTTGAATTTCCTGCCATCGTGGGCCCTCCTGAGATCACCCTTGTAGCCTGTGGTTCCAAGTCTATTTCGTAAGCTCGATCATCTTCCTCGTGTCATCGCTCAACCACCGGATGTCCTCCTTCAATAAACTCGCTCAAATATCGATTCCTAACCGTATTCTCCACCGGTTCTTCAAATCACCAGATCGTGATGTGGAATGGCCGTGGTCACCATGGAAACAGCAGAACCGCCCTTGTCTCGCTTTGCCACCGACTTGGCCATCGAGGCTGGAGGCTCAGCTAGCCTCGCTCCTCGACCACTTGAAATATCTCTTCGAGAGATATCTTCAACCTTGTGTATCGCCTGTAAATGGGCTCTGCTCCACCAACCAGTATTGCCCGATCCTTGGGAAACTTCTGCTGGGGTGGCAATGGACGATCCGCTCTGTCGTGGTTCACCGCAGTCTCGCTAGTGGTCGGTCATGGGATGGGTGGTCGTCGTGACGCCTGTACTCCCTGTGATCCCTACCTGAGACTCGCGAGGTGGCAGGGAATCATCCGCGTGGGGAGCTCTATGATAAGTGGTTGTATGGGCAACCCGGCTCTTTATTGCTTAAGCTGCGCTCCTGCAGGACCTCCTTTCTCCTTCCTCCTCACTCCATCGCCTGCTCACTTCTGCAGCCTTTTCCTCTTCAATTACCATATCCATTTTACCGTTCATACTGCTCAATATGAACCGATCGAAGGCTCTGAGATTATACCATGGCCTTCCCATCCGATCCGTCCTTCAACCTCTCGAACGGGATGATTAAGCGGCAAGATCTAAACCGATCGTGGTATCTCTGACGAACTCCCGAGGGTTCTCCTCCATCCGTCTTACTCCGATAGCTCCATCATATCATCTTCGGGGTCACTGCGCCCGAAATTGCACTCGCAAACTCCCTACACATCTGTTCAAGCTCGGGATGCTTCCTGCAGCAGCACTGAGTACCATTCTCTTGTCCTTCCTCAAGAGTGAGCTGGAAGGCCCTCGCACCTCTAGGCCGCCGACGGACCTCGCACTCCGCCATGTCGTTAAACCGCTCTATATGCACCAACGGATCGCTTTTCCGAAAACTTCAATCCGGAAGCTGAAGTCACGTGGATCGTGACACCCATGATCTCCGCTGAGAGTGGGACTCGTTGTCCACGATTATTCTCCAACTTGGGCTCTTTCGCTTCCCGAGGTCCTCCACAACATGTGCCAACCCACGCACCTCCCTCCAACTCTTCCGCACGAGAGGTTGGGTCCAGTATCCCGTAAGTGCTTGACGAGACCCTCTTTCCTCCATGTTTGTCTCTTCCTCACGGCAACATTTGGTGTCCTAGGTCTTGGGCTTCATCCCCACATGTTCCCGAATGGGAGCGTTCCCACTACCGGATTCGTGGACGTCATTACATGCTTTTCTCCGTCCATCCCCGAGTTCTTGTAATATGGAGGTCAGAGTTTCCATTTGTTTCTCCATCCGATCCATTCTTTATTGGATCTCCCTGTTCTGAGCCTCATTGGCCACTTCCCTCAAAGTCACCGATTCCTCCGGACTCACTCCTCTTCTACTGCTTCCTCTCATCACTGCGTTGTGTGTCCCGAACGTGTTGGAAATCAAGCTTTTGAACCGATCCCCACGACAGGCGCCAAAAATGTTGATGCAGTTTTCCCGCGTCCCTTCAAATAGTGTCAAGAACCTTCTGCTCGCGGCTAGTTCGAGCTCGAGCAAGACTGCCTTCCAATTCCAGTTCCTCTATCTTTACCAAGACGGAAATCTCCCGGCACTGTACTCACGTAAAACAGGTCGGGGTCACCGGATGTTGTTCCGTGAAAACCCTCCGACGCTCGAATCAGTAATCGGGTTGTTCTTTTTGTATCCCTCTTAGTTAGAGAGACCGGAAGAATGAAAGGGATATTTTTGCCTTCCTTTCTGAATAATGGAATTCTGGAAAAATCAGAGTAGAGGAAAGCAAGAATCAGAAGAACCTCTGTGAATTTTCTAACCTTCTCAATTTACCGTCGCTTCTTTTATTCCCATTTTTCCGCTTTCTTCCGGACCATCCGCTCCTGCAGTGGTGTCCGGATCCCTCCGACAACGGGATTAGCGTAATATTCCCCGGGATGCGCGGTCATCATGGTTCACATGGCCGGATCATAATGTCCGGCATGCACGCAAGGAATGATGACACCGTGGGGCATGTGCTTAGCCATCGAACAATGATCGCCACCATACCATGTGGGACCCCGATCGAGCATCGAAAGTGTGCCGGGATTATGAGAAAAACGGGTCAGACTGTCCTAAGTCGGGTCTCGCGTTCCATTTGTTCTATGACTTGCGTGGCCCAGTATGCTCGAGGACTTGACTGCAGCTAGCAGAAAGGTGAGCTTGGGTCTCGATCAACCTTCGAGCTCCTCGTCCTTGTCCAGCCTTGACAGGACCCGATGACCTCGAGCAAGCAAGAGAGCTCGAGCTCGGACGGCCTCGAATTCCTCGACCTGACCCGCCTTTGACGCCCAGTGAGGCCGCCTTCGTGCTTGAGTGGTCGGGACTTCTACTCGAGTCGGGTTGACCCGAGGTATTTTATTTAAGCTGGAAGGGCCTCGAGGAGACCTGCTCGATATTACCCAAACAGAAGGCAAAAATACCCCTTTCATTCTTCCGGTCTCTCTAACTAAGAGAGATACAAAAAAGAACAACTCGATTATTGACTCGAGTGTCGGAGAGTTTTTGTCGGAACAACATCCGGC
Source organism: Murraya koenigii (assembly GCA_025617385.1). Classification (NCBI taxonomy): domain Eukaryota; kingdom Viridiplantae; phylum Streptophyta; class Magnoliopsida; order Sapindales; family Rutaceae; genus Murraya; species Murraya koenigii. The sequence goes on from CM046811.1 coordinate 28,740,178, forward strand.
GATCCCTGACCCTGTTTTCTGTGAGTACAGGTACGAGAGATTTCTGTCCTCGTAAAGATAGAGGAACCTGAATTGGAAAGCGGTCTTGCTTCGAACTCGAACTAGCCATGAAGCAGAAGGTTTTGACACTATTTAAGAGACGTGAAAATGCGATCAAAAGCTGCATTGCTACTTGCATCCCAAAGAGAAGCACTCTCCTCAGGGTCCCATCACACAGTTGGCTATATAAGTTTTAGTGTTTTACTAATATGCCGCCACCCAAAAAAACAGAAGAAACTATAAAATACTGACTCATCTCCTTGTGTCAACCAAAAGTGAAATTTTGTCTGGGTCAACTGCAAACAAGACTCATGCCCTTGTGTTGATGGAGGCAAAGAAAATTTGTTCAAATATTCGTCATAAGACTTGCTCTTCTCAAAAGACTTGGACCACTCCATTTCCGTGAGACCTCTCTTTCTCCGTGGTCACATGTCAATTTTCTTCTTCTTCATCGATCGCTCGGCCGCTTTGCATAATATGCAAACGATGGTGCTTAGGTATTCGAATTTTTCAACGTAGAATTCTGGTAACTGAGACGCGAGTTTCCAGTACTCTTCGAACATGCTTTTGCCATCTTAAGTTGGTTTCTGAATTCAAGTTCAATGAGGAATGGGAGCTGCTTCTTGTGTCTAGGTGTTACTGCCATTAGTGTGTCCTTACAACGTAATTTCACCGAAAGTATGAGAAATTTTTTTAAAAACACTCTAAAGTTAGTAAAATATTCATAATATTTTTTTATTATAAAAAAATATATAAAGAAATTTTTTTTTATAAATTTTTTAGTCTCATTTATTTTCAATTCTAAAAATTCTAATTCCTCATACATGATGAAGTTATATATTATATTATACTATTATGTATTACATAATATTATTATATATTTCATTATCATATTTTATACTATACTATAATATAATATAGTGCATAAAATTATTTTATATTTCATTACACTCTCGCTGTTATATATTTTATGATTATATCTTATATTACACTATAAAATTATATATTATATAAAATTATCATATACTATGTTACATAAATATAGATATTTTAATATTTCAACTAATGTTTTAATCATTTTAATATGATCAATAGTTCAATAAAAATAGAAATTAATCAAAAAGTCAACACTCATAATTAAAATCAAATAAAGTCTGTAACTTTATAATTTTATTAAAAAAATAGCAAATAAGACCCATAATATTTCGAGGGACCAAGATACAAACAGTAAGTCTGGGTGTATCAAATAACAAAATTAGCATATATAGGCTAAAACCGTACACAAATCATCATTTTTCTAAAATAGTTTTGGAAGGTCTAGGGAATAGGGCTCCTCAAAGCCTCAGCATCATTCAGCCGCCCAAAAGAATGATGCCATCACAAAGAAATAATATAACCGATAATCAAGTCAAAGCACAAAAAATGTAATGCAAGAAATTCATAGATATATAGTAAATCTTATATATTTCAATGTAGTAAATGATGTGATACTATTAAAACGTGTTTTATAATAATAAAATATCTATCATCGTGATAATTTATGATAGTGCATAATTTGCTATTTATTAGGAAACAAAATAAATTTTTAATTCAAACTTTGTAAGTGAATAAAAATATTTACTTCTAGAAATTTGTTTCTATTTAATGTAAAGAGAGTGGTATTGAGATATTTGTCACAAAGCTTATCGACTATAATTCTTCTTAAATAATATAAACAAAATTCTCTCTCTCACCACCTCTATAATTCTCTTCACTCCTGACCTTAACTTTTGGCACGTTAAACTTTTGCCTCTTCTTAATTTTCTGAGAATATGACACCCATTAATTTCTAATTTAAGTGAATTCACTTTAAAATTTTTTTTTAAAAAAATCTATTTGAACCACCAGCACATATATGTATATAAAAAAAAAAATTCATTTTACTACATGCATATAAAATTTTAAAATGACGCGTTTTAGTAAAACACCAGTGCATTGCTATAAAATAGTGTATTTGCTTAAAATTACATTTTATAAAGCGTAGACATCGGCGTTTTAGCAAATAGACGTATTTTATAAAATATAATTTGACATATTTGAAAAAAACAAAGCATGTACTAAAGTATTTAAGGAATAAATTCTAAATATTATCCTATAGGCATAAGGCATCATGACATATTTGGCATTTTGAGTTTTTAACATACATAAGAGTATCAGTTATTGGGTCCCAAAAAGAACGTTTATATAACATTAGTTTTTTTTTTTAAATTAATCATAATGTTACTTTATAGAGAATTTATATGTATTTATTTTTAAATTAATTAATTATTAACCTATATATTAAGCGAATTTAATAAAAAAAATTATTATCTAATAAATTTTTTGAATTATTAATTTATGACGTTATTAAATTTACGCTAAATCCTACCCTGGATTGAATTTTAAATCCTCTTCGATTTTGGAATTCAAAACCCTAACCCTAACCCTGTAATTCAAAATCCTCTTCGATTGTGGAAGAAGTTGATTCCTTTCTGGTCTCGGATTGGGATTAATTTATCAAATTATAAAAGGGCGGTGTGTAGAAACCCTAACCCTATAATTCTGCTCTCTTGTCCCGCAAAAATACGACTTTGACGCACAGCCCCCATCTTTTGTTTCGGAAGTTTCTTCCTTTTCTGCTTAATCAATCTAGAGAAAGATTGCTTCGGTAGGTTTTTACTTTTTTCTTTTTTTTTTTTCAGTTATCGTTTTTGTTTTGATTCAGTAACTATAGTTTTTGTCTCGATCTTCTGTGCTTAATTTTAGCTTCATTACTTTAGCCGCTACTAAATTTCATTACTTAAGATTAAGCAGTGGTTGAATGGCGGATGGAAGCTGCTGTGATCTGAAGAAGGACAAGTAGAAGAGGAGAAGAATTGATCATGTGGGCAGGATGTCAGAATTACCCGAACCGATTGTGCATCACATTATGTCATTCCTCCCCTTCGATGAACTTGTTCGAACCCGTGCACTGTCTAAAAGTTGGCTCCAAGCTTATTTAGCATTCCCTATTTTAGAAATTGATGAGAACCATCCGAATCTTATTCGGTGGAAAAAAGTTCTAAAAGCACGCAGTTATTGGGCAAAGGTTCTTCAATTCTGTCACAGAAATAGGGTATCCATAGACCAGTTAACACTTAAGACATCTGGCGAATCTGCCTTGAAATTGGCAAACTTATGCATTCGCTATGCAGTAGAAAACAATGTCAAAGAGCTGGAACTCGAACATTCTCTGCCATCAGGTATATGGTTCGATCTGCCTGAAATAGTTTTAAGTTCAAAGTTTTAAAAGTGTTGAAGTTAGGAGGCTATAAGTTAGAGTCGCTAAGGAATGATGTCAGGCCGTCTTTGAGGAAGTTGAGTCTATCAAAAGTGTATGCAGATGATCAAGTCATCAACAATCTAGTTGCTCAGTGTCATTTGATCGAGGATTTGGAATTTGTTCATTGTGAGGGTTTTAAAACTCTTGATATAACCTCTTGTAAGAATCTGAAATGCTTGAGCTTATTAGGTTGGGGTTCCTTTACAGTTACAGATGGGTGGCTCTGCAGCCAAATTCCTAGACTTCCACTTCTTGAGAGTTTACACGTATATTTCTCTGTGGCAGTATAAAAAGCATCAATATTATTAGTCCCAGTCTTAAGATTCTGGGCATCCATTCGTGTGGAAAGTTGGATGAAGTCAAGCTTGACACCTAATTTAAACAAATTCAAATATATGGGGGATTTAATATTATCCTTTTCGTTGGCTGCTTTGACTCTTTCAGAAACTCATCTCTATTTCTCCAGTGATATTGACTCTCAATTGCGTGCAAAATACATTGAACTACTTGCAAGGTTCCATAAGTTTTCTAAAGTGTTGAACCTAGAAAGCCACAGCTGTGAGAATGTGCATGTTCCTCAAGAATTGAGGCTCAGTCTACCTCACCCGTTGTCTGGTGCCAAGCATTTGAACTTTAGTTTAGGAAATCGAAAGTTGGAGGTTGCAAAGGTTGTGGATTCTTTACTCTGGATGTCGCCTCATGTTGAGACTGCATGTCTAGATAGTTATAATTATAAGAGGCTTAATTTTCAGTTCTCATATAAGCAGCAGCCTGTTTATGAAGAAGACACTACACGGTGCTGCAAATCCCTCCCTGTCTCATGTTGGGAGCATTGTATTACAAGAATTGATATCGAGGTTGTTAGTACATATAACAAGGTGAATGTGATCACTGAGGAACATCAGAGCAGCACCAAGGTAGAAAGGCTTGTTTTTGAGGGTGAAAACCTTTTGGAGAAGACTGACGGCCTTGTAGATTCCAGTGTCTCAAACTATGAATATATTGGTGTACAGAGTTGGGTTGAGTCTATCACTTCAAGTTTCAGAGAGTGGAAGTCTCAGACATTGAAATTTTATTATGATTTGGGGTTGAGTCTGTAATCTGAAGCTTTAAAATTATATTTTGGTTTGGGTGTTTATTATTAATTTTTCATGAAACAAAGCTCTTATTTGAGATGATGATTAAATACACTGAGTCTTGAGGGTATATGGATAGAATTTGTATTTATGAAAATTTGATTTGATCTTGTCCTTTTTCAATCTTTATGCCTGTCAATGATCAACTATTGTTACCCCCATTTCTTTTAGGTAGTTCAGATTTTTCAAATGTTAAATGCTGATTCCTATTATTTTCTCACCGAAACAATGTTGTTACGATGCTTTGTAATCTGTTAAGCTAAAAAATTAAACCTTCTATTGACGTGACACCTCCGCTAGAAGTTCATACGAAAGCTTGCAGCAAATGAATTTTCATAGTTAATAGGAATCAAAAACCATTGATTAAGGGTTTCTAATTGACTTTGACGTCTATGATAATTTTTATATTTCACTATTTGTGACACAAGAAATTATATGCAAACAGAGGTAGTGTAACACATAATTTACAGTCATATATCAGTATTAGTGGTAAATAAATTGCTCACCATCTCTGCAGAAGTTAATTAAGTCTACTAAGTTTTAGCCTCTATAAAAAAAAAATTGTCTACGAATTTTAGTCATTCCTTCATCCTTTCTAGACAAAAATGCCTTAATTGGAAGGAAACTCTAGTTCAATGAACAAGGAAAGTGAGAAAAATCTAAGATATATCTATTTTATTTAAGCAAACATTAAAAAGATTTTTTTTAAGTTCTTCATTTAATTGTTTGTGATAAAATTATTTTAAAAAATTACTACAAAAATGATAAATACTTATTGAATTTATAATAATGAAAAAAAAAAAAAAAGTTACGCCCATTAGACGCCCGATTCCTTCCATCACAATTAATCAAATTTACCCTCGTCACAAACTCTATAGCTCCAATAAATATTTCATAGTCTACCAAATCAATTGCACCTGTAATTAATTTATCAAATAAAATCCAGATTTTAGTCTTTTTCTCAATGTATCAAAAATTAATTCTAAAGTTCATTTTCCATAGACCAAAGGATAGTATGAAGAAAAAATAAAAATTAAAGGAAGAAAAATACAAAGGCCGAACTAAATATAAACTTATTCCCGCTTTGAAACCAGTAAATAAACTTTATTTTTAAAACTAAATTTTTTCTTAAGACTTAAAACTACGATGCATAACTTTTAACTCAAAACACTATCATTAGTCAGCAGATAAAACTACCAATGCTACTGCCTCAAATAACCAAAAAAATAAGGCTAAAACCAGACTGAAGCCATGGAAATTGATACACTATGATGGGGCACCGAGATATGACGCCAGCCGCAATATATCGCTGAAGATTCCACCGGCTGTGACTTGAGCTCCGGCACCAGGTCCACGGACAATAAGTGGCTGCTCCTTGTACCGTTTTGTTGTGAAAGCTATGATGTTATCGGAACCAGAGAGCTGTGCAAATGGATGATCTTTCTTGTATCTTCGCAGCTCTACACGCCCCTCTTTGTTAATAGCATCCACCACTCCCACATATCTAAGGACCTGACAAATACAAGTTCAATACAAAATCAGGATTTTGTTTCGTAAGGGATAACAGAAATAAGAAATGATGTTCCTAAACATAAGCTACACATCAAGGAACCAAATTATAATCAAGAATTATTGCAGCAATATGTAGATTGTAAATTTCTTTTTCCATAGTATCTCTGAATACGTCTTTCATAACTCAAATTTATTTCACCCCTCGAATAATTAAAAAGAATTCAAAAATGATATCTCATAAGATCATTTTTTGCGGTTATTGTAATTATTATATCAGCATCTACTGGCTCTACTAGAAGTTAAACCAGCAATGTCTTATCAAAAACTCACTTCCCCTGCATCCTCGGCCTCTTGTCTTTGCTTGGCCAATTCTTCGTCAAATTGTGGTAATTGCTTCATAAATTCTTCAGCAGATGCACAAGCCTGTAGCAAAAATCAAACATTAAATTAGTGATGAAGTTGACCCTCATTGGAGTGTTAGATTGAGCAAAACTGTTTTCTTACTTTTAATGGTTCTGGCACAAGACTTCGAACAGGGAGATCAGAAAGTTCCAGCTTAAGACCAGATTCTCGGGCAAGAATTATCACCTGCAGAAAGAATGTTTTTCAGTCTGATTCTCGTCCAATTACATTCAGCATTCAGCCATGGGAATAAATTACAAACAAATATGGAAGCATCAACTGTAGTCAGTTAACCTGACAAATCAAAATGTTTGGCATGCCTGTGAACATCGTTCCATAATGACTAATTATAGAACTTTTAAAAGGTAAGAAAGCTCGTGTGCCAACATTATGTCAATATCCAACACATGCACTAACATACAAATTTATAGAATGGCAATTGAGTAGATGTCTTAATGAAATCCTGGGCATTTACCAAATTGCTAATAGCCGTGTTAGGATGACACACTTGAATTGTAATAATCTTTTGAATAACATAACAAACAATTACTGCATACATTACCTTTCTGGCAACATCTGTTCCAGATAGATCATCCCTTGGATCAGGTTCGGTATAACCTGCTTCTTTCGCCTCTGCCACTACCTCACTGAATGATCTTGTGCCTACAAAGCTGTTAAAAAGATAACTCAAAGTCCCACTGCAACAGCAAAACACACAGGTGAACGCTTTTGTCAGAAAATGCATGACTCAACTTTAAGGCAAAATATTTCAGTAAACAACGGATATATTGATATTTCATATTTTTCCTGCATGAGGGTTATTTGCAATATGACCCAGTACATATGACCAACCTGAAAATGCCTTCAATGCGCAATATATGGTCCCCAGTTTCCAGCAGACCCCTTAAAGTGCTGATAATTGGAAGACCAGCTCCAACAGTTGCTTCATAGAAGTAATGAGTATAGGATTTCCGTTGAAGAGACCTCAGCTTTAAATACTGGATTTACGCAAAACTACTTTAATAAATCTCCCAACATAAGGATCATCGAAAAAAATCAACAGGGAGATTTATGCACTCCTAAAAATTTTCCTTTTCCAAATTAACTATTAGATGAACCAGGGTTCAATTCATCCAGCTGGGTAACACAAAGACATCACATCAACCATGCCTCAGTAGGAGATTGATTTAAAAAAAAAAAAAAAAAGGCAAGCGTAGCTGAATAAGCACCAAGATGTATATCTGTAGTGTAAATTTATTTCAAAAAATCTGGAATGTTGTACTTTTCCCTAAAAGAGTAACACCGCCCAAGAGGCTTTTATATGACAATGATGACAGTGATGATGAATAATCATATCCCAAAGAAAAGAATTTCATTACCTGGTCCAGCGGTCCAGAATTTGCTTTTTTGTTCGGGGTGATTATATGAATTCCTCTCCGCAACCAATCATGATAACAGCTGGCAACATTAGAGTCTGCTGTACAGTCTACCAAGACTGTATTTGGGATAAAATGATTTCCATGCACAAGTTGAGTAAATTTCTCCAGGTCAGCCACTTCTCCTTTCTCCTTTAGAAGCTCTCTCCATGTCGACAAGTCAATTCCCCTACAATGAATAACTAATGAGACAAAGGGTTGCAGTACTATTGACTACCTTCCAAACTAATATGCTTATAACTAATGAAATAAGCATGCTTATTCATCAATTAGGAAGTCCCTCTGTCCCAGCATATATCAAAGGAGAAAAAGGTAGCTTTACAATATTTACTAAAACCATGTAAAAGGCAGGAAAAAAGAATACAATTGAATAATGTCTTCTGTCAACAAAGAAAAGCAAAATAACCTCTGATGCATAAGTGAAGCCCAAACAGACTCCTCCCAATAGCAAATCATCGTGATCTTCAGATATACAACTTGAATATGTGCATTCATTTCCCAGAAACTCAATATAATATGCGAACCATGTGCCCCAAAAATAAAGTTTTGTTGGTGTCAACCTATGGAAAGCATGTGGGTAAAAAATGGGCCTATGGAATTCGGTTTATTGTACTTTCCACAAAAATTTGGAGGATTCCGGAGGACAAAGCAGGAATAATTTCATGGCAGCTAACAATGAAAAGCATTGTTATAGGTTGTTTGGTGCGATGGAAATAATACAACTTTTTAAAGATAAATCAGATTGGTTTGCAAAAGCAGAATAATCATTATAGTTTCCAGTGTCAACTGTTTTGAAGGCATTTTCTCTCTTACTAGGAATTGGAAAACTGTTATTTAAGACTCAGTTACTGCTTCCTTTGAATTGATATATTGTTTTTCTTTAATATAGTTACCTGAGCATAGGATGGTCTGCTGATCCCCCTTATTTTCATTGTACACCTCTACTTCTCATATAATTGTTTCTTATTAAGAACAAAATAGTCATTACCAAGGTGTAAAAGAAGCAATACAAGATAATATCTTATAGAACTTACGAACATATTGTTGGATACTGAACCTCGATAGAGCTCCCAACAGAAAATAATCATACGAGCAAATTTTGTTAGTCCGAATAACTGTTATGTTTATGCTCAGAAGAAAGAGCAGAGTTACCACATCATTTTTAAACCCGTCTGATGCAGTGATATCAAAGAACCATGAATACTCGAATAAAGCTTCTAACTTACGTATCACTCAAGACCATTATCCTGGAGCCAGTGATTCCCATGACCCGCAAATCAATGTTAAAATCTTCCTTCAGGACCGCTGCCTGCCAGAGTAAAACAGAAATTTCAAAACTTGCTCAACCACCAACAACAAAAGCACATTTTGCTTTAATGTTTAAAAATCAATTTCATATTTTTATCTCAAGTTGCTATATTTTGAGAAAAGATACCAATATAGCAACCAGATTAATGAACCCCTTGCTCGCTTAATGGCTACTGCATGCCTAGTCATGTCAATTAATTGTCCCTAACTTGTCTAACAAAGAGCAGATCTATTTTATTAATGTCCATAATAGATTTCTTTAATGTAATACAAACCAATAGTTTTACCACTGTTTATATTAGATTTCCAAGAATTTACAACTATTGACTATATTCATATTGACCAACACTACGAATTCCATATATTAGCAAACTCCAGCATTGATTTATTCATAGATGTTATCATATAAATCAAATACGAAGGGAAACTGTCTAATACTGCACCTGATCCCTGAGCTGGTCAAGTAATGTGGCACCTATCAAACCAGGGCCAATAATCCCCATTGCTATAGTGGTTCTTGAAAGATAAAACCTTGAGTGGACAGCCCTCAAAGCTCTAATGCAATCTTCACGCTTAAGTACTACAGTAATATTGTACTCGGAGCAACCTTGCGCAATTGCACGGATGTTGATATTAGCCTGCATTATTGATAATTCAAACACTTATCACACAGATAATTAGAGATTAAGATCAAAGCAGAAATAAGGGATTACAAAGAGATGATATTTTTACCTTGGCCAGAGCATTGAAAAGCGTGGCGCTAACACCAGGAGTGCTCGCCATTTTCTGGCCAACGGCTGCTAGAATGCTACAGTTTGGAATGATTGCCACCTAAGAAGATTTGTCTTGAGATAAAATAGAAGTAGAAAACTAGATTTGGATTGAACTTGGAAAAAACTGAGCTTTAATGTAGTTACAGGAAAAGGAAAATATGAAAATGCAGCTTCTGCTACAGATCTCACAGAACAAAAAGCAAGCTAATAATTTGGATTATGACAAATCAAAGAGACATGAAATGCATTGGCCTTCAATTATTGCAACAGACAGTAATTTTCTGATGATTTAATACTTTAAACTATGAGGTAGAGAAGTGAAAGCTTAACAATTATCTTCAGCCAGAGTCTTGATATAATTATCAAGTCTAGTCTAGTCTTGTCTTGTAAAAAGCAAAGGAATGATGATAAAAGGAAGTTAAAATAAAAGATTACTAAATTAGAACCAAAATGTTACACATAAAATTAAGTAAGGGGCAACTAGATAAGCAACCACAAGACGAAAGATTATATAAATTGGTCTGGTTTGTAAGATTGTCAAGTATAATCATATAACCAAAATGACAAACATACCTGGGAAAGACGCCCAGCATTTAAAGCTTCACGAAATCTAGACTCCAGTGCCTCAGCAACAGCTTTTACTTCCTTCTCGGGCACGGCAAAGCACACAGAATGCTCACTACTAGCCTGCATTATAATCAGTCACTAAGCATCTGTGTTTATTGAACTAGGCTCTCCCTTGAACTTAAATCAGGGGATAAAAGTACCTGGGAAATCATGATGACATTAGCTCCAACATCTTTCACCGCACCAAAAATTGCATTTGCAGTACCAGGAACACCAGCCATTCCAGTACTACCAAAATAAAATACAAAGAAGCAATATAGGAGATAAAATTGATTTAAAATCGAAAAAATTTATAATCCAAAAAAAAAAAAAATAGAGCTGAAACTTGAACAGGCAGCTCACCCCTCAACATTTACGAGAGCCAAATTGTCTATTGTTGCAAAACCTTTTACAGGAGAGTCCATTATTTGCTACATCTTCATTTTCATCAACAGGAGGCTGGCATATCATTGTTCCAGGTGCAGAAAGGTTGAAAATGTTCCTTATCACAATTGGAATGTCATATCGCATAACTGGTATAATGGTTCGTGGGTGCAACACATTTGCTCCAAAATACGACTGCAAATACACATGAATTTAGTGTAAGAAACATATATCCGAATTCTGAACAACTTTGGCAGCCATAAGAGTAGTGGTCAATTCACCATTTCCCAGGCTTCTTGATAAGACAGTGTCCTCAGTATCACAGCTTCACTAACTACAGAAATTCGAGTTAAAACAAAGTTATGATTCATTAAAATTCTACGCAAGCATCCTATACATAGTACTAAATTTGCAATACACAAAAATATTGACAATCATGTGAAAATGAAAATAATAAATTAGGAGACTGCAGATTCAAAAAGCACACATATAATGCTCTATGCAAACCTTTTCTTGGGTCAGCACTGTAAACTCCGTCCACATCTGTCCAAATTGTGACTTGACGAGCCCTGAGAAGAGCTCCCATTATAGCTGCAGAGAAGTCACTTCCATCCCTCTTCAAAGTTGTCGGAATATTATCAGGTGTGCTGGCTATAAAACCAGTTGCAATTATTGTATTTGATGGACTCTGAGAAAACCATTTCTCAAGTCTTTTTTCAGATTCCGAGAAATCAGGATCAACTTGGTTAGAGCTAGTTGGATTTACAATAAGGACTTCCCTTGTATCCATCCATTTGCAATCAATGCCATTCTGCACCAGAAAAAATAAGTTCAAGTATAGCAGCTTCCAAAAGCTAAAATCAACAGATGTTTCTAATAACAAAGTGCAACAACTGCTGGACCTTTCTGACAACAGCTGCTAACATCTGAGCAGACCACAACTCTCCATGTCCGACAACAAAATCTGTAAAAGATTCTGTAGCATGGCCAGCTGCAAAAATAATAAAATGATTAAAAGTGGTTTAAAACAAATTGTTAAATAAAAGATTAAATTCCCATGACCAATTTGCCTCAATAAAGAAAAAGGTTGATGACAGAATATGCCATAGAAATCCCATCCCACCATACAAGAAAATCTAATCAATGTATCAAATATATATGAATAAACAATTAGTACACACAGTCCACATTTGATAAGAGATTATATGTAGACCTTATGAACTCATATAACAACTCAGAGATAAATACATAATTCCTCACCTAAAAATAGAGCCAAAAAAAAAAAAAATCAAAAGGATAACTTTTGTCCAATATCCAAGTAGATATTCAACTGAGATGAATGATATACAAAATTTGGAACATGAATGCATGACTTGTATAGCTCAAAATAGAAACTTAAATATCAAACTGTTAAAGCTACAAGAAATTGATTTGTAAAGAAAAAGATTTAACAAGTAAGAAACTCAATTTGTAAAGACGGATTTAGATGAAGGAACAAACTCATGATAAATTGCAAGCAAGCATTATTTTTTTTTCACTCATTGTAAAGATAGATCCACACAAACATAAACAGAATTTTCTCCACCAATAAATCCCACAAATATGCATCATGAGAGCACTCTGTTACCGATGTATATAGCACGGAGCATTGCTTTGAGGTTGTTTATGTCATGGTGCAACTGAGACAAAAACCCAGCAAGTTCATCTCCATCAAGTAGATCATGTGCTGTTAATTGATGCTTTTCAAAAACAGCATCCAGGGCAGATAAGTATGAATCGTTTCGCGACTGAGCCTTGTAGATGAGGTCATACATCATATCTGTCACTTTTGACATAGCTGACACAACTACCAACTTCCTTTCTGTATCATCATTAACGATTATCTCACCAACATTTTTTATTCTTTGGGAGGTTCCAACACATGTGCCACCAAACTTATGAACAGACCACATTTCTCCTTTGGAAATGTGAGCTTCTTCAGTTGATTTGTCCGTTGAAATATCTGAAAACATATACCCCCCCCAAAAAAAAGGTGGAATCAACTAAACAAACATTTTCCAATTACAAGATAGTGACAATTTTAATAGATTTCGACAATAGATATAGCAGCTAATGGACCTGTAACTGAAGCAAATATGTGCGTATTCAATGACCCCCTTTTTCCCCTCTGAGAGGCATAACTCAATCTGAAACATGAAACACTAAAATTAAGTAAAAGAAAGTATTGAACTTAAATTCCTCAAGAACTGTTACGAAAGATATATCATATACAAGCTCCAGTTTGCTGCTTTTAAAGCCTTACATAGAAGGAGCTTAGTTGACGATTGCCTTAGAAAATTAATTGAAATGTAAACATAAAAAAATAAAAACAGTCTTAAAAAACATAAGTGCTTCCTGTGAAAGCATATCAAATTCCTTTGCAACTCGGAAAGCACTTCTCATAAAAATTAAACATAGTAGTGCTTCTGTCTTGATTCGTGAAGGCAATTTTATCCATTTCAACCAAAAATAGCAAGGAAGACATAAAAGCACTTTACCAGAAGCACTTCCAAACACACAACAAATGGCTAAAAAACAAAATCTCAAATTTTTAATTTTTTTTTTTAAATGAAGCATAAGAAAGACAACTAGACAAGTCACATTTACATATACAAACACACACCGTTGGATCATCATTTCAAAACCAACACCAAGAACTCCAATCAATTCAAAGAACTATCAAAAAGCACCAAAACGCATCGTTTTTGTTACACGCTCACATCAATTATAAATAGGCAACAATCCTAAAGCCGCCAAATTAATTATCAAACGCATCGTTTCGAAGCAGTACGGACGCAAATGAACAAAAAAACAAAAAACAAAAATCACCTGGAAATGAAAGGAAGAGGAGAAAAAGAGCGGCAATGAAAGATCTTATCGTTGTGGTGGTTGTTGAGCTTCGATTGGTAAGCCAATGCGGCTGAAGAGTGAACGATACACGACGAGGATATCGTCGAAGAGAACGCCATCGATTTGTCTCTCTCTCTCTCTTCCTTTTTTTATTTCCCCCTCCTTTCTCTTTCTATATCAATGAACTAATAATTTGGCGGCTTTAGTTGCCGAGAGCCAGAGACTGAAACGAGAGTGAGTCACTTGCTGTACTACACAGCTGATGAAGCGAAATTAAATGGAGGAGGGAGGCATCTGATGTGTGTCAGTGTAAGAGTATCATTGAGGAGACCAATAGTAGAATGACACGTAGTCTAGGATGTGTTTAAGTTCAGCTCGTCACAGCTCACGTGTGTTAAGAAAGGCTACAATTACTTTTGGATACTAATTTGTTTACTTATTCTCTAATTAGGATATTTATTTTTTATTTGTAATAAATAGGCCTTTTTACTTTCCAATTAACTTAAGATGCTTTTAACACACTGTGTTATATTATTTTAATATAAATATATTATATTATATTAATACTCTATTATTATAATATTTTATAATATTTGAAATTACATTATATTGTATTAATTTTTAATTATATCATGTTTAGTGTTACATTATATTCTATTAATTTTTTATGATTAATTTAAATCATATATTAAAAAATAATATTTATTAGTACTTAGAAAAATATTAAATTTAGAAGTCTTAAATTTTAAAAATTTAATTTTTTTGGTATAAATATTAAAAAATATCATAATTTTTCATAAAGATCAAAACTTATAACCTTAAATTTTTCAAAAGCATAACATTTATTTTACAATATTTTCTAAATATATAACTTGCAAAATGAAAATCGAAGCAGATAATTTAATTAAATAATCTCTAAATGATATAACAACATAAATAAATAACTAAAACTTACAAGATTAGTTCAAAAGTCATCTTATGATGATAAAATAAAAATTTATACATACCACACGATAATTGACTGTAACTTATATTACATCAGATTATTAATTAATATTTATAAATCAGATTATTCTTGGGACGATCGCATAAAAATTAAGTCCTCAATGCCTTTACTCAATTAAGAGAGGAATTTAGTCTCCAATCAATGTAGAGCTTACTTTCTAACTGCTTAGTCTTTTATAATTATTAAATGAAGATTCTAGTCCATTTTATTATTTTAAATCTAGTAAAAAATGGTTTAATTATAAATAAAGTAAAAAAGTTAAATTTTAAAATTTAATATTAATCACTTATTTCACTAAGATAGACTAGAAAGAAAAAAAAATTAAGAGATAATCATAATCCATAATTTTTACATATCATTACATATTTTGTTTCAAATCATTACTCCATTATAACCGAATTAACTGGTAAATGTTAATGTCCAGTGTCGAGTTATTAAATGTTGGCTCACTTTCATTTGAAACTAGAGATGGCAACTAAACCTAGACCTAGCCTGTAGCTAGACGAACCCGAATTTTTTAAGTCGGGTTCAACCCACACCGAATTAATATTTTTTTAAAATTCGGATGCAAAAATGAGAATCCGGATACGCCTGGTTCTGGTTTGGATCCGGCTTTGGGTGATTTTGAAAATTTGGAATCCAGCACCAGATATGTTTATTTATATATTAATTTTTTAAAATATTCAATATAAATATAAATAGTTTTTTATTTTAGGCAAAAAAAATTATTTTTTATTTTAATTTAAATAATTTTTAAAAAACCTGAGTTTAAAACTCAAAATCCAGAAACCCAATTTTTTTTGGGTTAAACCAGGCTCGAATTTGGATTGAATAAATATGAGTTTTAATCCTAATCCGGTATAGAAAATTAATATTCAGATTCAAAATTAAAAAGCTCAAATCCAAATTTAGACCCATAAAATTACCATCCCTATTTGAAACCAACACTATAATAGCAAACAGAGATAAAGTGTGGTAATTTACCACAGTTGCAACATAGTTGTAGCCAATCAATCATTAAAAAAAATTATATTTATATTTGTCTACCCTCCTTTCTTTTAAAAAAAAATTCATTAAACTTTGTGAGTGTGGAATTTATATTCTATTGTAAGTACTAATTAGAAATCATCACAATGTGTATAATTAGATTTGATACAAAGAATGAATTATGATTTTTTTCATTTCTTTTTGCAAAGCGACGAGTTTAAATTTAGATGTTGGTCAGTATTTCAAAAAAAAAAGAGGTAGCAGTAAACAAAAATAACAAATTGTGACGAGATTTAAAATTTAAAATGAGAATGCACGCGACTTATGATCGCACGAGCTATCGAGTGTGTAACTAACTAGTCGCTAGCGTGGCAATGAGCATTAATGGATGCATAATGTAATCGAAGTCGCTCTCTGCAATCTGTAAGCACGTTGGTCACAAACAAGCTAATTAGTTACTACTATAAATATTTAATAGACTGTAAAGTTCTCATCTTCGCTCAATTAAATTCACTTTCCATTTTATTCTCTCTGCTTTTCTTGATTGCCAAACACTCCTAGTAACTCTTTCTTTCACTTTCTTTGAACTGGGTAACAGAGTACTAAAAAGGTCCAAAAAAAAAAAGAAATTTGTTTAATCCAACGAAATTGGGTCTGGTGACTCGCTGTTTGTGGCACAAGATTTTTGGTCAGCCACCAGGCGAGCATGATATTCCGACCGTTGATGATGCCTACTTCAAAAGTCCTTATCAACTTCGCCCTCGTAAGTAATCTTTATATGAAATTAATAATGTTGCATGTATTAATTTCACATACTTGTTGGGGTTTGATTTGAAACAATTGGTTATCAAATTGTTGCTTTATTTGTTTGATACTGCCAAGAGATGAATAAACGCTACTTAATTAGGCTTATGTGCCATTTTAGTTCAAAGCTGTTGTAGAATCAGAATCTTTAAAGAAACCATGCCCTTAAGTTGCATGTGTTTGTTTTATTTGTTTCTGGCTTCATGATTTGTTGCATTCTAAACTTCCAATTAAGCTCATGTTCATGTATATAAATCAATGTAAACTTTGAATCTCTTGCAGTGTCAGATAGTACATAGCATCCGTTGTGATGTCTACAATTGAAATATTGTTAAAGTTGTTGGGATTATATGCTCTTTAAAGCATATTGATTTTCTGATTAATAAAATATTTCAAATATTTATTCAGATATTTTGAATTGCATTAATATTTTGGATAAAGTCTATTTAATCATATTATATGTATTTATGCGATCACCATGTGGATTCGCAGAAGACATAAATACAAGTTATCTTATGATTAAATAAATTAAGTTCGCGGTTGATAAATAAAATTTGGCACTTTATTTAGGTATAGACTGTAATAAATTCATTGAGTGATTTGTCTTAATCATGTATGAATTTATTGATGTAGTTTGTCTACATTGAACTGGATCAATATGAGATTTAATTAACCTAGTAATAACTGTCAGACTTATTAAATCTCATAGGCATTGATTTACTGTAATCTTAATCTTGAGTTAGTTATGATTTCATGATTGTAGTTATTATTTCATTTGAGTTACCAATGGGCATGACATACACATGTAGTTTAGATTACCCGGTATGTGTTAATATATGAATAAAGCATGCTTGGATTGTTTCAATTCATAGTTAAAAATTTGTTTGTATTTTGTTTTGGATTTGTAACAAAAGGGGTGGTCTATTATCACCATGTTTCCCTTTTGATTTAATTTTATGCTTTTAGATTTTTTGTAATTATTAGAGTTGTAACATGTAACAATCTGTAAAATAAAAAAAGGGATTTTCTGAGCAAAGATTGTGCTCGCAGTGGCTCGTGGCAAAGACGCAGCACGTGCAGTCGGACTCGTGGCAACACGACAAGACGCGCAGACGGATCGGGCGCAGACGTAACGCCTGCTACTGACTCGCAGCACATAGACGCAGACGGATCAGGCAGCAGACAAGACGCGCAGACGGATCGCGAAGACAAGACGCAGCGACGGATTAGCGCAGCGACAAGACGTAGCGTCCATGGCGAAGCAAGCAGAACATGCAGCAGAAGAACTCTCATCAAGAACTCCGCAGCAGCTTGCTTGCGGGGTAGATCGCAGTCACGCCAGGCGCTACCGAGAAGCAGGTCGGCTCATACTGCAATGAAGCGGACGCAGCTCACGCGGTAGCATGCAGTAGATGGCAGGTGGCACATTTTTGGCTGACAGCGGCGGGAGATAACCGGGAAAATGGAGGAACGACAGCTGCTACGGTTTGGTGATGGCGGTGGAGAAGAAAATATAGGATTAGGGTTTTGAGTGGTAATTATCACTCAGGCCCCTAATCTCTGTAATATTTTCAGATTGGGCAAAACTAATATACTATTATGCATTAAAGTCTACAAATA
>CM046811.1:28758519-28797026 GCA_025617385.1 Murraya koenigii
CAAGGGCGAGTTGTACTCCGTGTCGACTCAAGGGCTCGCGCGTTTGGACGAGTTGGAGGGCACCCGGTTTGGTCACTACGAGAGGCTCCCCATTCGGGTTGTTGAGGGCGAATGCGAAGGAAATGATGGAAACGGTGCCGTCTTTGTAGCTGCTGTGGAGGCGGAGGGGTATTTTGCAAATAGGAGTTTCGGGGAGGAGTTGTGGGAAAAGAAAGGGAAAGTGGGGATGGACGAGTACACTGAGAATAATGGACGAGATTACGTGGCAATAGATAAGAGGGCTAAGAGAGATTGTATTCTTGATGATATTGCTTCCTTTTTGTCTTCTGATTGAAATATTTCAATTAACTCTCTTGTAATATTTTTTATTTTCAATAAAACTACCACTAGTTGGTTAAAGTGCACAGACATTTCCTTCACCCTTACGTTATTGTTCCAACCAAGTATCATTTCCCTTGGTTTAAAAGCTTCTGATCATTGTTGAAACTTTAGCCTTTCTTGGTTCTATCAAACAAATAAAGCAACAATTTAATAAGCTTGTCCTTTTTATTAAGTTCAAACATTTTTAGTCAAAAGACAAACTCAATTTTTTTGGCCCAACAATTTCTCGAACCTCATATTGATTATTAGGGTTCTTAAATTTCTTTAATGAAAATTATTGAGCTTAGGGTATTTATGTTTGTAACTTGTCGAAAAGTCAATTGGCTTCAATGTGGTTGTACCATTTCCATTAAGTTAGACTTGGTTAATTTATATTTCAAGTGAGACACTAAATGGGTAATAAGAATTCAAAAACAAGTTATCATTTAATGAGAATTTAAAGTTCAGAGTTTATGAATTGACTGATTTTAAGGGCTGATTTGTCTTATAACTCAAATAAAAACCAAAAGCATGAGCTTTTACTTCATTTTTTCTTGAGATCGTTAACTATTTTTTTGAGAACGTCGTGAGGTTTTAAGTGTTTGTAAGATGTTGAACCGAAATCAATTGGATAGAGATTTTGAAAAGCGACGTAAGAAGACTAAAGCTTGAATAAGACAAACTAAAAGAAAGCTTATTGTTTTTAATTAAGCTCATCAAACTTCAACTCTTTGTTTGTCAGGGCACCAGAAGTTCAAAGAGAAAAGCAGTTGATGTAATTCATTCTCATTTTGGACACTGCACTTCGAAATTGTTTTCATCAAAATTTAAAATATTCGCAAACTGAAGAACTCATCTCCTCATCTAAATGCAAGATGATATTCCTATAAGATACTTTGTTTATGAAGAATAGTTTGGAGGAGCATCATAGTTGTATTGCATCAGACATTTACCTACATTTATAAAAGCCAAACTCAAAACAGACCAACTCATAAACAGAACAAACAAAAGCAAATATAGTACATCAACTGTTTCATAGGACAACGTTTTACAGTGAGTTTAGAACTGGGAGTCCACTTGGATCGACTTTGAGACTGGTAAGAGGTCAAGACCAGAAGCACAATCATTTTAATTACAAGAAATTTATTTAAAAAAACATTTTTAACAATAATTATTTTAATTAATTAAAAATTTTCTCTTAATGCCTTAATCTATTGTCCGATATTTCTTTCTCTCAATAAATCGTGTAATCTACCAACAATAGTAGCATTAATTAATTTTAAACAATAGCTATACTGAGCCCAGGGTTATCAAATGGACTGGGCCGGTTATTAAATTTTAAATATTGTCTTAATTTCTTAATCTATTTTTTATTTTCCCCATATTTTGTCTTAATGAATCATGTAGCAAGCCCTTTCATCTCTACAACTAAATGGCATCTAAATTCAAAATGAGTGTACCGATGCATTTTCTGAAATATATTACCGCTAAGATGGATTATTTTCACGTTCTTGCTTTCTCTTCTTTATACGCTTGCAGAAAGCAGAAGAGAAGCAGAGAGATTGTGATATTGAATAAGAAAGAATATGACGTAACTTGGTTGTTAAATATGACGTAACTTGGTTGTTATCCTAGAGTTTTCAGTGACATTGTGCCATCTATAGTGTAGACGTGTCGAAATTAAAA
Source organism: Murraya koenigii (assembly GCA_025617385.1). Taxonomy (NCBI): domain Eukaryota; kingdom Viridiplantae; phylum Streptophyta; class Magnoliopsida; order Sapindales; family Rutaceae; genus Murraya; species Murraya koenigii. The sequence continues at coordinate 28,760,566 of CM046811.1, forward strand.
CCCTAATGCGATGGATTCTAATAACCCAAAGAACCCAAGCTAAGCACCCAAGAATCGATCAAAATAAAATAACAAAGAAATTGAATCAAGAACAACAAGAAGTCAGAGTAAAAACAGTACCAAAAACATAAAGCAATTTAGTAGTTCATAACGAGAGGTACCTATATCCATTGAGATATCGAGTCTAATGCTTTTCACTAATCAAAGAGAAAATGTTACATGGTTACACATTAAGTTTAAAAGAATTCAAGAAGCCTAAGCTGCCACGGGGAAGCATTCGGAGCTTCGAGCAAATGTGCACAGCGTTTGCAGATGAGTCCATGAGGACGATTGCTCCCGAAGACGATATGATAGAACTGGTTGAGATCAAATAGGAGGAGGGGGAATCCCTCCGAGAGTTTGTTAAAAGGTATCACAGAGTGATTTTAGATCCTGGGGCATTCAATCATCCCCAAGCGTTGAGGGGGCTGAAGGAAGGGATGAGAATGGAAAGGTCATGGTACAATCTGCAAAATCTCTTGATTCGCTCATATTCTGATGCGTATGAGCAGATAGAGAGGGATATCATAATCGAGGAGGAGAAAGCGGTGAAGTTGAGAAGTGAGCAGATTGGCGGAATGAGGCGTAAGGAGAGGAGAGCTCAAAAAAGAGGGGGTTAATTGGGCCAGCCCAGGGCTTATCGACTTCCATAGGGGCAAGAAACCGAGCTACTCCCTACTATCATTACCAGAGAACGTCTCAACCTCGGACTGGTTGTATTCCGTTCCGCAGGTCGTCGAGCAGAGATCAAAGGGGATACCATCAACCTAGAGAAAATCTATCCCATAATGGCTTTACGAATCAGCAATACAGAGTCCTTTCTATGGAAGAATGGGGTTTGCTATTTTCTCCAGCACCAATAACCAAGCTAGCATAAAGAAGGGACAATAGCAGATCCTACAAATTTCACAATGATCATGGCCATTCAACATCACAGTGCCGAGATCTGAAGAACCAGGTGGAGAATTTGGTGAGAAACCGGTACCTGCATGAATTCATTGATAGAGGATAACTAGTGGTGGACCCAGGCAGTGCGAGAGGATGACCAGATTTGTGGAATGGATCGATAGCAGCCTATTGTGAGAGTGATAGCAGGAAGGCCAATGATGGCAGGAGACTCGAACAGAGCCAGGGAAAACAACAGCAGATATGCATCTACTAATCAAGAGGTCCTGCTCAACATGCCGGCAGCAAAAAGGCCAAGAACTAGGTAAGTTCCGATCATGTGGACGAAGGAAAATGAAGAAGGGGTTTTATATCCTCATAAAGATGCCCTAGTTGTAAAGGAAAATGTTGAAAACAGGGAGCTCAATAAGATTTTGGTGGACACAGGAAGCTCGGTGGACATACTCTTCAAGTCTACTCTAGACGAGATAGGGATAGCAGACGTTAGACTTGAACACACAAGCACCCCTTCGAAGGGATGTGGTGGGAGAAGGTTGACTCCTCGGGATTGTGAATTTTTTGTAACTATAGGCTTGAGAACCTTCGAGAAGAATATGATGCTTGACTTCATGGTTGTGGACGAGGTTAGCTCATAGCGTATGATATTGGGAGGTCGTTCATGAGAATCGGTCGATCGATAATATCAACGCATTACTTGGCGTTGAAATAGCGAGTGAATGGTATAGTAGGGTTGTAAAAGGAGATCGGAGAGTCGCGAGGAGCTATTACGCAACAGCGGCTAAATAAGCAATGCAGGTGATATCGTTGGATGTTAGGGGGGATTCAAAGAAGGGAAGACAAGAGCTTGTTGAAGAGTTGGAGGAGGTCCTAATAAGACCCGGTAACCAGGAGAAGAAAGTTAAGATTAGCTCGAGCATAAGTAAGGAGGTGCGGGCAAGTCTGGTCGAGTGTTTGCGAGCCCACGCGGATGTGTTCACCGATCCCATAATGACATGCTATGAATTGATCCGAAGGTGGCATGCTACAAGTTAGCAGTGAATAAAGAGGTAAAGTCAATGAGGCAGAAGAGCAGGTGCTTCAATCAGGAAAGATACGATGCCATGAATAGCGAAGTGGATAAACTGTTGAAAGCAAGATTCATAAAGGAAGTCAATTACCCAAAGTGGATCTCGAATATGGTGTTGGTTAAGAAGGAAAATGGCAAGTGGAGAATGTGTGTGGATTTCATGGACTTGAACAAAGCTTGCCCCAAAGATAGTTTCCTACTGCTAAAAATAGACCAGTTAGTCGATTCCATAATCGAGCACGGCCTGCTCAGCTTCATGGGCGTATTTTCTGGTTACAACCAAATTCCTATGTTTGGGCAAGATGAAGAATGCACAGCCTTTATTACAAATCAATGCCTATTCTGCTATAAGGTTATGCCCTTCGGTTTAAAAAATACGGGAGCAAAATATCAAAGGTTGGTGAGCAAGATTTTTAAACCTTTGATTAGGCGTAGAATGGAAGTCTATGTGGACGACATGATTACCAAGTCTAAGAATGCAGATGAGCATGTCAAGCATCTAGAAGAGACTTTCACGCTCTTGAAAGAATACCGTATGAAGCTCAATACAGATAAATGTGCTTTTAAAGTAGGTTCTGGAAAGTTTTTAGGTTTTATGGTCAGCTACAGGGGGATTGAAGCTAACCCCGAGAAGAAAAGGGCCGTGATAGAAATGAAGTCCTCATGTACATTGAAGGGGATATAGAGTCTTATGGGTAAACTAGTAGCTTTGAATCGGTTCATCTCTCAAGCGACGGACAAGTGCTATGTTTTCTTCGTGAGATTAAAAAAAGGGAGGAAGACAAAATGGATGTCAGAGAAGGGTTTTTTGTTGAAGGCCCCGTTACTGTAGACGCTATGAGCAAAAGCTCTGTCTTAATAAGAGAAGAATCGGGGGTTTAACATTCGGTGTACTACACAAGTAAGGCCTTGCTAGAAGCGGAAACCCGATATCCGCTGGTGGAGAAATGGGCACTCGCTTTGGTAACAGTTGCTCGAAAATTGAGGCCTTATTTTCAAGCACACTTAATACTGGTACTGACAAATCAGTTACTTAGAAAAATCCTAAACAAGCCCGAGATCTCTGGTCGGCTGGTGAAATGGTCGATAGAGCTCAGCGAGTTTGACATCAGCTACCAACCTCGGACATCAGCTAGCATATTTTATAGCCGAGTACACAAAATCAGACAAGGGTGCAGATAATGGGCAAGGAATAGAAGAACTTGTTTCGGGCAAGATCTGGGATGTTACAGTAGATTGGTCATATGGAGACAAAGAAGCAGGAGCAGGAGTAGTTTTGCTCAGCCTTGAAGATGTGGAAATTCAATACGCAGTAAGACTCGAGCTCAAGACTACCAACAATCAGGCAAAATATGAGGCCATCATTGCAAGATTAAAACTTGTGCTAACAATGAAGGAGGAGGAAGTGAAGGTCCGAACGGATTCACAATTGGTAGTAAACTACCTTAATGACAGCTTCCAAGTCAAAGAAGAGAAGATGGAGGCCTACCTTCGTAGGGTAAGACAACTGATTGGGAAGTTTCGAGCAGTAGAGGTAGAATAGATATCGAGAGCAGAGAATTTTTGAGCAGATATGATAGCACGAATGGCAGCTGTGTCAGACCCTAGGATGCCCAAATCGATTCTTGTGGAAATCAGAACCAGCTTGAGCTTTGAGCAAGAAGAGGAAGTGATGAGTGTAGCCTCGAGTGGCACTTGAATGGACCCAATTGTCTCCTATATTAAGGAAGGGATAGTGCCTGCTGACAAGAAGTAAGTAAGGAAGTTAAAGTGTTAGGCAACAAGGTATACTGCCGATCGACGGGCATCTGTATCGACGAGGATACACTTTGGCGCTGCTATTCTGTTTGAATGAGGAAGAAGCAGATTATGTTCTTAGAGAAGTACGCGATGGGATTTGTGGGACCCATTCTGGTGCAAGGTCTTTAGCTGTTAAAGTCTTTAGGTAAGGGTATTTTTGGCTCAAAATGCACCAAGATGCACAGGAGAAAACTAGGAGTTGCAAGAGTTGCCAAGGCTTCAGCAATTTCCTATCCCAACCACTAGAGAACTTTACAGTAATGAACTTGCCATGGTCATTCGCTCAATGGGGAATCGATCTGATCGGACCATTACCGAAAGGACGAGCATCTGCAACGCATGCAGTTGTTGCGATTGATTATTTTACAAAATAGGTTGAAGTGGATGTTTTGAGCAAGATAACAGAGAGCAAAACAATCGATTTCATTTGGAGAAATGTGATTTGTAGATATGGAATCCCCCACGCTCTGATTACGGATAATGGGAGACAGTTTGAAAACAGTAAGTTCAGACACTTCTGCACAAATTTAGGAATAGAGTTGAAGTTCTGCTCGCCATCGTATCCGCAAGCAAACGGGCAAGTGGAGGCCGCGAACAAAACTATAAAAAGACTCTTGAAAACCAGATTAGGAGAGCAAAATGGAGCATGGGTAAATGAATTACCCGGCGTATTATAGGCTTATAGAACCATACATAAGACCGTTACCGTGGAAACACCATTTGCTTTAGCATTTGGGCATGAAGCAGTGATCTCAGCAAAGATAGGTGTAGGCACTCATCAGACGGAGCATTTCATTAAGGGGGCAGAGTAACAAGCAGATTTATAGGAATCTGGATTTGTTAGAAGGAAAAAAGGGAAAGATCATCAAGAAAGGTAGCATAGTACTGGTAAAAAGTTGCTCACTATTACATCCAAACGTGCACATCCATCGATTTAAAGTGGGAGATTGGGTGCTCAAAAGGGTCAACCAAAGTACCAAAGATCTTAACCAGGGGATGCTAGGCTCAAATTGGGAAGGTCCTTACAGGGTCTCACAGGTGGCAGGTCCGAGGGCATACATTTTAGCTTACTCCAATGGACGAGAGGTCGGGAGACTATAGAACGCGGAACACCTGAGAAAGTATTTTCAGTAAGCTTTCTTGTAAAATAATATTAATGTATTCAACCTTCTTTAATTCAGAGTATGTAAAATCTTATTTGCAAATAATAAGCAAGGACAAATGCTTTCAGAATTAAATCAATTTGAGCAAGTCAGATTTTTTCTAATATAGCTAAAGCTAGAAGTCTCAAATTCTGCTCGAGGCGAGACGAAAAGCCAAGCAAAGCCAGTGATGGCTCGAGCAAAATAAGCTTCTGAATTAATTTAAGGTCAAAAGTCTCAAAGCCTGCTCAAGGCGAGACGAAGAGCCAAGCAAAACCAGTGATTGCCCGAGTAAATAAGCTCCCGAATTAAGCTAAGGCCATAAGTCTCAAGCCTGCTCGAGGCGAGACGAAGAGCCAAGTAAAGCCAGTGATGACCCGAGTAAAATAAGCTCTCAAATTAAGCTAAGGCTAAAAGTCTCGAAGCCTACTCGAGGCGAGACAAAGAGCCAAGCAAAGTCAGAGTTGGCTCGAGCAAAACAAGCTCTCAAGTTTAAACCAAGGCCAAGAGCCTCAAAGCCTGTTCAAGGCGAAACAAAGATCCAAACGTAACTAGAATCAACTTAAGCAAGTTAAGACAATGAAAGTTGGTAAGGCCTATGATCTAAAAGTCGCCTGTTCGTGATTGGACGAGAAGCCGAAGTTGGTAAGAGCTAATTCTAGCATATCTTATCTTTAGAAATGAGTAAGGTAGATATAACAAGTTAAAGTCCTAGAATTATTTAAAGTAGGACAAAACTTGAAGCTTGCCGAAAGCTTATTCGAGTTCAAAGAATTCAGAATAAATTAAGATTTATTAGGGAAGGCAAAAGTAAAAAATTCTCCTTTTTTATTCAAATCAATAAGGGCCAGTATTTACAATGTTAAAGAACATAAAGCTACAAGTAAAAATAAGGGAGTTTGGGCAGACTGGTCAGCAGCTGGATCATTGACTTAAGGAGGAGGAGCAACCTGAAGACCTTCCTCAACAGAGGGAGAAACTTCTTCAAGTCATACAATAACCTCTACGTTTAAAGTTGGATCTCTTGGTTGCTGATTCCTTGCGCCTTGCTCGCTCATATAGGCATCCACACCAGCCTCGAGTTTAGTCATGTCTAGATCGGGGTACTCTTTGCCCAAGACAGACATGATGTACTCGTAACATAATGTCAGCCCGTTGTTGTATTCATTAGCAAACTGCTTGCCCATAGAATCCAATTTACCTTGGAGATGTGAAGTCTCAGCTTCTATAGTCCTCTCAAAGGAAAATCTTTAAACATCAAGATCCTTCCTGGCATTCAAGAGCTCATTTTTGACCATAGATAGCTCTTTCTTGAGTTGGAACCCCTTCGCGTCAGCCATGGCAACTCTTTCTTCAAATGTGGAGATTTCAATTCGGAGCTTAGCCATCCATTCCTTCTCCTACCCCATATTTTTTTTCAAGTTTTGATTTTCAGCTTTAATTCTCCTCTCGTGATTAAGGACTCTTGACTTGAAAGCTGTGGATGTAGCAGTAACTTGGCATACAAAACGCTGGAAGGAGGTGACCAAATCGTTAAGACTGGAAGTTTCCAACTCAACAACAAAGTCTTCCTGTACATGCCTTGAAAACTCATTGACATAAGGAAGAACTTTGATAGGGGAAGTAGTAGGGTCAACCCTTGGCCTTTTCGGTAGAGCAGAGGAGCTGCTCGGATTGTCAACAATATCGGGGCACTATTTCAATCGTGCGAGGATGCCACTCATCTCTTCTTCCTTAGACGCCAAGACAAACTCGACTAGGTTATTATGGGTTAGCAATTCTTTGCACGAGCTGACGTTGTCTGAAGCAGTGTCCACATGCGACTTCAGCTCTTCCTTGACCTTATATAACACACTCCAAGAAACTGCAAAGACCAGAAAATAATAATAATAAAGGGTGATGAGAAGGACCAAATCAGAAGGCGTAATGAACAGCAAATGACCTAGAGTACAAAAGCAAGAAAGAATTTTGGAAAAATCTCCTGGTGCAGAGGCTACTCGCCACCAATCTTCCCTGTCGAAAAAGAATTTACTTTTCCAATTGTCACTAGAAGTGGGGAGATTGGTGATGAGTTTCTTATCCTTCGAGCTGGATGTGAAATAATATCAACCCGCATCTTTTGGATGCTTTTCAGTTGATTGAGACTTTTTATCTCATCCGCCACGGGTTCACCCATATTACACCAGTTCCACAAAATGAATAAGCCCGATAAAACCCTCCACCTGTTGGGATTTAATTGCCCAGGTGCCAGATGTAATTGGGAGAGGATTCGGGCAAAGTAAGGTTGTAAAGGTAACCTGACACCCTATTTGAAACACTCGAGGTATAAGGTAACATACCCTCAAGGAGGACGGCTAGGGGTGTTATTTTTGTTAGGAAGACGAAGTTCAACACTAACAGGAATGCATTAGGTTTTCCTAAGCCTATCTAGGTCTTGTTGTGTGTCTCACACCTCATATGATCAATGCAAAATGATTCAGTCTCTGACCTATGACCACTCTTTTGCTTTTTGTTTAGCCTGATTTCTTCAAGGACGACGTCCTCAACAACAACATTAGCAACAATTATGGTTTGATGGGGTCTTGGGCTTTTTGCCACAATTTATTTATTGGTTTGGGAACCACTAGAAGAAGAAGATTCCTCTGGGGACATTCTTTTAGATTTTTATGTGGCAGACATTTTCCTAAGGACCAATAGTTTTCCCACAACGCACTACTGTCAGATTTCAGAAATTCAAAATGCAATTTACTAATATGGGAAACAAAAGACCTCCAAACAAAAATAACAAAGACAAGAGGAAAAAGCCGAAAAATTTATATCTAAGAATAATTCGGTAGGCGCTAAGCGCGATGACGGCAATCGGAAAGTGAATTTCTTGCAGGCGGTGAGGGTCAAACTCTGAGCAATGTAAAGAAGTGAGAAAATGGGAAAGAGATGAATTTAGGGATTAATAAAGAGGAAAGAGAGTCACTCTAACTGTACTGTGACGCTTCACAAGAGAAAGCGTTTGTTCAGAAACCGTCTCTTTGAATTCAAACGTGTGGTCCTGAGTAAGTCATGTCACTCACATTAAATATAAAGTGATCAAGAGATGGATAAAAAAAAAAAGGAAGGGGCTTGCTCAAGCAAATAATTTCTAGTGTTATCTCGCTTCACTCAAAACTAGAAACTGCGGGACTGGTATTTGAGAAATAAAGAATAGTTTGCTCGAGGATAAGCCAGCCGAAACAGAAGTGCTGATAGAAAATCCAAGGAACTAATGCTCGATATTAAGCTAGTTGGGACCAGAGGCTCGCAATATACTTGAGAAGGGCTTGGAGGAGCATAAATCTCCATTTTAGCCAAGCGAGCCCTCACCATGTTATGAGCGGCACCAAGAGGAAAAGTAAACCAGTCCACGAGCCGAGCCGAGCCGAACCAGAGTGTGGCAGCCTGAGCCTATAGTGTGAGGTGGTTGAACGACTCTCTCCGAGAATGGATGAATAACTCTCACGCACAATTAATTCTCGTTGTATGACCAAGTAACCGTCTAACCCCACGTGCAATCAATCATCATCATAGTGATCAAGTAACCACTCCATAACAGAAGGAAACGTGAGGAGCAAAAAACTTGTATTACGAGAATAATGGTAAGGGACGGAAGACCAAAATAAATACCTTAGAAAATGCTAAAACAAGGTTGGATGAAAAAAAATAGAAAAAGGAAAAAAGGAGTTAATTTTCTTTCCGATATTTTTCCTTCTTGCATATTTAGAGAAAATCTTCTAAAATTTAACCCGATAACTGACTTAAATATCGAAAAATTTTCACTGGAAAAACACTCTACTGTCCCTAACACATTTTCCGTGAATACAGTCTGGAGGGTATCGTTATTTCATAGGGCAATAACCGGAGAATCTGCTCGAGTAAAAGCGACCGACAAATTGTATCAACAAGTATTACATAATTTGCCATTTATTAGGAAATAAAAATAAATTTTTAATTCAAACTTTGTAAGTGGATAAAAATATTTATTTCTAGAAATTTATTTCCATTTGATGTAAAGAGAGTTGTATTGAGATATTTGTCACAAAGCCTATCGACTATAATTCTTCTTAAACAATATGTACAAAATCCTCTCTCTTATCATCTCAATAATTCTCTTAAACAATATGTACAAAATCCTCTCTCTTCTCATCTTTATAATTCTGTTCACTTCTGACCTCAATTTTTGGCACGTTAAACTTTTGCCTCTCCCTAATTTTTTAAAAATATCACACCCATTAATTTATAATTTAAGTGAATTCACTTTTAAAATTTTTTTTAAAAAAAATCTATTTGAACTACCAGCGCGCGCGCGCGCATATATATATATATATAATTTATTTTACTACGTACATATAAATTTTTAAATTTACGCTAAATCCTACCCTGGATTGAATTTTAAATCCTCTTCGATTTTGGAATTCAAAACCCTAACCCTGTAATTCAAAAACCATCTTCGATTGTGGAAGAAGTTGATTCCTTTCTGGTCTCGGAATCGGATTAATTTATCAAATTATAAAAGGGCGGTGTGTAGAAACCCTAACCCTATAATTCTGCTCTCCTGTCCCGCAAAAATACGACTTTGACGCACAACCCCCATCTTTTGTTTCGGAAGTTTCTTCCTTTTCTGCTTAATCAATCTAGAGAAAGATTGCTTCGGTAGGTTTTTACTTTTTTCTTCTTTTTTTTTTTTTTCAGTTATCGTTTTTGTTTTGATTCAGTAACTATAGTTTTTGTCTCGATCTTCTGTGCTTAATTTTAGCTTCATTACTTTAGCCGCTACTAAATTTCATTACTTAAGATTAAGCCGTGGTTGAATGGCGGATGGAAGCTGCTGTGATCTGAAGAAGGACAAGGAGAAGAGGAGAAGAATTGATCATGTGGACAGGATTTCAGAATTACCCGAACCGATTGTGCATCACATTATGTCATTCCTCCCCTTCGATGAACTTGTTCGAACCCGTGCACTGTCTAAAAGTTGGCTCCAAGCTTATTTAACATTCCCTATTTTAGAAATTGATGAGAACCATCCGAATCTTTTTCGGTGGAAAAAAGTTCTAAAAGCACGCAGTTATTGGGCAAAGGTTCTTCAATTCCGTCACAGATATAGGGTATCCATAGACCAGTTAACACTTAAGACATCTGGCAAATCTGCCTTGAAATTGGCAAACTTATGCATTCGCTATGCAGTAGAAAACAATGTCAAAGAGCTGGAACTCGAACAATCTCTGCCATCAGGTATATGGTTTGATCTGCCTGAAATAGTTTTACGTTCAAAGTTTTTAAAAGTGTTGAAGTTAGGAGGCTATAAGTTAGAGTCGCTAAGGAATGATGTCAGGCCGTCTTTGAGGAAGTTGAGCCTATCAAAAGTGTATGCAGATGATCAAGTCATCAACAATCTAGTTGCTCAGTGTCATTTGATTGAGGATTTGGAAATTGTTCATTGTGAGGGTTTTAAAACTCTTGATATAACCTCTTGTAAGAATCTGAAATGCTTGAGCTTATTAGGTTGGGGTTCCTTTACAGTTACAGATGGGTGGCTCTGCAGCCAAATTCCTAGACTTCCACTTCTTGAGAGTTTAAGTATATTTCTCTGTGGCAATGTAAAAAGCATCAATATTATTAGTTCCAGTCTTAAGATTCTGGACATCCATTCATGTGGAAAGTTGGATGAAGTCAAGCTTGACACTCCTAATTTAAACAAATTCAAATATAAGGGTGATTTAATATCCTTATCGTCGGCTGCTTTGACTCTTTCAGAAACTCATCTCTATTTCTCCAGTGATATTGACTCTCAATTGCGTGCAAAATACATTGAACTACTTGCAAGGTTCCATAAGTTTTCTAAAGTGTTGAACCTACAAAGCCACAGCTGTGAGAATGTGCATGTTCCTCAAGAATTGAGGCTCAGTCTACCTCACCCGTTGTCTGGTGCCAAGCATTTGAACTTTCGTTTAGGAAATCGAAAGTTGGAGGTTGCAAAGGTTGTGGATTCTTTACTCTGGATGTCGCCTCATGTTGAGACTGCATGTCTAGATAGTTATGATTATAAGAGGCTTAATTTTCAGTTCTCATATAAGCAGCAGCCTGTTTATGAAGAAGACACTGCACGGTGCTGCAAATCCCTCCCTGTCTCATGTTGGGAGCATTGTATTACAAGAATTGATATCGAGGTTGTTAGTACATATAACAAGGTGAATGTGATCACTGAGGAACATCAGAGCAGCACCAAGGTAGAAAGGCTTGTTTTTGAGGGTGAAAACCTTTTGGAGAAGATTGACGGCCTTGTAGATTCCAGTGTCTCAAACTATGAATATATTGGTGTACAGAGTTGGGTTGAGTCTGTCACTTCAAGTTTCAGAGAGTGGAAGTCTCAGACATTGAAATTTTATTATGATTTGGGGTTGAGTCTGTAATCTGAAACTTTAAAATTATAATTTGGTTTGGGTGTTTATTATTAATTTTTCATGAAACAAAGCTCTTATTTGAGATGATGATTAAATACACTTGAGTCTTGAGGGTATATGGATAGAATTTGTATTTATGAAAATTTGATTTGATCTTGTCCTTTTTCAATCTTTATGCCTGTCAATGATCAACTATTGTTACCCCCATTTCTTTTAGGTAGTTCAGATTTTTCAAATGTTAAATGCTGATTCCTATTATTTTCTCACCGAAACAATGTTGTTACGATGTTTTGTAATCTGTTAAGCTAAAAATTAAACCTTCTATTGACGTGACATCTTCGCTAGAAGTTCATACGAAAGCTTGCAGCAAATGAATTTTCATAGTTAATAGGAATCAAAAACCATTGATTAAGGGTTTCTAATTGACTTTGACGTCTATGATAATTTTTATATTTCACTATTTGTGACACAAGAAATTATATGCAAACAGAGGTAGTGTAACACATAATTTACAGTCATATATCAGTATTAGTGGTAAATAAATTGCTCACCATCTCTGCATAAGTTAATTAAGTCTACGAAGTTTTAGCCTCTCTTAAAAAAAAAAAAAAAAAATTGTCTACGAATTTTAGTCATTCCTTCATCCTCTCTAGACAAAAATCCCTTAATCGGAAGGAAACACTATTTCAATGAACAGGGACAGTGAGAAAAATCTAAGATATATCTATTTTATTTAAGCAAACATTAAAAAGATTTTTTTTTTTAAGTTCTTCATTTAATTTTTTGTGATAAAATTATTTTAAAAAATTACTACAAAAATGATAAATACTTATTGAATTTATAATAATGAAAAAAAAAAAAAAAAGTTACGCCCATTAGAGGGCTGAACTTCTGCTATGAGACGCCCGATTCCTTCAAATCACAATTAATCAGATTTACCCTCGTCACAAACTCTATAGCTCCAATAAATATTTCATAGTCTACCAAATCAATTGCACCTGTAATTAATTTATCAAATAAAATCCAGATTTTAGTCTTTTTCTCAATGTATCAAAAATTAATTCTAAAGGATAGTACGAAGAAAAAATAAAAATTAAAGAAAGAAAAATACAAAGGCCGAACTAAATATAAACTTATTCCCGCTTTGAAACCAGTAAATAAACTTTATTTTTAAAACTAAATTTTTTCTTAAGACTTAAAACTACGATGCATAACTTTTAACTCAGAACACTATCATTAGTCAGCAGATAAAACTACCAATGCTACTGCCTCAAATAACCAAAAAAATAAGGCTAAAACCAGACTGAAGCCATGGAAATTGATACACTATGATGGGAGATATGACGCCAGCCGCAATATATCACTGAAGATTCCACCGGCTGTGACTTGAGCTCCGGCACCAGGTCCACGGACGATAAGTGGCTGCTCCTTGTACCGTTTTGTTGTGAAAGCTATGATGCTATCGGAACCAGAGAGCTGTGCAAATGGATGATCTTTCTTGTATCTTCGCAGCTCTGCACGCCCCTCTTTGTTAATAGCATCCACCACTCCCACATATCTAAGGACCTGACAAATACAAGTTCAATACAAAATCAGGATTTTGTTTCGTAAGGGATAACAGAAATAAGAAATGATGTTCCTAAACATAAGCTACACATCAAGGAACCAAATTATAATCAAGAATTATTGCGGCAATATGTAGATTGTAAATTTCTTTTTCCATAGTATCTTTGAATACGTCTTTCATAACTCAAATTTATTTCACCCCTCGAATAATTAAAAAGAATTCAAAAATGATATCTCATAAGATCATTTTTTGCGGTTATTGTAATTATTATATCAGCATCTACTGGCTCTACTAGAAGTTAAACCAGCAATGTCGTATCAAAAACTCACTTCCCCTGCATCCTCGGCCTCTTGTCTTCGCTTGGCCAATTCTTCGTCAAATTGTGGTAATTGCTTCATAAATTCTTCAGCAGATGCACAAGCCTGTAGCAAAAATCAAACATTAAATTAGTGATGAAGTTGACCCTCATTGGAGTGTTAGATTGAGCAAAACTGTTTTCTTACTTTTAATGGTTCTGGCACAAGACTTCGAACAGGGAGATCAGAAAGTTCCAGCTTAAGACCAGATTCTCGGGCAAGAATTATCACCTGCAGAAAGAATGTTTTTCAGTCTGATTCTTGTCCAATTACATTCAGCATTCAGCCATGGGAATAAATTACAAACAAATATGGAAGCATCAACTGTAGTCAGTTAACCTGACAAATCAAAATGTTTGGCATGCCTGTGAACATCGCTCCATAATGACTAATTATAGAACTTTTAAAAGGTAAGAAAGCTCGTATGCCAACATTATGTCAATATCCAACACATGCACTAACATACAAATTTATAGAATGGCAATTGAGTAGATGTCTTAACGAAATCCTGGGCATTTACCAAATTGCTAATAGCCGTGTTAGGATGACACACTTGAATTGTAATAATCTTTTGAATAACATAACAAACAATTACTGCATACATTACCTTTCTGGCAACATCTGTTCCAGATAGATCATCCCTTGGATCAGGTTCGGCATAACCTGCTTCTTTCGCCTCTGCCACTACCTCACTGAATGATCTTGTGCCTACAAAGCTGTTAAAAAGATAACTCAAAGTCCCACTGCCACAGCAAAACACAAAGGTGAACACTTTTGTCAGAAGATGCATGAGTCAACTTTAAGGCAAAATATTTCAGTACACAATGGATATATTGATATTTCATATTTTTCCTGCATGAGGGTTATTTGCAATATGACCCAGTACATATGACCAACCTGAAAATGCCTTCAATGCAGAATATATGGTCCCCAGTTTCCAGCAGACCCCTTAAAGTGCTGATAATTGGAAGACCAGCTCCAACAGTTGCTTCATAGAAGTAATGAGTATGGGATTTCCATTGAAGAGACCTCAGCTTTAAATACTGGATTTATGCAAAACTACTTTAATAAATCTCCCAACATAAGGATCATCAAAAAAAATCAACAGGGAGATTTATGCACTCCTAAAAATTTTCCTTTTCCAAATTATCTATTAGATGAACCAGGGTACAATTCATCCAGCTGGGTAACACAAAGACATCACATCAACCATGCCTCAGTAGGAGATTGATTTAAAAAAAGAAAAAAGAAAAAGGCAAGCGTAGCTGAATAAGCACCAAGATGTATATCTGCAGTGTAAATTTATTTCAAAAAATCTGGAATGTTGTACTTTTCCCTAAAAGAGTAACACCGCCCAAGAGGCTTCTATATGACAATGATGACAGTGATGATGAATAATCATATCCCAAAGACAAGAATTTCATTACCTGGTCCAGCGGTCAAGAATTTGCTTTTTTGTTCGGGGTGATTATATGAATTCCTCTCCGCAACCAATCATGATAACAGCTGGCAACATTAGAGTCTGCTGTACAGTCTACCAAGACTGTATTTGGGATAAAATGATTTCCACGCACAAGTTGAGTAAATTTCTCCAGGTCAGCCACTTCTCCTTTCTCATTTAGAAGCTCTCTCCATGTCGACAAGTCAATTCCCCTACAATGAATAACTAATGAGACAAAGGGTTGCAGTAATATTGACTACCTTCCAAACTAATATGCTTATAACTAATGAAATAAGCATGCTTATTCATCAATTAGGAAGTCCCTCTGTCCCAGCATATATCAAAGGAGAAAAAAGGTAGCTTTACAATATTTACTAAAACCATGTAAAAGGCAGGAAAAAAGAATACAATTGAATAATGTCTTCTGTCAACAAAGAAAAGCAAAATAACCTCTGATGCATAAGTGAAGCCCAAACAGACTCCTCCCAATAGCAAATCATTGCGATCTTCAGATATACAACTTGAATACGTACATTCATTTCCCATAAACTCAATATAATATGCGAACCATGTGCCCCAAAAATAAAATTTTGTTGGTGTCAACCTATGGAAAGCATGTGGGTAAAAAATGGGCCTATGGAGTTCGGTTTATTGTACTTTCCACACAACTTTGGAGGATTCCGGAGGACAAAGCAGGAATAATTTCATGGCAGCTAACAATGAAAAGCATTGTTATAGGTTGTTTGGTGTGATGGAAATAGTACAACTTTTTAAAGATAAATCAGATTGGTTTGCGAAAGCAGAATAATGAATTTCACTTCATTATAGTTTCCAGTGTCAACTGTTTTGAAGGCATTTTCTCTGTTACTAGGAATTGGAAAACTGTTATTTAAGACTCAGTTCCTTCTTCCTTTGAATTGATATATTTTTTTTCTTTAATATAGTTACCTGAGCATAGGATGGTCTGCTGATCCCCCTTATTTTACATTGTACACCTCTACTTCTTATATAATTGTTTCTTATTAAGAACAAAATAGTCATTACCAAGGTGTAAAAGAAGCAATACAAGATAATATCTTATAGAACTTACGAACATATTGTTGGATACTGAACCTCGATAGAGCTCCCAACAGAAAATAATCACACGAGCAAATTTTTGTTAGTCCGAATAACGGTTATGTTTATGCTCAGACGGAAGAGCAGAGTTACCACATCTTTCTTAAACCCGTCTGATGCAGTGATATCAAAGAACCACGAATACTCGAATAAAGCTTCTAACTTACATATCACTCAAGACAATTATCCTGGAGCCAGTGATTCCCATGACCCGCAAATCAATGTTAAAATCTTCCTTCAGGACCGCTGCCTCCCAGAGTAAAACAGAAATTTCAAAACTTGCTCAACCACCAACAACAAAAGCGCATTTTGCTTTAAAGTTTAAAAATCAATTTCATATTTTTATCTCAAGTTGCTATATTTCGAGAAAAGATACCAACATAGCAACCAGATTAATGAACCCCTTGCTCACTTAATGGCTGCTGCACGCCTAGTCATGTCAAGTAATTGTCCCTAATTTGTCTAACAAAGAGCAGATCTATTTTATTAATGTCCATATAGATTTCTTTAATGTAATACAAACCAATAGTTTTACCACTGTTTATATTAGATTTCCAAGAATTTACAACTATTGACTATATTCATATTGACCAACACTAGGAATTCCATATATTAGCAAACTCCAGCATTGATTTATTCATAGATGTTATCATATAAATCAAATACGAAGGGAAACTGTCCAATACTGCACCTGATCCCTGAGCTGGTCAAGTAATGTGGCACCTATCAAACCAGAGCCAATAATACCCATTGCTATAGTGGTTCTTGAAAGATAAAACCTTGAGTGGACAGCCCTCAAAGCTCTAATGCAATCTTCACGCTTAAGTACTACAGTAATATTGTACTCGGAGCAACCTTGAGCTATTGCACGGATGTTGATATTAGCCTGCATTATTGATAATTCAAACACTTATCACACAGATAATTAGAGATTAAGATCAAAGCAGAAATAAGGGATTACAAAGAGATGATATTTTTACCTTGGCCAGAGCATTGAAAAGCGTGGCGCTAACACCAGGAGTGCTCGCCATTTACTGGCCAACGGCTGCTAGAATGCTACAGTTTGGAATGATTACCACCTAAGAAGATTTGTCTTGAGATAAAATAGAAGTAGAAAACTAGATTTGCATTGAACTTGGAAAAAACTGAGCTTTAATGTAATTACAGGAAAAGGAAAATATGAAAATGCAGCTTCTACTACAGATCTCACAGAACAAAAAGCAAGCTAAGAATTTGGATTATGACAAATCATAGAGACATGAAATGCGTTGGCCCTCAATTATTGCAACAGACAGTAATTTTCTGATGATTTAATACTTTAAACTATGAGGTAGAGAAGTGAAACCTTAACAATTATCTTCAGCCAGAGTCTTGCTATAATTATCAAGTCTAGTCTAGTCTTGTCTTGTAAAAAGCAAAGGAATGATGATAAAAGGAAGTTAAAATAAAAGATTACTAAATTAGAACCAAAATTTTACACATAATATTAAGTAAGGGGCAACTAGATAAGCAACCACAAGACGAAAGACTATATAAGAGTAGTGGTCAATTCACCATTTCCCAGGCTTCTTGATAAGACAGTGTCCTCAGTATCACAGCTTCACTAACTACAGAAATTCGAGTTAAAACAAAGTTATGATTCATTAAAATTCTAAGCAAGCATCCTATACATTGTACTAAATTTGCAATACACAAAAATATTGACAATCATGTGAAAATGAAAATAATAAATTAGGAGACTGCAGATTCAGAAAGCACACAAATAATGCACTATGCAAACCTTTTCTTGGGTCAGCACTCTAAACTCCGTCCACATCTGTCCAAATTGTGACTTGACAAGCCCTGAGAAGAGCTCCCATTATAGCTGCAGAGCAGTCACTTCCATCCCTCTTCAAAGTTGTGGGAATATTATCAGGTGTGCTGGCTATAAAACCAGTTGCAATTATTGTACTTGATGGACTCTGAGAAAACCATTTCTCAAGTATTTTTTCAGATTCCGAGAAATCAGGATCAACTTGGTTAGAGCTAGTTGGATTTACAATAAGGACTTCCCTTGTATCCATCCATTTGCAATCAATGCCATTCTGCACCAGAAAAAATAAGTTCAAGTATAGCAGCTTCCAAAAGCTAAAATCAACAGATGTTTCTAATAACAGAGTGCAACAACTGCTGGACCTTTCTGACAACAGCTGCTAACATCTGAGCAGACCACAACTCTCCATGTCCGAAAACAAAATCTGTAAAAGATTCTGTAGCATGGCCAGCTGCAAAAATAATAAAATGATTAAAAGTGGTTTAAAACAAATTGTTAAATAAAAGATTAAATTCCCATGACCAATTTGCCTCAATAAAGAAAAAGGTTGATGACAGAATATGCCATAGAAATCCCATCCCACCATACAAGAAAATCAAATCAATGTATCAAATATATATGAATAAACAATTAGTACACACAGTCCACATTTGATAAGAGATTACATGTAGACCTTATGAACTCATATGACAACTCAGAGATAAATACATAATTTCCTCACCTAAAAATAGAGCAAAAAAAAATAAATCAAAAGGATAACTTTTGACCAATATCCAAGTAGATATTCAACTGAGATGAATGATATACAAAACTTGGAACATGAATGCATGACTTGTATAGCTCAGAATAGAAACTTAAATATCAAACTGTTAAAGCTACATGAAATTGTTTTGTAAAGAAAAAGATTTAACAAGTAAGAAACTCAATTTGTAAAGACGGATTTAGATGAAGGAACAAACTCATGATAAATTGCAAGCAAGCGTTATTTTTTTTTTTTCACTCATTGTAAAGATAGATCCACACAAACATAAACAGAATTTTCTCCACCAATAAATCCCACAAATATGCATCATGAGAGCACTCTGTTACCGATGTATATAGCACTGAGCATTGCTTTGAGGTTGTTTATGTCATGGTGCAACTGAGACAAAAACCCAGCAAGTTCATCTCCATCAAGTAGATCATGTGCTGTTAATTGATGCTTTTCAAAAACAGCATCCAGGGCAGATAAGTATGAATCGCTTCACGACTGAGCCTTGTAGATGAGGTCATACATCATATCTGTCACTTTTGACATAGCTGACACAACTACCAACTTCCTTTCTGTATCATCATTAACGATTATCTCACCAACATTTTTTATTCTTTGGGAGGTTCCAACACATGTGCCACCAAACTTATGAACAGACCACATTTCTCCTTTGGGAATGTGAGCTTCTTCAGTTGATTTATCCGTTGAAATATCTGAAAACATATACCCCCCCCCAAAAAAAAAAGGTGGAATCAACTAAACAAACATTTGCCAATTACAAGATAGCGACAATTTTAATAGATTTCGACAATAGATATAGCAGCTAATGGACCTGCAACTGAAGCAAATATGTGCGTATTCAACGACCTCCTTTTTCCCTCTGAGAGGCATAACTCAATCTGAAACATGAAACACTAAAATTAAGTAAAAGAAAGTATTGAACCTAAATTCCTCAAGAAATGTTACGAAAGATATATCATATACAAGCTCCAGTTTGCTGCTTTTAAAGCCTTACATAGAAGGAGCTTAGTTGACGATTGCCTTAGAAAATTAATTGAAATGTAAACATAAAAAATAAAAACAGTCTTAAAAACATAAGTGCTTCCTGTGAAAGCATATCAAATTCCTTTGCAACTCGGAAAGCACTTCTCATAAAATTAAACATAGTAGTGCTTCTGTCTTGATTCGTGAAGGCAATTTTATCCATTTCAACCAAAAATAGCAAGGAAGACATAAAGCACTTTACCAGAAGCACTTCCAAACACACAACAAATGGCTAAAAACAAAATCTCAAATTTTTAATTTTTTTTTAAATGAAGCATAAGAAAGACAACTAGACAAGTCACATTTACATATACAAACACACACCGTTGGATCATCATTTCAAAACCAACACCAAGAACTCGAATCAATTCAAAGAACTATCAAAGCACCAAAACGCATCGTTTTTGTTACACGCTCACATCAATTATAAATAGACAACAATCCTAAAGCCGCCAAATTAATTATCAAACGCATCGTTTCGAAGCAGTACGGACGCAAATGAACAAAAACCAAAAACAAAAATCACCTGGAAATGAAAGGAAGAGGAGAAAAGAGCGGCAATGAAAGATCTTATCGTTGTGGTGGTTGTTGAGCTTCGATTGGTAAGCCAATGCGGCTGAAGAGTGAACGATACACGACGAGGATATCGTCGAAGAGAACGCCATCGATTTGTCTCTCTCTCTCTCTTCCTTTTTTTATTTCCCCCTCCTTTCTCTCTCTATATCAATGAACTAATAATTTGGCGGCTTTAGTTGCTGAGAGCCAGAGACTGAAAAGAAAGTGAGTCACTTGCTGTACTACACAGCTGATGAAGCGAAATTAAATGGAGGAGGGAGGCATCTGATGTGTGTCAGTGTAAGAGTATCATTGAGACGGCCAATAGTAGAATGACACGTAGTCTAGGATGTGTTTAAGTTCAGCTCGTCACAGCTCACGTGTGTTAAGAAAGGTTATAATTACTTTTGGATACTAGTTTGTTTACTTATTCTCTAATTAGGATATTTATTTTTTATTTATAATAAATAGGCCTTTTTTACTTTCCAATTAACTTAAGATACTTTTAACACATTGTGTTATATTATTTTAATATAAATATATTATATTATATTAATACTGTATTATTATAATATTTTATAATATTTAAAATTACATTATATTTTATTAATTTTGAATTATATCATGTTTACTCTTGCATTATATTGTATTAATTTTTTATGATTAATTTAAATCATATATTTAAAAAATAATATTTATTAGTACTTAGAAAAATATTAAATTTAGAAGTCTTAAATTTTAAAAATTTAATTTTTTAGGTATAAATATTAAAAAATATCATAATTCTTCATAAAGATCGAAGCTTATAACCTTAAATTTTTAAAAGCATAACATTTATTTTTCAATATTTTCTAAATATATAACTTGCAAAATGAAAATCGAAGCAAATAATTTAATTAAATAATCTCTAAATGATATAACAACATAAATAAATAACTAAAACTTACAAGATTAGTTCAAAAGTCATCTTATGATGATAGAATAAAAATTTATACATACCACACGATAATTGATTGTAACTTATATTACATCAGATTATTAATTGATATTTATAAATCAGATTATTCCTGGAACGATCGCATAAAAATTAAGTTCTCAATACCTTCACTCAATTAAGAAAGGAATTTTCACTCAATTAAGAAAGGAATTTAGTCTCCAATCAATGTAGAGCTTACTTTCTAACTGCTCGGTCTTTTATAATTGTTAAATGAAGATTCTCTCCTAATTTATTTTTCTTTCTAGTCCATTTTATTATTTTAAATCTAGTAAAAAATGGTTTAATTATAAATAAAGTAAAAAAGTTAAATTTTAAAATTTAATATTAACCACTTATTTCACTAAGATAGACTAAAAAGAAAAAAAAATTAAGAGATAATCATAATCCATAATTGTTACATATCATTACATTTTTTGTTTCAAATCATTACTCCATTATAACCAAATTAACTGGTAAATGTTAATGTCCAGTGTCGAGTTATTAAATGTTGGCTCACTTTCATTTGAAACTAGAGATGACAACTAAACCTAGACCCAACCTGTACTTAGATGAACCCGAATTTTTTAGGCTGGGTTCAACCCACACCGAATTAATATTTTTTTAAAATTCGGATGCAAAAATGGGAATCCGGATATGCTCGGTTCCGGTTTGGATCCGGCTTTGGGTGATTTTGAAAATTTGGAATCCAAGACTGGATATATTTATTTATATATTAATTTTTTAAAATATTTAATATAAATATAAATAATTTTTATTTTAGACAAAAAATTATTTTTTAAATTGTAAATAATTATTTTTATTTTAATTTAAATAATTTTTAAAAACCCAGGTTTAAAACTCGGAATCTAGAAACCCAATTTTTTTGGGTTAAACCAGAGCTCGAATCTAGATTGAATAAATATGAATTTTAATCCTAATCCGATATAGAAAATTAATATTCAGATTCAAAATCATAAAGTCCAAATCCAAATTTAGACCCATAAAATTACCATCCCTATTTGAAACCAACACTATAATATTACCATCCCTATTTGAAACCAACACTATAATAGCAAACAGAGAGAAAGTGTGGTAATTTACCACAGTTGCAACATAGTCGTTGTTAATGCAGTTTTCCCACGTCCCTTCAAACAGTGCTAGAATCTTCTGCTCGCGGCTAACTCGAGCTCGAGTAGGACTGTCTCCTTCTTCCTATTCCTCTGTCTTTTCCAGAACAGAAGTCTCTTGGATCTGTGCTCACAGAAAACAATGTCAGGGGTAGCCGGGTGTTGTTCCGGCGAAAACCCTCCGACGCCAAGTCGATGAATCTGGTTGTTCTTTTGGTATCCCCTTAATTAGAGAGACCGGAAGAATGGAAAAGATGTATTTTGCTTTTCTTTCCGAATAAAGGGAATTCCGGAAAAATTTGAAATCAAAGTAAAGAGAAATGAGAATTAGAAGAACCTGTGTCAATTCTTGGAACCTCTGCAACTTGCCCATCCGTTTCCTTTTATTCTCTATTTTTCCCACCTTTTCTCTCCGAGAGCATCCGTTCCCGCGTCAATGGTGTCTGGGTCCCTCTGACAGTCGAGATTAGCGTAATATTTCCTGGAGATGCGCGGCTGTCTCCTTAACCTGGTTCACATGGCCAGATCACTATGTCGGGCATGTGCGCAAGGAATGATGACGCCGTGGGGGCAGGTGCCGGCCATCGGCAATAGTACCACCACCATCCCTTGTGGGGCCCTGGTCAGACATCAAAAAGTGTGCCATGATTCTGAGAAAACGGGTCGGACTGCCCTGGGCCGAATCTTACATTCCATCTGTCCTATGAATGGCGTAGCCCAATTGTGCTCGAGAATTTAACTGCAGCGAGCAGAAAGGAGAGCTCGGGTTTCGATTAGTCTTCGAGCTCTCCGTCCTTATCCGGCGTTGAGCGGACCTGATGACCTCGAGCACGCAAGAGAGCTCGGAGCTCAAATGGCTCTGAATTCCTCGACTTTGACCAGCTTTGAAGTCTAGCGAGATCGTTTTTGTGCCAGTGGTCGAGACTTCTGCTCGAGCTGGGTTGACCTCGGGGTATTTTATTCGAGCTGGAAGGGCCTCGAGGAGACCTGCCCAATATTACCCAAGCAGTCGTAGCCAATCAATCATTAAAAAAAATTATATTTATATTTGTCTACACCCTTTCCTTTGAAAAAAAATCATTAAACTTTGTGAGTGTGGAACTTATATTCTATTGTAAGTATTAGAAATCATCAGAATGTGTATAATTAGATTTGATACAGAGAATGAATTATGATTTTTTTCATTTTTTTTGCAAAGAGACTATGTTAAATTTAGACGTTGGTCAGTATTTCAAAAAAAAAAGCAAAAAAAAAAGAGGTAGAAGTAAACAAAAATAACAAATTGTGACGAGATTTAAAATTTAAAATGAGAATGCACGCGGCTTATGACTGCACGAGCTGCTGAGTGTGTAACTAACTAGCTGCTAGCGTGGCAATGAGCATTAACAGATGCATAACAGAATCGGAAGCTGCTATCTGCAACTGTAAGCACGTTGGTCACAAACAAGCTAATTGTTACTGCTATAAATATATAATAGATTGTAAAGTTCTCATCTTCGCTCAATTAAATTCACTTTCCATTTTATTTTCTCTGCTTTTCTTGATTGCCAAACACTCCTAGTAACTCTTTCTTTCACTTTCTTTGAACTGGGTAACAGAGTACTAAAAAGGTCCAAAAAGCAAAAGAAATGGGTTCGTTTAATCCAACGAAAAAGTTAGTTGCAGAAGAGCACATTAAAGTTAACATAACAAGATTTGACAATTTGCTGGCCATGGAAACAGTATGGGAAACTTATATTAGGAAGCTTAGAAAATGAATTTTGATGGCTTCTAGGTGAATAGCATGGATGGAAGGCATGGATTTGTTGTGAGATTAAGTTTATATGCTCTTTTTCTGTAATTTGATTGAGGTGGGACTTGAGGTCTTTTACTATCACTTCGCAATTTCACCTTAACTTTACATTACTAAGGTAATTAAATGTTTATCTGTCTGCTAACTAAGCCTATGTATTTTGGTAGCTTGAGTGATGTTTCTGGGTTGAAGGTCCATTACTAGACTGAGTTCTATCAGCTTTTGCATCTCTGATTTTTCCTACTTGTAGATATGAGGACAAGCTGTGCATTATTTGGTCAAAATGCAAGCTTGTAACTGATCATGGATGCTATGCAGGTGCTATGCAAGGAAGCGATAACGAGTGGTACTTTTACACTATCAGGCCCAACTGCAAGCTTGTAACTGGTGATGGATTCTATTTTGTATTCACGGTGGAGGATGTCCTTAACAATGAAAATTTACATGTTGGCTTCATGCGAATTCTGACTTACTATCAAGGACTGCCCCCTCAGGGAAAGAAAACCAATTGGATCATACAAGAGTTCAGTGCCGTCCCTGAAATAATACCAGCCAATCAACCTGGTGCTAAGACTCTAGCAGAGGTAACATACACAGTATTTAATCAGATAAGAAAATTTGGGGACGGTGTATTATATCATTCAGTTGTTTTGCAGTTACAGCTTCTGAATGATGATTGAAGTAATCACCTTACATTGCTTCATATCACTTTTGTTTCAGAGTTTCGTTGTGTGCAAGCTTATTCTCACTTCAGGCAATACCAAGGAATACTCAGAGGGGAAAGTCGGATTGCTTGATTCCTTGCTTGAGAAGGCAAAGGCTGATCAGGAGGAAAAGGAAACTCAGTCGGCAAAGGCAGACGAGAAAGAAGAAGAAAATCTGAACATAAATGTAGAAGTTCTTCTATACAATGAAACGTGATGCTGGAACTCTCTCATTCGTACACCAATTGATGATTTTTTCATGATGTATATCATGCTGATTCCAAAACTCAGAATCTGTAATTGTAGAAGTTTATATTTCCAAGAATTGCACTTGAGAAACAAGGGCCTATTACAATGTGTGCTAGTTTGCACATATGGCAGCGAGCCAGTGAATGTATCTGTAAATGCTTTCATAAACACACATGGTTAGCCTATTTGATAAGCTGCTGTCTGGTTCCTTTGATTACTGGATGAATTTAAACTTGGCTTTGCAGTATAGAAAGATTTAGCGACAGGCACTTGTGAATTTTTATTTTGAACCCAAGGAAGAACAGTTGGTTGGTTTAAAATTGTGATGTAACTGGGATTGTTTCTGCTTGTCCTATCCCTTTCATAGTTTCATGTGAGAATTATGAAACTAATATAATTTTCCTTTCGATTTTTCCCATGATTTTGTAAAAAAATAATATCATGCTCACAAGACATTGTCATATGCCCTATCATGCATATAAGTTTCCAACTTTTAATATCATATTTCGTTCTACGTGTACCATAAGACATTGGTGTGAAAACATAATCTCACTTGAGATGACTTGTATCCAGATGAATGTTATACAAGCGCTTGCGATAAAAATACTAAAAAATTTATACATGATTATTTTATGATCTCGATTTGGGCCCAAACAGTAAACTTGTCATTTAGATTAACGTAAGCCCAACTTAAATCTCTAATTGGGCCAGTGAAATTGACCGTTCATACCCAAATGATTTGTGGCTTCTATTTATTGCCTTGGCTTATTTCCAAACGGCAACAATATTTCGCTTTAGCTGATCTCCGTCTCCCTTGGTGTATTATCTTCGCTGATCATGAGTGATTATAATATTTGTTAGGGTAATATCAAGCAGCTCTCCTCGAGTTCAGCTAGCGCGAGCAAAAGAATTCGAAGCCAACCTATCCCGAGCAGAAGATCCGACCGCTAGCACAAAGACAGTCTCATTAGGCGTCAAAGCTGGTCAAGGTCGAGGAGTCCAAGACTGGTCGAGCCCGAGCTCACTCTTCTGCTCGAGGTCTTCATAAACCCGGTCAAGGCTGGTTAAGGTCAAAGGACCTCAATGCTGGTCGAAACCCGAGCGCATTCTTCCGCTCGAGGTCTTCAAATCTCCCAAGCACGGCTCGATCATACCAATCACGGCACCAAGGAAAGGCAAGACCCCGATGCAACCGGTTCAAGGCGGTCCGGCCCATCTCTCCTGCAACTCAAGACAACGATCGATACCTGACGCATGCCCAACGTTACACGGTGCCGCGACTATTACCAATGGCCGGCACACGCCCCCACAGTGTCATCATTCCTTGCGCACACACTCGACATTATGATCTGGCCAAGTGAACCATGCCCACCAGACAGTCGCGCATCCCTAGAAAATATCACGCTAATCTCGGCTATCAGAGGAACCCAGACACCACGGACGCGAGAACCGATGGCTTCAAAGAGAAAGGGCGGGAAAAATGGGGAATAAAAGGAGAGGACGTGTAAATGGCAGGGGTTCCGAAAAATTCTTAACATGTTCTTTCTTCTTCTTCCCCTTCTCCACTTTAATTTTTTAGAGGAGATTTATTATTACAAAGAGAGGACAAAAATACTCCTTCCATTCTTCCGGTCTCTCTAACTAAGAGGGATACAAAAATAATAACCTGATTATTGACTTGAGCATCGGAGGGTTTTCGCCGGAACAACATCCAGCGATCCTTGACCCTGTTTTCATGAGTACAGGCCCTGGAAGACTCTCGTTTCAGTGAAGACAAAGGATTCGAAGTTGGAAAGTAGTCTTGCTCGAGCTCCAACTAGCCGCGAGCAGAAAGTTCGGACACTATTTGAGGGCACGCAGAAAAACCGCATCAACATTTTTGGCGCCGTCTGTGGGGATCAATTCAAAAAGCCTGATTTCCAAACCCATTTAGGAGACACAACGCTACAATGAGAGGAAACAGCAGGAGGGGAGTAAGCCCAGAGGAGTCGGTGACTTTGAGGGAGGTGGTCAGTGAGGCCCAAAACAGAGAGATCCAGGAGAGAATGGATCGGATAGAGAAAAAAAATGGAGACACTAATATCCATACTGCAACAGCTCAGAGAGAGATAGAAGAAAGCATGCAATGACGTCCCTAAGTCCAGTCGGGGGAACTCTCCCATCTAGGAGCATGTAGGGGATGAAGACCAGAGACCTATGACACCGAATGTTGTCGGGAGGGAAGAGACGAACCTTGAAGAAAAGGGATGCCGTCAAGACTTGCAGGATACAGCACCAACCTCCCGCGCGGAAGAATTGGAGGAGGAAGTACGAAGGCTGGCACAAGTTGTGGAGGACCTTCAGGGAAACGGGAAAAGCCCAAGTTGGAGGATAATGTTGGACAACGAGTCTCTACTCTCGACGGAGATTATTAGCGTCACGATCCCACGTGACTTCCATTTCCCAGATTTGAAGTTTTCAGGGAAAAGTGATCCGTTGGTGCACATAGAGCGTTTCAACAACATGACAGGATTACAGGGCCTGTCATCAGCCTAGAGATCGCAGGGCCTTTCCACTCACTCTTGAGGGAAGAGCAAGAGAGTGGTACCGCAGTCGCCACGGGAAGCATCCTAAGCTTTGAATAGATGTGCAGATAATTTACAGAGCAATTTCGGGGCGCGCTAACCCCCGAAGGTGATATGATGGAATTGTCAGAGATAAGGCAGAGGGAGGGAGAACCCCTCTGGGAGTTTGTCAAGAGGTACCACAGATCGATTCTAGATCTGGGCGCGTTTAACCATCCCCAAGCGTTGAAGGATCGAACGACGAAATCAGGATGGGGAGACCATGGTAGAATTTACGGAGTCCTTCGATCCATTCATATTCCGATGCGTATGAGCAGGTGAAGAGGGCAGTGGAACCAAGAGGAAAGAAAAATGAGGCCTTGCCCAAGCAGCATTGACTTCAAAAGTGATGAGGGACCGGGTTGTTCCCTACAACTCTTACCAGAGAGCTCCCCAGCCGCGGATGATTCCTGTACCACCCCGCAGGTCTCCAGGCCGGGATCGTAGGGAGTACAGGCGTCACGACAAACACCCATCCCGCAACCAACCACCAAACAGACCTGCGATGAACCACCACAGAGCAGACCATCCGTTACCACCACTACCAGGAAGTTTCCCAAAGGATCGGGTGATACAGGTGGTAGAGCAGATCCCCGTTTACGGGCAATACACGAGGTTGAAGGTATCCCTCGAAGAGATATTTCAAGTGGCGGAGGAGCGAGGACCGCTGAGCCCCCAACACCGATGGCCAAGTCGGCCGGTAAACGAGACAAGGGACAGCTTTGCCGCTTCAACGGTGACCACGGCCATTCCACGTCATAATACCGGGATTTGAAGAACCAGGTGGAAGATCTGGTTAGAAATCGGTATTTGGACGAGTTCATTGAAGGAGGACATTCGGTTGTCGAGCAACAACCGGAGGAGGATGACCGAGCTTATGAAATAGACTTGGAACCACCGGCTACAACGGTGATCTCGGGAGGGCTCACGATGACGTAAAAATTCAAACAAGGCTCGAAAGAACTATCGCAGCTTATACTCGCCTACCGGAGAAGTTCGTTCACCGCACTCGCTGCAAAAAGGCTAAGGTACGGCAAGTGCCCATCATGTGGACAGAGAAGGACGAAGAAGGGGTGCAGTACCCCCATGAGGATACCTTGGTCGTAAAGGCAAACATTGCCAATAAGGAGGTCGACCGGATATTGGTGGACTCGGGAAGCTCGGTGGACATTCTCTTCAAATCCACACTTGAGAATTTGGGAATAGCAGGTGCGAGCCTCGAGCAGACGAGCACTTCCTTGAAAGGATTCGGGGGAGGGATGCCGATACCTCTGGAAATCATCAAACTGGCTGTGACCATGGGCTCGAGGCCTTTTGAAAAGAATGTGATGTTAGACTTTGTGGTGGTGGATGAAGCCAGCCCATACCAAGCAATACTAGGAAGGCCGTTCATAAGGATCAGCCAGTCCGTGCTATCCACCCACTACTTGGCCCTGAAGTATCGAGTGAATGGGGCTGTGGGGGTCGTAAAAGGCAGCCAGAGGGTAGCAAGAAGCTGCTACGCTATGGCAGCCAAGGAAACCATGCAGATAACCTCACTGGACTCAAGGGGGGAGTCGAGGAATGGAAGACAGGAGCCAGCTGAGGAGCTAAAGGAGGTTAAGGTGAGAGCAGACGACCCCGAGAAGAAAATTCGGATCGGCTCGGGCATTAGAGAGCTGTTAAAAGAAAAGCTGGTGGAGTGTTTGCGAGCACATGCGGATGTATTCACCGGATGCATAAGGATATGCCCGGATCGACACTGGAGGAGACGTGTCACAGGCTGGCAATACGGAAAGACGCTAAGCCAGCTGAGGCGTAAGAGGAGATGCGTCAACCAAGAGAGATATAAGGCCATCAATCACGAGGTGGAGAAGTCACGAAAGCAGGATTCATAAGGGAGGTCTCCTACGCCGAATGGATCTCGAACGTGGTGCCGGTAAAGAAGGCAAGTGGGAAATGGAGAATGTCGTGGACTTCACAGATATGAACAAAGCTTGCCCTAAAGATAGCTTCTCGTTGCAAAGATAGACTAACCGGTGGACTCCACTACGGGCATGGGCTACTTAGTTTCATGGATGCATTTTCGAGGTTATAACCAAATTCCCATGCACCGATCGACAAGGAGTGCACGACTTTCATCACCAATCGTGACTGCTTTACTACAAGGTCATGCCCTTCGGCCTGAAGAATGCGGGGGAAACATACCAGAGGCTAGTGAACAAGGTCTTCAAATCATTGATCGGTCGAACAATGGAGGTGTACGTGGATGACATGATCACCAACTCGAAGGACGCGGAGGAGCATGTAAGGCATTTAGAGGAGACCTTGCACTCTTAAGAAAGTATCGGATGAAACTAAACCTGCAGAAGTGTGCCTTTGGGGTTGGTTCGGGAAAATTCTTAGGCTTCATGGTCGATCATAGAGGGATCGAGGCCAATCCGAAAAGATAAGAGCAGATGGTGGAAATGAAGTCCCCGCACTCTCAGCGAGGTACAAAGTCTCACCGAAAACCGGCATCCCTCAACAGGTTCATGTCTCTGGCCACGGATAAATGTCGAGTCTTTTTCCAAGAAATGAGGAAAGGCAGGATGACAAAGTTGAAATGAAGTGGTGGAAATGAAGTCCCCCCGTACCCTCAAGGAGGTACAAAGTCTCACCGAAAAACTGGCATCCCTCAACAGGTTCATGTCTCGGGCCACGGATAAATGTCGAGTCTTTTTCCAGGAAATGAGGAAAGGCAGGAAGACAAAGTTGAAGCCAGAATGTGAAGCGGCGTTCCAACAGTTGAAAGAATACTTGCTGAAAGCCCCATTACTGTCTACACCTCGAGCAGGGGAAGTATTGTTTTTGTATTTAGCTGTGTCCCAATGGGCAACGAGCTCGGTTCTAGTAAGGGAGGAATCAGGGATGCAGTACCCCGTCTATTATACGAGCAGAGCTTTGTTGGAAGATGAAACTCGATATCTGTTGATGGAGAAATAGGCATTGGCCCTGGTAATAGCAGCCCAAAAGTTGAGACCGTATTTCCAAGCGCATTCAGTAACGGTTCTAACGAACCAGCCACTCAGACAGACTCTGCACAAGCTAGAAACCTTCGGAAGGTTGGTGAAATGGTCGGTGGAACTTAGTGAATTCGACATCAGCTACCAACCTCGAGCAACTATAAAAGCTCAGTCATTGGCTGACTTCGTGGTCGAATGCACAGAGAGGGAAGACGAGCACCCACCAAACTCCCAGACCTTAACCAATACATGGACAGTCACGGTCGATGGGTCATGCGGGGATCAAGGAGCAAGAGCAGGAATTGTACTTCTCAGTCCTGAAGGGGTAGAGATGTAATATGCTGTAAAACTGGAATTCGAAATCACCAACAATTAGGCCAAATATGAAGCTGTAATCGCGGGGTTGAAGCTCGTGTTGGTGGTAAAGGCAGAAGAGGTAAAGCTTCAGACAGACTCACAGCTGGTGGCAAACCACCTCGATGAAAGCTTCCAAGCAAAAGGCGAGAAGATGGAGGCTTACTTTCGGAAGGTAAAGCAGTTGATTAATAACTTTTGAGCAGTCGAGGTGGAGCAGATCTCGAGAGAGAAGAATTTTCGAGCTGATATGATAGCTTGGATGGCCGCTACCTCCGACCCCAAAATACCAAGGTCCATCCCGTTAGAAGTCAAGACCTGCTCAAGCCTCGAGCAGGAAGACGAGGTACTGAGTTTATCATCGAGCAGCAGTTGGATGGAACCAATTATTTCTTACCTTAAATAAGGAATAATAACTGCCGATAAGAACCAAGCAAGGAAGTTGAAGTGTAAAGCCGCCAGGTATACTCTCATCGATGGGGTCTTGTACAGACGGGGATATACACTCCCATTGTTGCGATGTTTAGACCAAGAGGAAACTGACTATGTCCTCCGAGAAATACATGAAGGAATTTACGGGAATCATTCAGGCGCGAGGTCTTTGGCTTTCAAGGCCTTGAGGCAGGGATTCTTTTGGTCCCGCATGCATCAAGATGCCCAAGAGAAGACCAGGAGCTGCAGGAGTTGCCAAAGTTTTGCCAATTACCAGACTCAGCCTCCCAAGAACCTTACGGTGATGAACTCACCATGGTCGTTTGCTCAATGAGGAATCGATTATTTCACCAAATGGGTCGAAGTGGGAGCCTTGAGCAGTATCACAGAAGGTAAAACCACTGACTTCATTTGGAAAAATGTGATTTGCAGGTATGGGATTCCCCATGTATTGGTCACTGACAACGGGAGACAATTTGACAACAACAAGTTTAGAGACTTCTGCCAAAACCTGGGGATAGAGTTGAAGTTTTGTTCTCCCTCACACCCGCAGGCCAATGGACAAGTGGAGGCCGCGAACACGACTGTAAAACATCTCCTGAAGACCTGACTTGGCGAGCAGAAGGGAGCCTGGGTGGACGAGCTGCCTGGCGTCTTGTGGGCTTATAGAACCACACATAGAACGGCCACAAGGGAGACCCCATTCTCTTTGGCGTTTGGGCATGAGGCAGTTGTTCCTGCTGAAGTAAGAATGGGGACTCACCGAATAGAGCACTTTAACGAGGAGCAAAACAACGAGCAGATGTGTGGAGGCTTGGACTTGCTGAAGGAGAAGAGGGAAATGGTCACTGCAAAGATCGCAGAGTACCAGCAGAAAGTGGCTCACTATTACAACCGGAATGTGCATATCCGACGGTTCCAAGTGGGGGATTGGGTACTCAGAAAAGTCAATCAGAACATGAAGGACCCCAAGCAAGGTGTGTTAGGGCCGAATTGGGAAGGTCCTTATCGAGTCACTCAAATAGTCAGACCAAGAGCATACTGGCTAACTCATCGGAATGGACGAGAAGTCAAGAGGCCGTGGAATGCACAACATCTGATAAAGTACTTCCAGTAAATTCCCCTGTATTGTAAGCATTAGTATGCAATTCCTTCCGAAATGGAAATGTATAAAATCTCGAGCATATGTAAAAGCAAAGAAGTGCTTCCAGTATAATTTAATACAGGCAAGTTGAAGCCCATAAGCTTGCGAAGACAACGCAAAGGTTAGAAGTCCCAAAGCCTAGCTTCAGGTGGGACAGTGCCAAGCGTGGCCAATTGCAGACCCGATCAGAAGAAGCTCATGAAGACAACACAAAGGCCAGAAGTCCCAAAGCCTAGCTTCAGGCGGGACGGTGCCAAGCGTGGCCAATTGCAGGCCCGAGCAGAATAAGCTCATGAAGAACAAGAAGGCCAAAAGTCCCAAAGCCTAGCTTAAGGCAGGACGGTGCCAAGCGCGAGCCAATTGCAGGCTCGAGTAAGAAAAGCTCGAGGAGATAGCGCGACATCCAAACATGAGCCAATATCAGGCTTGAGCCGAATGGGCTCGCAAAGTGCACAACTACCAAACACAAGCCAAACATTGGCTCGAGTGGACCAGGCTCATAAGATAAACAGAAGGCTTTCAGCCTAACTCAAGGCAAAGCTTTGCCACACATAAGTAAAGAGATGATACGAGCAATAATGACTTGAGGGAGAAAAAATAAAGGCCCAACACTTATAAAATTTTACTTGGCAAGTGCGCGGAGTCAATCTCATGCATAAATGTAAAACGCAAGTTTATACACACAGACACAGAAGCAAGTTGCTCAAAGTATGCCCTTTATTCATTTATTGAAGATTACAATTAAAAAATAAAGAAAGAAAAAAAAGAAAAGAAGAAGAAGCAAATCAAGCTTCTGGGAGATTAAGGGCTAGCAGTAGGTGGAGCATCAGCAGGAGGATCAACAGCAGCAGGAGGAGCATCAGCAGCGGGAGGGGTGTCGATGAGCAGCAGGAGGAGGAGGAGCAACGGCACGAGCAACTTCTCTAGGCTCGATAGGGACCTCAAATGGGGAGGCTCTCGACCCTTGAATTAGCATATCATGCTCCGCATGTACTCCGCCACACCGCCTCGACCTTATCCGAGTCCACCTTAGGATGCTCCTTACGCAAGGCATACACGAGACAGCTTGTAGCTGAAAGCCACCCCTTGTTGTACTCGGTCATGAGCTGAGCTTTCAAAGAGTCCACCGTCTTCTGGAGGTGAGAAGCAACATCCTCCATGGATTTCTCGGGGGAGAACCTTTGCACGTCCAAGTCTTTCCGAGCATGGAGTAACTCTTCCCAGACAACCGTTAGCTCCTTCTCGAATCGAAGAGCCCGCGAAGTTTGACATTCGTCGCTTCTCCTCGAACGAGGAATTCTCCTCTCGAAGCTTCGCGTTCTCCTCGTCCTTCGCTCAAGACTCGCTCAAGTTCGAATCTCTACTCGAGTCGCCTCAGAATCTTGAGTCTTGGTCTTGAACTGCAACAGCAATGCAATACGAGAAAAGAGGCAATGGAGAGCGCTGATCGCCTTATCGACGATCATAAAACTCCAGCCTATCCAGAACTCGTCTTTCATCCGCCTGGTGAAATCCTCGAACGTACGGTTCGATGCAGTGCCAGATGCATCCTACTCCTGCACACTTTCGAGTCGAGGCCAGGCCGGGACCGCAGTCCTTGGACGCTTGCGAGGTGGACCCTCTTCTGCTCGCTCTACCTCTTGAGCAGGAGGGACAGTTCGAACTGGTGAAACGGGGGCATCGGCTCGGGGCCTCTTTGCTAAAGAGCTGCTCGCGTCTCCCGAGGTCCCTACAGCCTCTCGCATCATACCGAGCACCCCTTCATCCTTTCCTCCGATACCGCATCGAACTCCAAAAATGTCAGTCGTAGCAGCTCCTCGCACGAGCTCGCGCTATCGAGTGTCAGGCCGACGTGTGCTCTGAGCTCTTCCCCAATCCTAAAAGAGGCACCCCAGGATACTGCAGGAACAATCAGAGCAAAATAGTGAGAACAAACGCGAGCAGATGAACAAAATAAAAATTCGATGAATAGATAAACGACCTAGAGTGCAAAAATGCCGTGGAACCGGAGGGATCCCCTGGAAGAGAAGTGCAGCATGGCCCCAATCTCCCCCAACAAAAAAGAATTTGCTCTTCCAGTTGCCACCTGAAGTAGTGGAGATCGGGTATGGGTTTCTTGCCTTCAGTTCGGAGGTGAGGTAGTACCACCCAAAGATCTTTCGGTCGCATTTCAACTGATAAAGATGCTTTATCTCCTCTACCGAGGGTTCACCCAAGTTACACTATTTCCACAAAACAAAGAGGCCAGATAGGGCCCTCCACCTATTTAGATTCAATTGCCCCGGAGCCAATCGGAATCTAGACAAAACTCTGGCAAAGTAGGGTTACAGAGGCAGCCTGACCCCCCACCTAAAGCAATCCACATAGAAGGTGACATACCCTTGAGGAGGGCGGCTGGGTATGTCACCCTTGCCCGGTACCTGCAAATCTATATTATCGAGTATGCAGTAGGTGTCCCTAAGCCTATCCAAATCCCGGTGCGTAATTTCACTCCTTATGGAGTCAATGGGGTACCCCCTACCCTCTGACCGCTGGCTGACCTTTCCCCCTTGATGCGGCTGGGTCTCTGCCACAGGTAACACCACTTCCGAACTAGAATCTCTCACTGGGACTATGCTAAGGGGTTCTACTTCTCTGGAAGAGGAAGATTCCTCAGGTGACATCCTACGGGGTTGTTTGGTGTTTGACATTGTCTCCCAGAGTTACGGTCTCACCCGGTTGAAATCGAAAACCCGGATGAAGGAAGAACAGAACTGAAATAAGAGAAAGAGAGAGGTTTGTACACGAGTGGAGAGAGAGGTTTATACGGCCGAAAATCGCTCTGACGAGGAAGAGAAAGACAAAAAAACACTTGCAAGCGGGTTAATTCTCGGGTCTGAGTAAAAAGGAACAATAAGAAGCACAGTGAAGAAATCGAGGGTTTTTAAAGGGGAAACTGCGTCTCTTCAGCAGACGGCACGCATCTTAAGAGACGCGACCGTTCAAGTAACGTCTCTTCAAAATTCAAACAAACGGCCCGGATTGATCCACGTGTCTCGCATTAAATGTGAAATGATGGAAGCAGAAAACAACTCAACACGGGAAAGTAAAAAGGCCGTGAAGCCGGCCCAAACGAGAAGTTTCCAATCTTATCTCGCTTCACTCAAAAGACTAGAAACTGGGGGACTGGTGTTAGGGTAATATCAAGCAGCCCTCCTCGATTCCAGCCAGCGTGAGCGAAAGACTTCGAGGCCAACCTATCCCGAGCAAAAGATCCGACCGCTAGCACAAAGACAGCCTCATTAGGCGTCAAAGCTGGTCAAGGTCAAGGAGTCCAAGACTGGTCGAGCCCGAGCTCACTCTTCTGCTCGAGGTCTTCATAAACCCAGTCAAGGCTGGTTAAGATCAAAGGACCTCAATGCTGGTTGAAACCCGAGCGCATTCTTTCTCTCGAGGTCTTCAAATCCCCCAAGCATGGCTCGATCATACCAGTCACGGCACGGAGGAAAGGCAAGACCCCGATGCAACAGGTTCAAGGCGGTCCGGCCCATCTCTCCAGTAACTCAGCACAACGATCGATACCTGACACATGCCCCACGCGACACGATGCCGCGAATGTTACCAATGGTAGGCACACGCCCCTACAGTGTCATCATTCCTTGCGCACACACCCGACATTATGATCTGGCCATGTGAACCTTGCCCACCAGACAGTCGCGCATCCCCAGAAAATATCACGCTAATCCCGGTTGTCAGAGGAACCCAAACACCACGAACGTGGGAACGGGTGGCCTCGGAGAGAAAGGGCGGGAAAAATGGGGAATAGAATGAGACAGACGTGTAAATGGCAGGGGTTCCGAAAAATTCTAGACAGGTACTTTCTTCTTCTTCTCCTTCTCCACTTTAATTTTTTAGAGGAGATTTATTATTACAAAAGGAGGACAAAAATACCCCTTCCATTCTCCCGGTCTATCTAACTAAGAGGGATGCAAAAAGAATAACTCAATTACTGACTTGAGCGTCATAGGGTTTTCGCCGGAACAACATCCGGTGACCCCGACCGCTGCTGTGAGTACAAGCCCGGAAGACT
>CM046811.1:28797126-28916142 GCA_025617385.1 Murraya koenigii
GGCGAGTTGTACTCCGTGTCGACTCAAGGGCTCGCGCGTTTGGACGAGTTGGAGGGCACCCGGTTTGGTCACTACGAGAGGCTCCCCATTCGGGTTGTTGAGGGCGAATGCGAAGGAAATGATGGAAACGGTGCCGTCTTTGTAGCTGCTGTGGAGGCGGAGGGTATTTTGCAAATAGGAGTTTCGGGGAGGAGTTGTGGGAAAAGAAAGGGAAAGTGGGGATGGACGAGTACACTGAGAATAATGGACGAGATTATGTGGCAATAGTTAAGAGGGCTAAGAGCGATTGTATTCTTGATGATATTGCTTCCTTTTTGTCTTCTGATTGAAATATTTCAATTAACTCTCTTGTAATATTTTTTTATTTTCAATAAAACTACCACTAGTTGGTTAAAGAGCACAGACATTTGCTTCACCTTTACGTTATTGTTCCAACCAAGTATCATTTCCCTTGGTTTAAAAGCTTCTGATCATTGTTGAAACTTTAGCCTTTCTTGGTTCTATCAAACAAATAAAGCAACAATTTAATAAGCTTGTCCTTTTTATTAAGTTCAAACATTTTTAGTCAAAAGACAAACTCAATTTTTTTGGCCCAACAATTTCTCGAACCTCATATTGATTATTAGGGTTCTTAAATTTCTTTATGAAAATTATTGAGCTTAGGGTATTTATGTTTGTAACTTGTCGAAAAGTCAATTGGCTTCAATGTGGTTGTACCATTTCCCTTAAGTTAGACTTGGTTAATTTATATTTCTAGTGAGACACTAAATGGGTAATAAGAATTGAAAAACAAGTTATCATGTAATGAGAATTCAAAGTTCAGAGTTTATGAATTGATTGATTTTAAGGGCTGGTTTGTCTTATAACTCAAATAAAAACCAAAAGCATGAGCTTTTACTTCATTTTTTCTTGAGATTGTTAACTATTTTTTAGAGAACGTCGTGAGGTTTTAAGTGTTTGTAAGATGTTGAACCGAAATCAATTGGATAGAGATTTTGAAAAAGGACGTAAGAAGACTAAAGCTTGAATAAGACAAACTAAAAGAAAGCTTATTGTTTTTAATTAAGCTCATCAAACTTCAACTCTTTGTTTGTCAGGGCACCAGAAGTTCAAAGAGAAAAGCAGTTGATGTAATTCATTCTCATTTTGGACACTTCACTTCGAAATTGTTTTCATCAAAATTTAAAATATTCCCAAACTGAAGAACTCATCTCCTCATCTAAATGCAAGAAGATATTCCTATAAGATACTTGTGCTATTAATTAAAACAATGAGTGGATTTTGTTTTCTGTATGTAAATTGAGCTTCACTGCTAGCTCTCTTGTTGTAGTTGCAATGTCTGTGGATTTTTGACGTAAATTATCTACTTGTCATAGTCATTCATGCCCTGGGGACTGAAAGTTATCTGCAATACACATTTTTTTTTACTCTGCTTTAAGCTTACATCTCTGTTTATGAAGAATAGTTTGGAGGAGCATCATAGTTGTATTGCATCAGACATTTACCTATATTTATAAAAGCCAAACTCAAAACAGACCAACTCATAAACAGAACAAACAAAAGCAAATATAGTACATCAACTGTTTCGTAGGACAACGTTTTGCAGTGAGTTAGAACTAGGAAGTCCACTTGGATTGACTTTGAGACTGGTAAGAGACCAATACCAGAAGCACAATCATTTAAATTACAAGAAATTTTCTTTATAAACCCCATTACAAGAAATTTATTTAAGGACAAAAAAAAACATTTTAAAAGTAATTGTTTTGATTAATTAAAATTTTTCTCTTAATGCCCTAATCTATTTTACCATATTTCTTTCTCTCAATAAATCGTGTAATCTACCAACAATAGTAGCATTAATTAATTTTAAACAATAGCTATACTGGCCCTAGGGTTGACAAATGGATTGGGCCGGTTATTAAATTTTTCATATTGTCTTAATTTCTTAATTTATTTTTTATTTTCCCCATATTTTGTCCTAATGAATCATGTAGCAAGCCCTTTCATCTCTGCAACTAAATGGCATATAAATTCGAAATGAGTGATTACGATGCATTTTCTTAAATATATTACAGCTAAGATGGATTATTTGCACGTTCTTGCTTTCTCTTCTTTATATGCTCGCAAAAAGCAAAAGAGAAGCAAAGAGATTGTGATATTGAATAAAAAAGGATATGACCTCACTTGGTTGTTATCCTAGAGTTTTCAGTGACATTGTGCCATCTATAGTGTAGACATGTGTCGAAATTAAAACCCTAATGCGATGGATTCTAATCACCCAAAGAACCCAAGCTAAGCACACAAGAATCGATCAAAATAAAATAACAAAGAAATTGAATCAAGAACAACGAGAAATCACGGTAAAAACAGTACCAAAAACATAAAGCAATTTAGTGGTTCATAACGAGAGGCACCTATATCCATTGAGATATCGAGCCTAATGCTTTTCACTAATCAAAGAGAAAATGTCATATGGTTACACATTAAGTTGAATTCAAGAAACTCTCTCTCTACAACCCTCTCTCTTTTCGATAACATATGAGATTGTAGGCTGTCGATAAAACTTATGAGGACAGTTTGGGAAGATCACCAAGTTTGTTAGATCTTTCTCACTCAAAGTAACTGTCTCTAGCAGACTCTGCTAAACGCGTGCCTACTCTTAATTCTTTTTTCTTTCGAGAATCTCAATTTTATTTTTAAAGAATAATGTTATCCATTCTAAATTTTTTATCTCAAATAACTATTTCAAATGATGTGGCATTCATCAATTAATTAGTAATATAATATAATTAATTCACTTTAATTTTACCAACTAATTGATGAATGACATATTATTTAGAATGATTATTTAGGATAAAAAAATTTAGAATGTGTAGCATTATTGATTTTTAAAATGACTGAATTATGAAAGCTTGATCGGATTTGTTTGTGGTTGTGCATGTGCTAAATACGTGCCTCACTTAAGTTGTTGTAGATGACAAATTCCTCATGTCGTCTTCTGCTAAAGTAGGACATGTCTTATATTTCCAGAGTGAATGTCACGTCGGTCGGTAAGTTCTGAGTTCATTTTCAACAACACGACTATGCTGCAAAAGAAATTAAATTGTCAACATCCCATTAAGATCTAAGAGCTCCGTTATACAAAAAATGAAATTGTTAGTCCTAATTAAAATTAATATATGCAGAATCTACTAACGACAGTCCATTGCAGTGAGCCATAAAAGATAGAAAAAGTATATACATTAATTACTTTGTTTTAATGTAAAGTTGATTTATGATATTCATTACTTTGTCTCAATATAAAGTCCATTTATATAAAATGTACTTTTTAGGATAAACCTACTTAGAATCATAATTTTTTATTTTTTTTTAAAGTATGAAAATATCAATTTATTCCTATTTATAATTAAGAAGATAAAACAAAATAGTCATAAAATATTCTTATTTACTATTATCTTCTGAACTACAATGAGAATAAATTTAAGTTTTCATACTGTTAATGAATAAATTAAAAATGGGGGATAAACTAAAGTTTACCCAAATTAATAATAAGTCGATTGCTACTTACCCTTTCTGTCATTAGAGCTTAATCAATGGACAGTTTATTGGTGATATAATATTAATGCATGTATGAAGTTTAATATGTGGATGAGAGCAGAAGCCATGCTATTTGCATATGGTATCTCCTAACCATTTGTGGCTGTGAGGTTGATTGTTTTGACAACTTATGAAATATCGATTGTACAATTAGTCAATGTTATGCTGAGTATCAATGTTTTCAACTTTCAATAATGAATTATATTCTCCATTTATATCCATATCCATGGCAATAGAATTTTTTTTTCTTGGTTATTTTAAAATATATTCTTCTAATTAATTTATTCAGATGCATGCGCATATACGTGTTTGTATATAACAAAATATCATGTATGTTTAAAAATAGAGGGGTTAATCTAATGCACGATATCTTACGTTAGATCAAAATTTTATAAAAATATTTAATTTAGATTCACAATACAAATATACGTAGGTTCCAGTTATAGCTACAAGATAAAGGTGATGGGAATTGAGTTATAATGTTATGGGTGACAAGATAAAGGTTTCGGTTCGTATACCGTAGAATTTCAGTATTCCGTCAAATGAATTGACCTCCTCCCAATTGATTCACAACACCAATTTACCAATATTTCAAAGAGTAAAACTGCACTCAAAATAGTGATACATAACTTGTAACATCAAGGCATCAAGTATTGTAAGATTAGCACATAATTGAAGGATATGATAGTCAATCAACATCTTAGACCTTGCAATTATGATATTTATATAAAATGTGACGCACGATTGAAGCTATAAATAATGGTAAAAAGGGAATATGGAATTAGAATTACGATTAAAAGATATTTAATTTTAATTTTGATTTTAATTACAAAAAATTATAATTATATTTAATTCTAACAAATTATATTTCAAGTTTTATATATTTTTTGTTATTTAATTTTTAATTTTGATTTAATCTTCAAATTTTCAACCCGATCTAATCCAATGATTTAAGAGTTAGGTTAGATTATGTTGAACATGTTTATTAAATTAAATTAAATTGAGTTAATTTTATCTCTTAACTCATTTCAATAATGAGTTGGATTGAATTTTCACAAACCCTGTCCAATCCAACTATACTCTCTCTAACAGCAAAACAAAATAATCACTTAAAAAATTATTATTTTTCTTAAGAACTCTAAGAGTAAGCGACCCATTTTTGATTTTAAGGAAAATGGAAAATCAAATTTTTTATACGGAATTATTACACGCTTCATTTCAAACTAGGAATTCCGGATACAATTACATAAAACAATGTACATTTTTTTTAATCAATAATGCAATAGTATTTGATGCCCATCTTTCAAAAATAAATAAAAATTGATGCACATGTACCGCAGTGTTTCGTATCAGTGTTAATCTAATTTTTGTGAGAGAACTGTGATGGATAGTATTAAAATATGTAAGTGACGAAATTTGAATAAGATTAATTATTTAAGGGGAAGGATGAATAGCCTATTAAAATTATATTTATTTTTACATTGTTTTTTAACCCTTAAATAAATGACTAATCAATGGTTAGGATTAGATGTAATTAATTACATTGACTGTAACTACAAATAATTAATAATATAGATTTTCGGCCCTATATTTTTTCTCTCCAATTTACTCTTTCCTAAATTCATTTTCTTTAATTTCTCTTTGTCATCTTCTTCACGGTTTTACAGTATAACAAAAGCTTGTTGAAGAGAAAAATAGAAAAATTGCGGAATGCTTCTTAAAGCAATAGTCGTTTATGCCTTTTTTCTTTTTGGGGAAAAAAAACTTATTTTCAATGTCTATTACTGTCAAATTAAAACACAGTGTAACTTAAGTTTCATTTCGTAAACTTGCTATAAAAAAGTAAGTCATAAATATTACGGAAGCTTAAGCAGCCATTATTGATCTATAATTTTAGTTGTGTGTGGAATTAATATTGACTTAAATAAAAATCAATCATTTTCGTTGAAATAATTTTTTCGCATAAGTACATTTTGAAGATCGATAATTGCGCATGTAATTCCCAAAAACGTAAAGTTCTTCAAGTTAGCTGATGTAACTGGAGTTCCATTACAAATGCATGAAAATATTGTCAATAGGTTGGAAGCGAAAGAATTAATGAGAAGATGAAACAAAACACAAAAGTATAAGACCAGTGAAAAAAAATTAAAAAACGATGGAGAGAGAAGCAAATGAGTAGGAGAGATTTGTTAATGAAGAATTACTAATAATATAATGTTAATAAATTATTATATACTATTAAATTGATGTAATCTTAGCCATCCATTAGTTATAAATCTAAGGGCTAATAAATGATGTAAAAATAAGTGTAATTTTAAGTGGCCACTGATCCTTCTCCATTATTTTAACATAGCAAGTAAATCTTGATGCCCATCATTCTAAATAAATAAATAAATAAAAATAAATTGATATCCATATACATGTTTAATGTTTTATTTTTATCTGAT
Organism: Murraya koenigii; assembly: GCA_025617385.1. Taxonomy (NCBI): domain Eukaryota; kingdom Viridiplantae; phylum Streptophyta; class Magnoliopsida; order Sapindales; family Rutaceae; genus Murraya; species Murraya koenigii. The sequence continues at coordinate 28,803,171 of CM046811.1, forward strand.
TAGGATTGTCTGCTAATTTAATTTTTTTATTTGAGTAAATACAATCATGTAATTGATAATTAATATATAAAAACACAATATAGAAATAAATCTTCAACATACATAAATGAAAATAGTCCAGTTAACCTACAACTTATGTAAGTTATTTCTCACAAAAAAATATGTAGAATCTACCGTTTGGTTATAACTTTTTACATATTTTTATGTGAAAGTAACTTACATAAATTGTAAATTAGCAAATTCTAAATAAAAATGCACACATTTATATAAAGGATCATTTCATATTTTTTTTTCTCTCTTATTTTTTTTATTCCTAATTATTTTTTAATGATTGATCAAGTGTGTAAAAATTTTACTAATTTTTTCAATAAATATACACATTTGACCAATTGAAAAATAAGGAGGAGTGGGAAGAAAAAAATTAAGAGAAGAACTAATCCCATCAAAAGATAATGAAATGAGGTTCATGCTACTTATAGAACTCCATAACCCATAAACTACAATAAAAACATTCAAACCTGATGCCACTAAATCCAGCTCCAGTAGCCAAGGTCATGAATTCATGCTTTGTTCGCTCCTTTCCTCCCGGATTTTGAGTCATCATCAGCACATCACTTTGGCAATTTATTTTTGACACAGTGCTAGTCTCAGGCAGTTCTGGAAGTATTGCCTCCACAACAATTACCTTTCCATCTTTCGGAATACTTTTATAGCAATTCTTCAGCAACTTCAAGCAATGTTCATCGGTCCAATCGTGGAGTATCCACTACAAAATTTTAAATATTATGAAATTTGTTTAAAGATCGAACACTTAATATCCGCAAATTAAATTCAAGTTAAACTTACCTTCATAAAAATAGCATCACCTTTTGGAACACTTTGAAACATATCACCCCCTACATGCTTAACACCTGTACTACATACAATTTAGTTTACTATGTTAGGATCTGGTTGTGTGGTGGACAGACAATTCATAAGAGCACTAACATCTGGGTAAAAATTTAGACAAAATGTTAACAGACACAACAGTAAATCGAATATGATTTTTTCAGTAAATTGTAAATGCCGTAAATCGAGCATGTTTTAATGTTCTTTGTCAGTTTTTATTCAGCTTCTGGTCTTTTTACCGCTTTCCATTTGATAAAATATATTTCTTCATGACAATCACATTAAAAAAAAAAAAAGGAGATTGGAAAAACCCAAATCAATTTTCTAATTAACTTATTCTCGTCTCTAGGATTTACATTGGGATGACATGTTAAAGAACATTTCTTAAAAACCACTTTTCTCAGATAATTATTATAAATATGAATGATAATTCATACCAGGATGCTCTGAGGCATGCTGTATAACACGAGGCAAGTCGAAATTGATGCCGTTAATGTGGGGATACTTTGAGGTGATGGCTTTAAGGGTATTGCCAAGGCAACCACCAACATCAACCAGTTGCTTTATGTGCTTGAAACCCTTGTAAGCCTCGAGGATTTTCTGAATGACCAAAGTAGTACTATTGAACATCCCTGTGTTAAAAACTTCATTAAACCTGGGGTCTAATCCTGGGTACTCGAAAGCGTGCGTTCCATGGACTCGATCAAATGGAACTCCACCTTCAATAATTGCTTCTTTCAATTGAGACCTATATATCCAATTAATCAATCAATCCTGAATTGAATTCAGATCCAGTTCCTCTATTCTTCTCATCATTTTACATTTAGCTTAGCACTTTTAGATACACTAATTGGTAGTATATAATAAAGATATGCATCTAAATTATATATATGACGATGTATGCATGTCATAAAATTCTTAAAATACAAGATAGGTCGAGAGTTTCATTTTCATTTGGAATTTTTTTGTTCTAGCTAGGTCCTGCTGTTTTTATTTTATTTTTTCTAAAAGATTTTATTTCTGCTGTTTTTACTTTATTTTCTCTAAAAAATTTTATTTTTAATGTCTCTCCAAGCATGTGCTTTTACCACCCGAAGAGAATCTTCAAATTTAGCGAAATTCTACGAATAAAGTTATTTTTATTCTTTAAAGATTTCTGTCAGAACTAAGGAACATTACTCAATTAATATTCCCAATACAATAAGATACATTGTCTTTTTCGTATTGCACTCATGTCCTGTGTAAAAAAAAATACCCCCGAAAGAAAACATTTTTTCTCCTATCCTCTGCAAGTAATTAAACCAACATCGACAATATTTCATCCATTCTTGGATTGTTTTGACTACAAGTATATTTGCAATCGATTTATATGCTTGAGAGTATACATTCTATGTTTTACTGCTCGCTTTTATAAACACATTTGTTTTTTCTTTTCTGATGATCAAAAAGGAATTTAGAAATAATCGACTATTTAAGACCTAGGAGACATGCGTGATTAGAAAGAGAGATTGTATTATTAAATTATGTATTTTTACCCTAATAAACAAAGTTACAGAGAATTAAAATGAGAGAATAGACAAACTAGCTGTCCATATAGACCTTGTCCTGAGTTAAGGCCAATAAAGGGCCTAATGAGACACCATCTTGATTAGGCACAAAGTATTTGGAAACATCATTAAGACCGTAGAGTCTCTGAGAACCATCAACATCATCAAGTGAGCACTCAACAACGCTATGGCTAGCCAGAAGCCTGAGTATCCGGTCCAGCATCATGGGTGCGTCTTTGTTCTTGGTGGCAGGCAACTGAGCGGCAATCTCGGAAGCTGAGAGCTTTGCTGCAGGACCAGCTTTGGCTATGATCTCGAAAACTCCCAGCTCAATTACTGCTTGCATGGTCATGGGGAGCACTGAACCCGTCACCAATTGATAGGCATATGCAAAGCTTTCGTCTCTCTCTTCATTAGCCATATTTTCTTGAATTTCTTTATCTGTTTGCACAGAAACAATGCAATTGTAATAGCGTCAAGATTTGTCAGGCGTAAAAAAGAAAAAAAAAAAAAAGAGAGTAATTTATCGTAAAATAAATAAATAAATATATATATATATATATTATAATATTATTTAATTATTATATAATTAACGTTAATATTATATTTTAAAATTTTTAGAGTAGGTAAAATTTATATTTAAATAATATTATATATTTTAAATATTTTATTTTAAATAATATAATATTTATTAATTAGTTAATTAAATTAAAATATAATATAATAAATTATAATTAATTAATTAATATTATATTATTTAAATATTATATTTTAAAATTTTTATTTTAAATAATATAATATAATATTAATTAATTAATTAAATTATAATTAATATTATATTATTTAAAATATATAATTTTATTATTCATACTTTTGGTTGACTGTGGCAGTCAAAAGAGACGGCGAGTCATGTGTATGATTATGGGAAACGGGCCTACCTTTGGTATGTGTGGTTCTCGTTTCTTCTTTTCCTCTATTGATAAGATAACGTTAATAATATGGCTCCTGAGCTTGCCATGTGTAGGATGAACATTTGGGTAAGTTCGGATTCCGATGGAGGTGTGTTTGATGTGGATTCACGTTAATATTTTAATATCTTTTTCTGCATTAAAATTCATAAAATATATATATATATATATATATACGAATTTTGATGCGCATACTAATAGTATGGATTGCTGATGAATTTTTAAAATTTTGAATTCACATAATAAATTTAATTAAAAAATTAAAAAAAAATTATAGTTCAATGATCAATAATTTATCACTTAGAATAACATATAACAATACTATAAATTCATAATAAAAATATCATAATATAAATCAAACATAAACATAAATCTAACACTACTACAAATCTATAAGTAAAAATAATACAAATCTACATAGATTTTATTTAAAATGACACTGTTACAAATCCACATAGGATTGATTGTTTTATTTAACCTATACATTTTTTAATTAAATTTTAATTTAATTAAAAAATAATGTAGAACTGAATATCTAGTTTTTCATATACACTTATATCTAGTTCTATACAGATCTTCAATTTTAGTATTAGAATCCAAATCTTTACATACTGAGGCCGAATTTGAATTTGTTTACCATCTTTACTGTTTGATAAAGAATTGACAAAATAAATAATAAAATATCATATGTCGATACAAAACTTTATAATGATAACAAAATCATCAAGATAATGTTGGATTTGGCAGGCTATCCCAAATGTTCCCATGGTTACACTGAGCAAAAGTATAAACATCACGAAAATAATAAAAAAAAAAAGTGTTAGGTGATGAAGGTAGCATTGTCCCAAAACTATTGTGTTGAAAGAAAGAAGATAATGGCCTGTCATGCCTACAAATAAGTCAAAAAGGACATACAGGATCTATCATCTTATGTCATACCTGTAAGTTTATGACAATTTCAACAAAGGTACATGAGACCATTTTTTATGGCTAATATATGTGCGCTTCCAACATGCTCTCCATACATATCTTAAAACACCTAAACAGTAACATGAGTAAAAGACAAAAATTTCTTTGCCACGATAGCAAGAAATGTCAACGAAGTAGTTCCAAGTGGCTAGATAACTCAAGTACTCCTTAAAAATATATTCAGATTTTATTTTTATGACAACAACTTACGTACACACAAAAAAGGTCTTAATGTTGTCTTTTACTATCAGCTACTATTATTAAGAGCTTACAAGCTCTCAAAATTGAGATAACCATACTCTAACTTGAGGGTCAGAGTGTGATCACTGGCCACTCCTGACTCTACTTTGACCTCATTTTATTGTTTTGTAAGCATAAAATGTCGTTTTAATCTCTCCGATGTCCAGATCAATACCTCACATTATCTTCACTATTTTCTTAGTCTTTTTTCACTTTCATAAAGATCAAAATAGCCCTATACTCCGACTAAGCGAAGCACCTTACGTCCCAATAAAATAAATTCATTGTACTTAGTAGTTTTCACACATCTTACACACCCCAAAATCTTCTAAAAACAATTGGTGTTGTCTGAGGAGTGCACAAAAAGCATCCGTAGCAATTGCCAAACTAGTCATGGTGTGTGTTCCTAAGTAGACGTACCCTTCGATACTATCATGACAAAAGCTACAAGAGTGGGGGATGACAATAGTGATGAGGTTAACGATCCAACAACGAGAGCATCCCAGCTCAACAAGGGCAAATCCATCAAACAATCCACTAGTATTCTCCCAGAGAAGAAACCAGTTTCACAACAACCCTTCGAAGAGTTTGCTTTTGTAATCCTTCAGGCTATGGGCTCTTAGATACTTGAATCAGAACTTCTTCCCACAACTCAAGACACTCCTAAAAAAAAAAGCCATTAAATTACAATGGATTTTTAATTAAAAATTACTATCATTTAGAATAAATGTATTAAATTGTAAAAATATTTTTGATAATAAAATTATTATTGTTAGGTAATTTGTTTTTTCAATATCGTTTGTCAAAAGAATTAAGATAAAAAAATAGCTAGGGTTTTTTTTATTTATAAACACATTCTACTTTAATTAAATTCTAATTCGTCCTTTAAATAATTTCTAGTAAAAATAAAATTAGGATTACAAAAAGAAAAGAGTGTTATAAGAATATTAAAGAGGTGTGAAAGACAGTACTCATGATTGTATTAGATTAAATTTTTCAAAACCCAAATGCATTTAGATTTGGTTGGGTTATAAAGAGAGGCCACAAATGACTCAACATGTACTAGTAGTCAAAATTAGAAGAGAAACTTTATACTGTCTGGCATTAGAAGGGTTTCATTTACTAAATAATATTATAAAATGTAAACATTTTAATGGGGAGTATGAGTTTAATGGGATCTCATAGACCCAAAATGGCCTGACCCATTCAATTAGGACCCTTAAATTTTGAACTTAGCTTGACTCTTACGAGAGGCCAGGCAGGTTAGACCTCTGCATTTTTAAAACATACTTTTGAGCTTTTGTATCTTTTATACATTACATTTGTGTTTATTCTCAATATTATTTGTGAACCAAAATTTTCTCTTATTGAGAGCACAAATATAATATATATATATATATATATATATATATATATATATATATATATATATATATATATGAGGTACCATTGATAGATTCTATGTATGGTACAGCTGAGCTTGAAGCAAACTTGTGGGAGTAGCCTATTTTGGATTCAAGACGAAATATTTAAGAGGCAAGCATGTAAATAAATGAGGATCGTTTGATAGACCCCTAACCTCCTGAAAGTTCATCAATATTGTTCAAATTTACGGTTACCTCTATATATTTATTAATTGAAGCTTTATAAACAAAAAGAGAATGGCTATTCCTAAAGGCAAGCAAATCTTAACATGAAAAATGGTAAGTGGCCAACAACTTCTGACAACTCTTATGATGTATTTACCTTCTTAGATTCTGACGTGTGGAGTCGTAAGAATCAATGAGCGGAGTGAGAGTCTCATTCAGTGTACCCACTCATTTTTATAGTGGGATTCCTACTCTTATGAAAGAAGTGGAAGTCTCACTTCCATTCTTTTCAATTTCAAAAATATTTACAATAAGTCTAAAAATTTACAATAATACCATAAATAAAATGAGCCAAAAAATGAGATTCCAAATTTTATCAAACCTAACCCAATGAAATTCCAAAATAACCACTCAATTTATACATATAAACATTATCAATAATTTTTAGAAATGAACAGACCAATTTATACAGATGAACTAAGTCCAATGTTCAAGACCAACTTTTTCTTTGTTGTTCAAATGTAATGAACGGTTTGGTCCTGGACAAGTGGGTGGTTTATGATCAAGGCTTGTTTCAATGATAGTGATGCAGACGAAGAAATCGAAATTGTTACTATAGAGATATTTTCAAAAGGAGGGGAGTTGTTACATGTGATTATATTAAGTTGTTATTTTATTTTGCTGTCAATAAAATTTATTTAGTTAGCTGTCTATTAATTATATAGGACATAGTCAAGTAAATGGTGGATTTAGTCTGAGAGTTGTTTGGAGTTGTTGGCCACATACCCTTTTTCATGCTAAGAGTTGTTTGTCTTTAGGAATAATAGTTGTCTTTTTATTTATAACGCTTCAATAAATAAAGATGACGAGGTAACTCTGATTCTCTGAATTTGAATAATATTAATATTGATGAATTATCTCAAGGAGGTTCAGGATTTTTCAAACGATCCTTGTTTATATAGATGCTTACTTCTTAAATATTTCATATTGAATTAAAAAGTAGCACAGGACTTACAAGGCTGGGCAAGGGAAACTCTTATTACAGTTAATAGAGATTATCAACAAGCTCAATATAATAGTCAAATAGGTTACTAGCTGGGCGAATGAACTGGCAGGGAGCTTTAATGCTTGAATGCAAAATCAAAATAGAGTGAAAATTCTGTTGCACCAAAGAGCACATCGGTTTTCAACAAAATGCCAATGAGAAACGTCAAAGTCAGTCTCCAAAATTTGTAAAAACTGATTTCTCTCGTTACGAAGGAAAAACATAAATGGCCAAACAACTCCTAACAACTCTTAGACTATGTCCTATATAATTGACACCTAAATAAATTATTGATAGTAAAATAAAATAACCACTTAAAAAATTATTATTTTTCTTGAGAATTCTAAGAGTAAGCGACCCATTTTCGGTTTTAAGGAAAATAGAAAATCAAATTTTGTATACCTAATCATTACACATTTCATTTCAAACTAGGAATTCCGGACACAATTACATATAACAATGTACTTTTTTTTTTTTGTAATCAACAATGCTGTAGTATTTGATGCCCATCTTTAAACAATAAATAAAAATTGACGCACATGTACCTCAATGTGTAGTGTCAGTGTTAATCTAAATTTTGTGAGAGAACTGTGATAGATTGTATTAAAATATGTAAGTGACGAAATTTGAATTGTATATTGATATAAATGCACTTGACAGAAGATTAATTATTTAAGGAGAAGGATCAATGGCCTCTTAGTAAATCATAAATATTACGAATGCTTAAGCAGCCATTATTGATCTATAATTTTAGTTGTGTGTGGAATTAATATTCGCTTAAATAAAAAATCAATCATTTTCGTTGAAATACTTTTTTCGCATAAGTACATTTTGAAGATCGATAATTGCGTATATGATTCTGGAAAAATAAAGTTCCAACTTCGAGTTAGCTGATTTAACTCGAGTTCCATTACGAATGCATGAAAATATTGTCAATAGGTTGGAAGCGAAAGAATTAATGAGAAGATGAAACAAAACACAAAGTATAAGACAAGTAAAAAAAAAATTGAAAAAAAAAAACGATGGAGAGCAAAGCAAATAAGTAGGAGAGAAATGTTAATGAAGAATTACTAATTATATAATGTTAATAAATTATTATTAAAAATCTATGTTAAATTGATGTAATCGTAGCCATCCATTAGTTATAAATCTAAGGGCTAATAAATGATGTTAAAATAAGTGTAATTCTAAGCGGCCATTGATCCTTCCCCATTATTTTAATATAGCGAGTAAATCTTGATGCCCATCATTCAAAAAAAGGGAAATTTACATCAATAACTCAAAATATTTTATTTTTTCCACAAATAACTTTTGAAGATTTTACTTATCATAATTAATCAAACATAAAATTTTAGGACAAAATTACCCCTATTATCTTCACTCGTTCTTGCCAAAATTTTCTCAAAATTTTTCAAGTTTCTCACAGTTCTTTGAGTCTCTCACAATTCTTCGAGTGATTTACAGATTTCAATCTCTCATTGATTAACGAAAAGCATAATCTTGTAAGTCAGACATTTAAAATTCTTTTTCCCGAAATGGATACTGCCCGGCGCGGTGCCGCGTGATTCTAAAAGTTTTGTGCGACGGCTGCATGTCGCACTTAGATTACAATTTCTAGAATTTGGTGCGACGGTGTACCTGTCGCATAATTTTTGTGCGACAAGGTGTCTGTCGCACCTGTTGCATTTTCTAAAATTTGGTGCGATGGGTGCCTGTCGCATATGTTTTGTGCGACGGGTTACCTGTCGCACCAAATTGCTTGTTTGTTACATGATGTTATAATAATTTTTTTTAATTTATGATAGATTTGTTTAATTTTTAAATTATATAATTATAATTTAATAATGTTATATTTATAACAGAAATATGGTAGATTCTAAGCTTAGTGAGACAGACAGCCTGTCGCATCAAGATTGGTGAGACTTAGTGCGACAGGTAGCCTGTCTCAACAAGATTGGTGAGATTGTCTCATTAGGCTTGGTGAGACAGGCTGCTGTCTCACAAAGCTTGTCTCACCAACTGTCTGTTACACCAAAAATATAAACCCTAATGCTCGACGACACATAAACAACAAACGATACACCATAGAAATTCATAACATTTATATAAATATTTAATACAATTATATTACTCTACACACAGCTGGATAAACAAACGATTGGGTATGAATGTATCGTGTGCTGGCTCTGATCTTTAGTTACAGGGATCGGTATTCACAAGACGGACGATGAAAATTTATATATAAAGGAATAAAAATTAAATATGGAGGGTAATTAAGGATATGTGAGTTTTGATTGGCTATATTTAATAGAATATAAAGTGAAGGGTTAATTTTGAAATTCAGAAATTGAGTCTGGCTATTTATGTAAATTTCCCTTGAAAAAATAAATAAATAAAAATAAATTGATATCTATATGCATGTCTAATGCTTTATTTTTATTTGATTAGGATTCTTTGCTAATTTAATTTTTTTTATTTGAGTAAATACAGTCATGTAATTGATAACTAATATATAAAAGCACAATAAAGAAGTAAATCTTCAATATACATACATGAAAATGCACACATTTATATCAAAAGATAATGAAATGAGGAACAAGCTACTTATAGAACTCCATAACCCATAAATTACAATAAAAACATTCAAACCTGATGCCACTAAATCCAGCTTCAGTAGCCAAAGTCATGAATTCACGCTTTGTTCGCTCCTTTCCTCCCGGATTTTGAGTCATCATCAGCACATCACCTTGAAAATTTACTTTTGACACGGTGCTAGTCTCAGGCAGTTCTGAAAGTATTGCCTCCACAACAATTACCTTTCCATCTTCCGGAATACTTTTGAAGCAATTCTTCAGCAACTTCAAGCAATGTTCATCACTCCAATCGTGGAGTATCCACTACAAAATTTTAAATATTATGAAATTTGTTTAAGGATCGAACACCTAATATCTACAAATTAAATTCAAATTAAACTTACCTTCATAAAAATGGCATCACCTTTTGGAACACTTTGAAACATATCACCCCCTATGTGCCTAACACCTGTACTACATACAATTTAGTTTACTCTATTAGGATATGGTTGTATGGTGGACAGACAATTGATAAGGGCACTGACATGTGAGTAAAAAATTTATACAAAATGTTAACAGAAACAACACTAAATCAAATATTATGTTTTCAGTAAATAACAAATGTGGTAAGCCGAGTATGTCTTAATGTTCTTTGTTAGTTTTTATTCAGCTTTTGGTCTTTTTACCGTTTTCCAATTGATAATATATATATTTATTCATGACAATCACATTAAAAAAAAAAAAAAAGATTGGGGAAAACCCAAATCAATCTTCTAATTAACTTCTTACCTTCTCTAGGATTTACATTGGGATGACCCGTGTTAAAGAATGTTTCTTAAAAGTAACTTTTCTCTGACAATTATTATAAATATGAATGATAGTTCATACCAGGGTGCTCTGGGGCATGCTGTATAACATGGGGCAAGTCGAAATTGATGCCCTTAATGTGGGGATACTTTGAGGTGATGGCTTTAAGGGTATTGCCAAGGCAACCACCAACATCAACCAGTTGCTTTATGTGCTTGAAACCCTTGTAAGCCTCGAGGATTTTCTGAATGACCAAAGTAGTACTATTGAACATCGCTGTGTTAAAAACTTCGTTGAACCTGGGGTCCAATCCTGGGTACTCGAAAGCGTGCGTTCCATGGACTCGATCAAATGGAACTCCACCTTCAATAATTGCTTCTTTCAATTGAGACCTATATATCCAGTTAATCAATCAGTCCTGAATTGAATTCAGATCCAGTTCCTCTATTCTTCTCATCATTTTGCATTTGGCTCAACACTTTTAGATGCACTAATTGGTGGTTGACAAAGATAAAAATAGTAAATAAATTCATCTAAATTATATATATGACGATGTATGCATGTCATAAAATTCTTAAAATACAAGACAAGTCGAGAATTTCATTTCCATTAGGAATTTTATTTCACTTTATGTTCTAGTTAGGTCCTGCTGTTTTTATTTTATTTTCTCTAAAAAAAATTATTTCTAATTTCTCTCCAAGCGTGTGCTTTTACCACCCCAAGAGAATCTTCAAATTGAGTGAAACTCTACGAATAAAGTTATTTTTATTCTTTAAGCATTTCTGTCTACTAAAGAACATTACTCAATTAATATTCCCAATACAATAAGATACGTTGTCTTTTTCATATTCCACTCATGTCCTGGTAAGAAAAATATCCCCGAAAGAAAACATTTTTCCTCATATCATCTGCAAGTAATTAAACCAACATCAACGATATTTCATCCATTCTTGAATTGTTTTGACAACAAGTATATTTGCTATCGATTTATATGCTTGAGAGTATACATTCTATATTTTACTGCTCGCTTTTATAAACACATTTGTTTTTTCTTTTCCGATGACCAAAAATGAATTTCGAAATAATCGATTATCTAAGACCTAGGAGACATGCGTGATTAGAAAGAGAGATTGTATTATTAAACTATGTATTTTTACCATAATAAACAAAATTACAGAGAATTAAAATGAGAGAATAGACAAACCAGCTGTCCATAAAGACTTTGTCCTGAATTAAGGCCAATGCAGGGCCTAATGAGACACCATCTTGATTAGGCACAAAATATTTGGAAACATCATTCAGACCATAGAGTCTCTGAGAACCATCAACATCAAGTGAACACTCAACAACGCTATGGCTAGCCAGAAGCCTGAGTATCCGGTCCAGCATCATGGGTGCGTCTTTGTTATTGGTGGCAGGCAACTGAGCGGCAATCTCTGAAGATGAGAGCTTTGCTGCAGGACCAGCTTTGGCTATGATCTCGAAAACTCCCAGCTCAATTACTGCTTGCATGGTCATAGGAAGCACTGAACCCGTCACCAATTGATTGGCATATGCAAAGCTTTCGTCTCTCTCTTCGTTAGCCATATTTTCTTGAATTTCCCTATCTGTTTTCACAGAAACAATGTAATTATAATAGCTTCAAGGTTTGTCAGCGTAAAAAAAAAAAAAAAATAATTCACTGTAAAATAAATATATATATTATAATATTATTTATTTTTATATAATTAATTTTAGGAAGAAAGTATCTTACAAGGTTCAGTTACCTCACATAAACAGTACTAAAATACTGTTTATACGAGGGACTGTACTTTACAGCTAGCATGAGTGCACGATCCTTAACTTTAATACCATGTCAAGAATTTTTGGAGTCGGTGGGATTCATACTATTGGTTGATTGTGGCAGACAAAAGAAAATGGAATCATTGTATGATTACGGGAAGGGGACCCACCTTTGGTCGGTATGGTTCTCATTTCTTTTTGTCTGCTATCGACAAGATAACGTTAATGATATGGTTCCTGAGCTGGCCATGTGTAGGATGAACATTTGGTTAGGGATGCTAAATAATTAAAATAGATAAATTTTGAGAGAATTTATATTTAAGTGTAAAAAATTAAAATTGATAAATTTAGAGAGAATTTATTTATTTAATAATTTGGAGGATAAATAAATAATTATTTATTTATATATGAATTTTATAAATTTTAATTTAATATAATATTTTTATTGTTAGGGACTAATAATAAGTTAATTGAAAGATGTGATTAATATTAAAAAGTATATATTTTATAAATATTTAAATTATCATTATATTATTTAAAATATTAATTAATGTATGAATAACTCATATTTTATCTTAATATTCTCTATATGTAATTTTATATAAATTATATTTTATTATAATAATTTTTATCTTAATTATTATATTTTATTATTATAAATATATTTTAATAATGAAAAAGAATTAAAATTAAAAATGAGAGATAAAATAAAAATAACTGATTTGTAATAATTAATAAATAAATAAAATATATATTATATTATTAAAAGAAAGAGAGTAAAATGTAGACTCCACTTTTGACAAATAATACAAATATATAATATATTTTATTATAATAATATAAATAAATAAATAAATAAAAGAATAAGAAGATAAAGGAACATTTGTTATATAGAAAAGAGAACAGAGTGCTATAAGATGAGTGTTTTATGTAGGGTTGGTAATTTATGGGTTTGGGTCGGGTTTTTGTAAGCACATGCTCAAGTCTATGTATCAAACAATAAGCCCAAGTCTTGAAAAAGTCATTTATATTGAGTGAGCTGGCATCGAACCAGGGCCGAAGCTGAGCTGAACTGTGCTAGCAGCTAGGCTTTTATTAATTTTTTTAAAATAAATTTTTAATAATACTATAAACTAAAAAAAACTTAAATTATACACGATTACCTAATATTAACAATGACAACAAAATAACTCACAAATGCTTAATATCGAAAATAAACTAATCCAATAATAAATTTTTATTCAATAATTTGTATAAACCATTAAATAATATTAAACATAAAATTTATCGATTGATTCATCATAATATTATTTCATATTATTTATTAAATTCAACAATTAGTAGTATAATTTAAAAATAATTGAACTATTTAAAGAATTATTTTTAATTTATTAAATTAAATTTAATGTAATCCTATTCAATATTACACCAAATAAAAGATAATATTATATATAATTCAATCTAATATATATATATATATATATATATATATATATATATATATATATATATATATATTTATTTATTTATATTTTTATTTATAAGTTAAAGAACTTTTTATAAAAGCTCTTATCCGGATCCGTTCAGAATGCAGCTTAGATTTTTGAGTCAATGTCCAAAAATTTAATCGTGGTCAGGCAAGCTCGGGCTTGAGCTAACCCAGACTTTTTTACCCATCCTAATTTTATGTAGCATGACTTTGGGTTATTTTTAGGCTCAAATTGGGCCTTTAGTAACAAGAGGCTGCAAGAGAAGAGGAGAAACGTGAAAAAAAAAAAAAAGAAGAGGATTGTGAGGGGTGAAGTTGAAATGAGAAGCAGAAGCTCTTTCTTTCAATTTTTCTTTTGTCTCCGTTTTTAATATTTTTTTGTAATATAATTTAGAAGTTTGTTAAATAAAATGAGTATTTTTCTTTACAATATGAGTGGTTAATTTATTAGATTAAAGTAAAAGATGAAGCTCAAAAATTTAAATTATAAAATTAATATTTCTCTCAAGTGAGTTCAAAGTCTATTTTATTTAATATATATTTATTATTTTATATTTTTATTTACTAAATATTTTTATGTCATATTAATTTATAAACTTATATCTCATTATATTTATATGATATTTTGACATTATGTCAATACTCTAATTTAGTTGTGGTATATCGCGTATTTATTCTCATATTTATCAATAAAATTAGTTAGTTAATAATTAAATAGCATAATATTTAACTCATAAATAAAATATAAAATATAAATATAAGATAATATTATGAATATAATTTGTGAATTTTGTAGTCTTAGTACTTTTTAAATCGATAATTCTTTTTTTTATTATTAATTTTTATTTAATAATTAACTACATAATTTAAAATTATCAATAATTCAACTTAAGATTCATTAAATTATATTATAACTAAATATTCTTATACTTATAAATAAATCAAATAATTTTACGTCGTGTGAATCATATTACAAAACCAATCCCAGATAGTTGAACAACAAATGTGTAGCTAATTTAGTGGATACTGAGGGCAAATAGAACTGTAACATGTTCGACCAATTTCTTCCTAATCAAATTCTTCTTCAAATTGCAGCAATCAAGCCCCCACCTGATGGCGACAGGGAGGACCTTCTTTTTTGGGCTCATTCCAAATCGGGTAAATTTACATCCAAGTTAGGCTACCTTTTCCTTGATAATCTTATTTGCAAAAATGATGCACATATATGGAAAATGATTTGGAATTGGAAAGGACCCCAGCGAGTTTGAATTTTCTTATGGTTGGTAATGCATAGAAGAATTAAAACTAAAGAAGAATTATTTAAGAGAAATATCTAGAGCACCATGGCTTATGAAATATGTGGCCACAAAAAAGAAGATGTGATTCATGCTCTTCACGATTGTTTTATCGCAACAAGAATCTGGAATTGTTTGGTTCCAGAACAGTTTAGCAATATTTTTTCTCTCTGAACATTCGTGACTGACTTTGTTATAGTTTGGGAAAGACTGTTATCAGTGAGGTTGTGGATAATTAGGACTGTTTTTTTTTTTTTTTTAAAGAAGATGAGTAAGTTTAAATATAATTTTAATTTTTTTTTATTTTAAAAATTGACTCTACAGTAAGTATGGTGACTAACCCGACTACTCTTTTATAGACATATAATTGGAACTGCTTGTTTGGAGTTGCTATCTAGAAAATTTGGTTTTAGCGTAACCAATTTATCTTCTTACAGAATTCACCTTGCTGCATTCAGATTACTAAAGAAATCCAAGCTTGGGCCCGTGATATTAACATGGCAAAATCAACCCTTAATTTTGTTCACTCCTGTAAAATCATCAAAGAAATTGGCTGGCAGGTTCTTCAAATTGAATACAGATGGTTCTCGTTTAAAAAATGGTTCGGCTAGCGCTGGAGGCTTGGTGAGGGATTGCTCGGTTTATGTGGCAGTTTGGACTTGGAAATGAGCATTGGTCTTTGGTCGGTGACTACTGCAGAACTATGGAGTCTTTTTCAAGTTCTTCGCCTTGCTTGGGATCGTGGTATTCGTTGCTTGATTGCAGAGGTGGATAGCCAACGTGTATCCCAAATTTTTTCTTCTTTAACATTGGTCCCTAATGCTATTTTTCTCGTATAAATGCCATCAAAGAGTTGATGAACAAAGAGTGACAATTTACCATAAAGCATATATATCGTGAAGCTAATTTTGCTGTTGTTCCATGACTAAACTTGTAGGTTCCTTGCCTCTCGTTCTTCGTGTGTTTGACAAACCCCCGAAGGGATTGGCTATTGGTTATGTAATGATGCATATAAGATTTCTGTTTCTCGATATGTTTTGCCCTAGCGTTTAATTGGCTCCTTTGTAACCAAAAAAAAAAAAAAATTATTTACCGGTCATGAAACTCAAGGAACAAACACCAAAATACACACAACGGGTTAGTAATGTAGATTATGTCAATTAACTAAATAAAATAGATAGATCATTCTTTTCGTCTCAGGTCAACGAATCTTCTCAATTGAAAGATCCCTATATAGATAATACACATTCCAGTTGACTAAGTCTAATTCGATTTTTTTTGTTTTGAAGGAAAGATATCCATGGGGTAGTTCGCCCTATTTAGATATTCACGACCAAGAAGAAGTACTGGAATCGCTTTTGCTTTCTTTTTCTTTGGCTACTAAGATGTTTCAATTCGCCAAGTTGTCTCTTGCCTGGCCTGCCCATAGATTCAGCAGCAGTTCGGAAGGTTGACCAATTCCTTATCTTATGTTGAGCATCTAGGTCTAGTCGAATTTGATTCTAGTCTAATAGAATTTAAAATTATTGACACATTCTATGATAATAATGACATTCTCTAGTTTGTATTGAAAAAACAAAAGGAAGTGGGGGAGAAATGGCAAGAAGGTATTGGAATATCCATTTGGAAGAGATGATGGAAGTAGGAATTCATTTTGGTCATGGTACTCAAAAATGCAATCCTATAATGGCACCTTATATATTTGCAAAACATAAAGGTATCTACATTACAAATCTGACTCGAATTGCCCGGTTTTTATTAGAGGCTTGTGATTTAGTTTTTGATGCAGCAAGTAGAGGAAAAAAATTCTTAATTGTTGGTACTAAAAATAAAGCAGCTGATTTAGTTGCGCGAGCTACAATAAGGGCTCAGTGCCATTATGTTAATAAAAAATGGCTCGGTGGTATGTTAACCAATTAGTCCATTATAGAAACACGACTTCACAAGTTCAGGGATTTAAGAACAGAATAAAAGGGGGGAAACTCGACAGTCTTCCCAAAAGGAATGCTGCTATTTAAAAGAGACAATTATCGCATCTGCAAACATATTTGAGCAGGATTAAATATATGACGAGGGTACCTGATATTGTAATCGTCGTTGATCAGTAAAAAGAATACATGACTTTTCGAGAATGTATCACTTTGAGAATTCCAACAATTTGTTTAATCGATACAAATTGTGACCCCGATCTCGAAGATATTTCGATTCCAGCAAACGATGATGCTATAGCCTTAATCTAATTAATTCTTAACAAACTAGTATTCGCAATTTGTGAGGGTCGCTCTAGCTACATACGAAACCGTTGATTAATAATAAGATAAATAAATTATTTTGTAACTCCATAAGATTTATGGATTGGGTACTATTCTTAAATCGCACAAAAGAAAAGAGACAAACTTGGTGGATATTATGCAATTACTAGATATTCAAAATATACAATTCAAGCAGACAAGTCGAAAAGAAGATGGTTGAATCAAAATAATTCTTTTTAAATTTTGATTTCGCTACAAAAGGATTTTTTTTAGTGAACGTGTCACAGTTAATAAACTCCTTTTTTTTTTTTTTTTTAAAAAAATGTAAAAACAAAGAAAAAATTCGATTTTCTCTTCTATTTAGTACAACAGCGAAGAATCGAATTATTACTATATTTATTCATTTTTCTACTTCGTCTTCCAAATGCAAGATAACCCCAAAGGGTTGCAGGTCTTTTTCTATCAATCGGAGCCATTCCTTCACCCCCCCCATGAGTGTGGTCTACAGGGTTCATAACTACTCCTCTTACTACATGATTCTTCCCTAGCCAATATTTAAATTCGACTCTAATTTGTACTTGAATTCATTTTGTATCGACCTGTTTCGTTAATTCGATAGCTTTTTTCATTGCTTTGTGAAAAGAAACTCAATTTTTTATTTGGTCGGCTATAAATTCGGCAAGAATATTGGGATGTCCGTAATGATTTGCAGTTCTTGTAATAGCAAAGTTTATTTTTCGCTTCACACAATTAAGTTTCTTTTGTACATTCATCTATAATTCTTCAATTTTATTATTATTGAGTTATTAATATCTTATTGATATAAGATAAAAATGAAGAAAAAAAAGTAAGGTAGACAAAATAAAACTTCTATTCTGGTGTGAGAATTGAAGAAATCATACTTTTATACAATATCTTAATTGAATTCTATATAATGATCAATAAATTAAGTTGTATTTTACACCTACACATGTCAAAATCCTAACACCAAAACCAGAACCAAATTTTAAGGCTTTGGACTGGAATTGACGAACAACCATTTCTCCCCACTTCCTCTTTTTTTTTTTTGAAAAAAAAGAGACGAGGTCCCCTGAAATAAATAATTGTTCTGAGGGAACCTTCTCTTTTACCAGAGAGTGACCATTAATACATGACTCAGGCCATTCATTACTTTCTATTCATTATTATCCTTCATTTTATTCATTATTATCTTTTTTTTCTTACCATTAAGAAATCAAATGATCACAAATAGTTAAAAGAATCCGCTCCTAGGACTCATTAAACCCTATAAGCAATTGTGCTCTGATGTATCATAGAAAGTCGTTAAAATACACGAGTCAAATAATTCTCTGTGGTGTAAGAAAATATCTCTCATTTTCCCTCAGTAAATTTCTTTTTTATTTTACCAAAAGAACGTTATTGTGCTGCCTTGAACAATGGACTAATCCTTTGAATATGGTATCGACTGGTATTATCCCCCCCAGAACAACGTTTTCTTTCAAGCCCTTCAATCAATCGATACAACCTCGGAAAGCAGCTTTTGGTAAAACTCGTGTGGTTTCTTGAAAACTCGCTTCGAATATAAAACTTTGAGTATTCAGAGACACTATCGTTATTCCCAATAACATAGCTCGATAACAGAGCACTTCTTCCAAAGCGCGCCCCATTCGTTCCACTCATAACAATCTAATCAGTTTGCCGGGTAAAAAAATATTAGACATTTCCTCTTCGAAAACCAAAACTTTTGATGTTATTTGACTTACAATAATTTCTATATACCTATTATGGATATGCACCCCCTGGGGTTCAGGGAAAGAATAGGAAAAGTTATTTCACTATATTTCTGACCAGAAACTGGCTCTATCACAAGAATATTTTTTTTAGTGGGTTGGTAAGTCTGGAAAGACAGCTTGCCTATATTTTCTTTCATCTCGAGCAAAATACGATCGAAGGGGGGCTAATTCACACCCTTCTGGTAAAATAAGAACGGCCCCTACATTCAAAGCCCCTTTTTTACCATTAGCAAGAACTTGTTTCAGTTGCGTATCATAAGGAATTCTAACAACTGCTTTAAATATAGTATTGAAGAGTACCGCCTGTGGAACCTTAATATCCACGGGCTTATTAGCTAAATGGAAATTGGCTCATACAATACGATCTGTTGCTTCTCGTAGATTTTTAAAACCCTGCTGTGCAAAAATGGAATATGCATTTGAAATTGATGCCCAAGTTATTATATATATCATGAGGGATACGGAAATGAATTGAGAAATTGAGAAATTAAGCGCAACAAAAAGTCAATAATCAATAAGCAGATGATTCACGAACCGTCTATTGAAATTTCATCTATGGAGTGGACGAAATTATCCCAGACTGAAAAAAAATAAAAAATCTGATTAATAGAACAAGCAAAATCAGAAATCAAATATATAAAATTACAAAAGAAAATAAAAAAGGATCACTAACTCAAGAAACAAATATTAGTTCGAATAAAATAATTTATTCTATTAACTGCAGGAACTCTTTTGATAGATTCCTATTTCTCAATGATATCATACGATCAAGACAATTGGCTGAATCCTGTGAAACCATTTCATAGAAGTTCATTGATATCTCCTGGTCATGGATAGATCACCCAAGTTCGGGTCCATATGCAGTGACAATTGCCCTTTGAAGACTCGCTTTCGCTATGGCTCCGGTGGATTCCTTTAACCAAGCCACTACCTATGAGTCGCCAGCTTGTTTATAGAAGTTCATTGATATCTTCTTTTTATAAAGCAAATCAACTTCGATTCTTGAATAATCCACATCGCTTCCGCTTTTATTGTAACAAAAGAAGAAAAAAATTTTCTAGCACTACCCTTCGATACTAATTGAAATTGAATTGTTGTGTCAGAAGAAGGATAGCTATACTAATTAAGTATATTCTAAAAATACCCTCGGTACTATATTGACGATCTCACAAATATGCAAATTCAATGAATTTCCATTTCATTTACTGATATCAGGAATCTTTCACAAGCTTTTCAATTAATATTCTCAACTACTCAGAGCGTTTCCTTATTTTTTTATACCATAGTATTTGATTCACCAAATACATCATTATTGTATACTCTTTCATATGTATGGCGCAACCTAATCAGCGCCTTGCAAGTTTCTTATCCCTTACCTTTTTTCAATCGAAATATCTAAATAATAATAAATTGACTCTTGACCGTAATATGTGTTGTATACGTAAATCCTATATGTGCAAAGAAAAAATTCATAATTTATCTAGTAAAGAAAGACGAGATATATATATAAAAAAAATATGCTAGGCATAATTCGATATGCTAAAATAAGAAATAATTCAAGTAGTATTCTTTTTATATTATGCAGAAGTATCCTTTTAGATAATTGACATAATCTACATTTCTAACCCCTTTATGTGTATTTTTGTGTTCCTTCCTATCCTCCGCTTTTTGTTTTCAACCCCCTAATATATATTGTAGTACATACAATAGCTAATGAAAAATGAAAATTCTCTAGTCTTTTAAGCCCGCTTCAAGCTACGATGATCAATCAACCTGTCTTAAGATAAGAGGCGTTCTCTACCTTTACTTTTGTTTACTTATCCTTAACGCTTATACATAGAAAATGAGACTTAATCCACGTTTACTGCGAATTTAGAAGGTTTTTTCTTTCACTCATATGTAACTATCTAATTTCTTTTATTAACTAAAAGGGTAAATAAATGAATGAAAAAAAAAAAAGAAAGAGGATTTCTATTCGAGTTCTTTTTTTCTATAGCAAAAGGCTTAGGTTTTAGCGAATCACACGTAGAGATATTGATAAAACATATAAAGTTAATGGTATTTCATAACTAATCGATTGAGCAGTAGCTCGCAGACCACCTAAAAAGGAATATTTATTATTTGATCCATATCCTAACGTAGGAAGTCCAATAAGGGCAATACTTAAAATGACAAAAAAACTGTGCCATACAAGTGCGCGGTGAGCCGTGCTTGAAAATCAAATATATTCATTTTTTTTGTCTTTTTCGAGTACTGGTTTTTTCGGTAATTGGTAAAAAAAAAAAAGAAATTGTATTTAAAATGGATTTAAGAAGGCACAGGTTTAGGTTCGGCCTCAATGGGAAAAAAATAGAACACCTAACAACGTATCTTCACAAACCAAGAACTACGAGATCGCCCCTTTCATTTCATTATGGGGTGACAGAGGGATCGTACTATTCAAGCTTTTTTTTTTTTAATTGATATAGATCCAAGTCATCTAGTAAGATGAGAACGATGTGTCGGAATTGGTTGGGATAGCTCAGCTAGTAGAGTAGAGGACTGAAATTCTCCATTGGTAACAAATAGTTATCTATTAAGCAGGGGAAATACTATAAAAAAGCGGAAAGATTATCTTTCTACTCTTGCAAGAACAGACTAACAAGGTCAGCTACTCCACCAATCTTCATAATTAAATACCGTTACTGTATAAGGTCTATCTCGTAGATACTTTGTAATCCAGTAATTAAAATTTGGTTTATTAATTGAATTTCAATTAAACTCGGCCTAATCTTTTACTAAAAGGATTGAGCCGAACCCAACGATTCTATTGTAGCACCATCTTTGCAAAAAAGATATATAGCCTTATTGTTTTGAATAATTTTTCACCAAAAAAAAAAAAAGTTATCCTTTTTCCCTAGACTCAAAGGAAGAATTTTTTTTCTTTGCTAAAAGGGTTTCCATTATTCTAGTTGGATGCCTTAGCTGCATACATCACTGCATTTCCATTTGACACCTATCGTAATGATAAACGGCTCGTTTCACCGTGACCTTCTCTTGAATTCTCAAAACTTCTGTCACTCTATCCCCGCAGGGGCAGAGAACCCGTCTTTGTCTCGGCTGTGCTACTGCTTCTATTGTAACAACCGATTCACTTTTTATATGGAAAAGGTCCGTATCAATAATTACAATTTTACGTATAGACAATTCCTCAATATCTTTTTCATTCGCAACAGAATATTTTTTTGTGCGGCGGTAAAAAAGAACATGCTTTTTTGAAGAGATTTTTGTCTCAGTAGAATCTTTTAGTGGCATGTTTTGGTCATCTTCCCCATTACTTAGAAAAAGTTAGCCACCGGTTCAGGTACAAGATACCATTATTACTGCCTGGACAATTAGACATCCAACTTGTAATCGCAATGACCCAGTTGTGTACCATAGTCAGTAGCTAGATATGGATAAAGCGGTATGGAATTATAATGATCTACAACAACGGTTAAAGATCCTAACATAGCTAAGTTAAGTGATAATTAAGCACGCCATAATGTTGTTAAGATCTCATATCATCCTTTATGGCCTTGGGGTGACATAAATTTCATTGTAGAAAGAAATGTGCAGCTTTGCCCTTCCCATAAAGGACATAATTGACAACTCAAAAATGCATATTATCCTTTTCCCACATATTATATGGTAAGATATAAATTGGGAGAACTTGCCAATTATGTCAATTATCTAAAAAAAATAGTAAATTTGCCAATCATGCTAATTATCTAAAAAAAAATAGTAATGTAGATTATGTCAATTATCTAAAAAAAAAAAAGATGTAGGAATTTTCTATTGAATAGTATGAATAGTAAATAGCTATACATCGACTAGCAAGAAGAAAGAAGAAAAAAATTTTCTAGCACTGCCCTTCAATACCAATTGAAATTGCGTTGCTGTGCCAGAAGAATGATTAGCTATACTGATTAGGTATATTCTAAAAATACCCTCGGTGCTATATTGACGATCTCACAAAGATGCAAATTCAGTGAATTTTTATTTCAAATATACGATCAGCCAACATTTATCGAATTTGAAAAAGATTCAGAAGAAACGGTTCGCTCATCTGATTTTAATTTCTCGAACTAAGAGATTCATGAATCAGGATCCTAATGCATATAGATACAAATGGTCCACCAGTTGCACTTTTTTTTGCTATAACTAAGACCAAAAGGGTGCATAATTATGCTTACTTCTGAATAAATTTCAAATCATATTTAAGAACTATAGCATTTTGGGATTTGTTGGTGAATCAAAATAAATTTACCAACAAATCGCGAAATGCTATGGTTCTTAAATATGATTTGAAATTTATTCAGAAGTAATTCGTGGAATCATGCACTCTTTTGGTCCTAATTATAATGAAAAAAAGTGCAACTAGCGGACCATTTGTATCTATATGCATTAGGATCCCGATTCATGAATCTCTCGGTTCAAGAAATCAAAAAAAGAGGAGCGAACCATTTCTTCTGACTCTTTTTCAAATTTGATAAATGTTGGTTGATCGTATATTTAAAATGGAAATTAATTGGGCCGATTTCTCTTATTCTCATCTTATCGACTGATTTGTGCGTATATGCAGAAATCTTTCTCATTATTATAGCAGCTCTTATGAGATCACCCTAAGGACGCCTTTGATATCTAGAGTTCGCAGACCGACCATATAACTCTGCTCAATAAGTGGAATGCATTAGCTGTCCACTCTCAGGATGGGCAGTAAGGGTCGGAGAAGGGCAATTACTCATTCTTAAAACCAGCATTCTTAAGACCAAAGAGTGGGGGCGGAAAAAGGGGGAAAGTATACTATTGTGATTCTTACAAATGTCCGGGATCGAGTAATTTCTTAGTCCTCGACCGGTACTTGTGGATTCATGGGTACAAGAAGAAGTACGCCTTTTACTACTCAAACCGCAACAAGAAATGTTATTCAAGAAGTAGCGGAATAGACATAAAGTTTTAGCTAGTACACGAAAGTGCATAGCATGATTCGTCTATCTATCAATAACTGCATGCATTGCATGGTGGATGTGAACAAGTAGACCATTATCTCGGCAATAATGAGCCAAACTAGTATTTAGGTACTCTCAATAACTAAAAAGTGTATCATGCTTGAATCTAACTAGAGTTCGTAGTGGTGGAGGAACTGGTTTAGAAAAAAAAAAGGATTTTAGTTATAAGATATCTAATGAAACCGTCGCTGGAATTGAGATCTCATTTAAAGAGAATGATCTCTCGGCTCCAGCATCCAAGTTGAAAGAGATAAACAAAACAAGTATGGTCGTCCCCTGTTAGGATTAATAGTTAACAAAATCAAACCTCATTTCTTTGTCTAAAAAGAAAAATATTACGGAGACGGGATTTGAAGCCTTGCGAGCTACCAAACTGCTCTACCCCGTAATGAAGAGAAGAACTGGACACTAAGAAACAAACAATGATTGAATGCGCCCCTTTTGAAAGGGTATGCTTTCTTATATTTCTACAGCTATATTTTTACATCTAGGATTCGACTTGTATCAATGATAATAATAAGGATGGAACAACTATGGCAAGGCAAAGTTTGATTCATAGGGAAAATAAAAGGAAAAAATTAGAAAAAAAAATATCATTTGATTCGTCGATCTTGAAAAAAAGAAATAAACAAAGTTTACTAATTAATCCACTTCCGGATCAAAGGAACAAAGATACTTGGATTTATTCCAGTTTCAAAAAAAGGATTGAGATTAGGACATATTACATATCCTAAATTGAATTTCTAATTATTATGATTTAAAAATACTACTTATTCAACAAATTCGAACCAAAAAGGGGCTTGAGACTGCACAAAAAGGGAAATGGAAAGGCCTAAAGATTTTTGGCTGGACTTTGAAACTTATCTAACTTGAATTATGAGAGTAAGAATCCTTTTTTTGCCCTCAATTTTTATGAAATACAAGATGCTTATTGAATTCTAAGAAATTCATCTTCATTTTGACCCAATATTCACGAAATATTTGTACGTTCTTTCTAGCTCAAATGGAGGAATTGAAGTCTCATTTGTATTATTATTGTGAATTTATTATTGTAAATGAGAAAAATAAATTAAAGAGTGATCAATGTCACTACTGTTCTCCGTATTATTTAATAAAATAGTGATATCATTATTCCCTATTATAGCGAAACCACCCATTAGAGCTATCGTTAACCATTGGTCGTTAAAGCGGATTCTTAAAATACATATATCTACAGCTGTGGCAATTTTTATCGCATGTCTTTTTAAAGTGAATTGGAAGATAAATAAGAGACAAAATAAGTAAATTGCCCTTCCTCTTTCAAGGATAAAACAAAAGGATTCACAAATAAAAGTGCTAAGTGAGTTTCGTAGAAAAGTCTTACACCCCCCTCCCTCGAGTGAATTTTCAAAGATCCATTTGAAATAGAAATGAGAAAGCCTCCCCATTCCTATCTTTTCACAGTCCCAATTATTCCTTTTTTATTTCGGAATTCTAAACAAGAGGGTATTCCTAGTACTAATTGAATACGGGATTGAGTCTCCTAAGTAAGACTAGGTTAGCCGGTGTCAGGGACATTCATAATTTCATCTTGGATGACACTTTTTTTTGTTAAAGATAGTAATAGGGACAGTTATTCCATCTATAGCAATTACAACCCAAGAAGTAATAAATACTTGGGCATGGACTTGGAACCCACCTATTTGCCAATAGAAATGTTGGCCTACTTCCACAACAGATACATCGTATAACCCCTTTAGCAGACGCTCGTAGCATTGGTCCTGATAAACCCCAGTTTATTGCTTCTTTTCCACCAACAATGCCTACTCCCTCAACTCGTTCTAAAAAAAAGTTTCGCGTAATAAATTTTTGATATTCAGCAACCCCTGTTAAAAAATAAAGAAGAAAACGAACTCGCAAACCAAGGAACTCCTAGATCGGATGCACAAAAGTAAGTAATTCTTGGATTAGTTCTCTCAACCGAAAAATGTCAACTAAGCATTAAATATCAACTTGAAATTGCCCTGTTTGAGGTTTAATTTGGTGTGTTTATCTTTAAGTTTTTTCTTATGATTAGGTTAGTATTGTGATCCTCCATCTTTGTGTCTAACATTACTTTTATTTTATATTTTTTTGTATATAATAATGATGTCATGGTTATTTAGTTATAAAACTTCACTAAATATCATGCAATTATACTGTGTTTACTTATCAGTAATCGCAATAGATTGGAATGGGAAGGAGCTTGAATGAGAATAGGAAATGAGAATAGAATCAGTTGTTGAATTGAGCCGCAAGAGTCGGAATCGGAATGAGTTAGAATCCTATTGATGTATTTACTTTATTTTAGAATTGAAATGGGAGTAAGCTGAATTATTTTAAATTACTAAAATGTCCTTAGTTAATTATAAAAAATAACTATTTTATTGTTATTATTATTATTACTATTATAAAAATTATATTAATTAAAACAATAAAACTAACAAAATTTAATAATAATAATAAATAAAATAATAAAATTAATAATAATAAATGTTACTAATGATAATATTAATAAAAATAATAATAACAATAATTAAAATAATAAAGTTAATATAATTTAATAATAACATTATTAATATTACTTGTTTGGGCAATACGAGCAAACCCCTTCGAGGACAATCCAGCCAGAACAAAAGACCAAATTGCTAGCAGGAAGACACCCCTGCTCGGTGTCAAAGCTGGTCGAGGTCAAGTGTTCCAAGACTGGTCAGAACCTGATCTCCTCATCCTGCTCGGGTAAAAGAGATCCACGAATCACCGAGCAGGACTCGGTCATGTTGCTGGAAGCGCCACGAACAGAAGGGAATCAAAGCTCGAGCAGAGCAGACCTAAGCATGACGACCCCTTCTCCCGATAACTTGTCACAACGATTGATGACTGACAGGCACCCCACGCCGTAGGGTTTCATCACTGTTATCGATGACCGGTGAACGCCTCCATAGTGTCATCATTATACACAAACCTACACGGCATTATCATTGGGTCGCGGGAACCCATACCCGCCTGACATCCTACGCCCCAGGTTGTGCCACAGCAATTAATACGGGAGTGGGGCGTCCAAGCAAAAGCGGGTGGGAAAACAAGAGGATAAATACCAGACGAGAAACAAGGTAAAAGGAGGCTTTTTCTTCTTTTTCTGGAATTTTTTATTCTAACTCCAAATTTTCTATCTAGAGCTCATTTTTCTCTTCTCTGGAAATATCTCATTTTTCCAGTCCCTTAGATCAAGAGGGATACCAAAAGAATCAACCCGATCACTGACTTGAGCGTCGGAGGGTTTTCACCGGGAAAACACCCGGCGACCCCTGACACCCTTTTGTGGACACAGGTCAAAAGACATCACCATCCCAGTAAGCGGAGAAAGGCAGGAACCAACAAGGAAATCCTGCTCGAGCAACCAGCGAGCAGAAGTTTATAGCATCACTTGGAAACGAGCAGAAAACTACATCAACATTACTAATATTGACATTAATGATAATAATAATAACAACTAAAATATTATAATTAATAAACTTTGATAATAATAATAATAATAATAATAATGAAATTAATGACAATATTAATACTTAAAATAATAAAACTAACATTAATAATAATAATGACTTTAATAATAATAATAATAATAATTAAAATAATAAAATTAGGTAAATTTTTAATAATAAAAATAATGAAAATAATAATAATAAATGTTAATAATGATAATATTACTAAAATAATAATAACAATAATTAAAATAATTAATTTAATATAACTTAATAATGATAATGACATTTAAATAATAATAAGTAATAAATAAAGCAATAAATTTTAATAAAATAATATTAAAAAATAATAATGACATATGTTTAAATTATTATTTTCATTATTACTATTATTATTAATTTTATTATTTTAATTGTTATTATTACTCTCATTAATGTCAATATTAGTAATATTAATATTAATATTATTAAATTATATTAACTTTATTATTTTAATAATTATTAATTATTTCTATTATTATTTTTATTAATATTATTATTATTATTATTATTTATCATCATCAGGACCTATTTGTAAATAACAAAAATATTTTGATTATTTTCATAATTAAGTATGGATTAAAATATAAAAATGACAAAATTTCATTGAAGGCATTTTAAAAATATTGAAATATTATTGGGGTAGAATTGAAAGTTTAAGGATTGGGAGTCTTAGTCCCAAGCCCCCCAATGAAATCACAACTCTATGAATCAATTCCAAATTTATGTGAGATCCACGAAACTAATTCTCATTCTTAAAGAAAATTTATAAAAATAGTCATAAAATTTTAGGATATTTTAAGTTTAACCCATCTAACTTTCATCTATTAAAATTAGCTAAATGATAGTTTTTTAGACTAAATAGCCTTCATCATTTTCAACAAATTAACAAATATATGCCACATTTGTAAAATCTAGAAAAATCGACACCTCAACTCTCTCAACCAATCATCAAACTTTATCATTCTCAACAAGTCACTAAATTTCATCAAACAGATACTACACAGTTTAAGATATAATCGTCAATTAGAGTGTTTTTTAAGATTAATATATGTTCTTACATAATATAAACTTTTAATATATTAAGTTTAGAATTTAGATTCAAAATTAATGTACGTTTTGTTGTAAACATTGTTATTTTTCTGCATAAAATAATGAGATTTGGTAAAATACTTAGTTTGAGTTAAGAAATAAAAAAAAATTGAAAACAACAAAAACTTCAGGCAAAAACGAAACTCATAATAAGTGAGACAAGCAAATTTATGTGCGATAGGCAGCGTGATAGGTGCTTGTCACACATAAGCTTGCTTATCTCACTTATTCCAAGCTTAATGTATCACGTATCTTTCGGAGCTCATAACTTAGGCTAGACAAGTCCGTTTTAAGAGTATAATATATTGTTTTGAAGCTTACGACGAGAAGAATTAAAGTATGTTAATAAGATAGGCACTTGTCACACCAAAAGCTAGATTTCATATTACTTATTTTTTGTGAGAAATTCACATATTACACTAATATATTTTGATTTGTCTCGTCATAAGCTTCGAAACATTATATTAAACACTCAAAACGGATATTTCTAGCATAAGTTATGAGCTCAAGAAGACACTTGACATATAAAATGTAATTATATGTGACACACACCTGTCGCACCAAATGCTGGCGAGACAGGCACCTGTCATATAAAAAATAGATTCAATATTATCTTTTGTGTGAAATATGCATGTTACATAAAATATAGTTTGATTCACCTCATTGTAAGCTTCATATCGGTATATTATATGCTTCAAATGAACACTTGTAGCTCAAGTTTGGTGCGACAAGTGCTTGTCTCACCAGTATTTAGTACGACAATTACCTATTGCACATAATCATATTTTATGTGTCAGGTGTCTTCCTAAGCTCATAACTTATGTTAAATATGTCCGTTTTGAGCGTATAATATACTGTTTCGAAACTTACAATGAGACGAACCAAAGTCTATTAGTGTGACATGTGTATTTTACACAAAAAAATAATATATGATTAGTACTAGAAAGTGTATATTTTATAAAGGTTTAAATTATTATTTTTTTCACTTAAAATATTAATTAATGTTTACATAATTTACATTTTATCTTAATGTTTCTCATATATAATTTTATGTAAATTATATTTTATTATGTTAATTTTTATCTTGATTATTATATTTTGTTATTGTGTGTATATTTTAAGAATAAAGAGAAATCAGAACTAAAAAATAAGACAAAAAAGAGCTACTTTGTAATAATAAATAAATAATATAATTAAAAAAAAGATAAAGAGATTGAGTGCTCTCTCAATTATATATAATATACAATATTATAATAATAAAATAATAAATAATTTCTTTTTTTCTATAAAAAGGGAAGCATCGCAGAGGAGAAGAGGCGCGGAGGAGAAGAAAAAGAAAAGAAAAGAAAAGAAAGAGAGGAAAAAGAGAAGAGAAATGAGAGAAAGAAAAAGAGGACAAAGAAAATGGTGAAGCTGAGTCTTTCAAATTTTATTTTTCTATTGTTTCAAGTTCTTAAAATTTTCTTATAATATATTTTAGGAGTTTGTCAAATAAAATGAGTGGTTTTCTTTTCAATATGAGTAGCTAATTTATTAAGTTAGGGCAAAGGGTGAAACTCAATGATTTAAATTATGGAATTAATATCTCTCTTAAATAAGTTCAAAGTTAATTTTATTTAATATTTAATATTTTGTATTTTTATTTGCTGAATATTTTTATGTTATATTAATTTATAAACTTAAAATCTTATTGGATTTATATATATTTTGACATTATGTCGACACTCCAATTTAGTTGTGGCAGATCATGTACTCCATTCTCATATTCATCCATAAAATTGGTTAATTAAGAATTAAATCACATAATATTTAATTATTAAATAAAATATAAAATATAAATATGAGAGAATATTATGAACATAATTTAAATTCCAAGAGTGAATCCTGTAACCTTAGTACTTTTTAGACAGGTAATCTATTTTTCTACTATTAATTTTTATTTAATAATAGATTACTAAATTTAAAATTCTCTGTGGTTCGACCCCGAACTCACTGGGTTATATTATAACTAGACACTCTTATATTTGGGAGTAAATCAAATACTTTTAAATCGTGTCTAGTTTTTGTGTCATTTTATTACATATATATTTTTTTAAATCCTGTCTTCACACTTTTCACACTTTACGTCACTTTATCTCTTATTTTTATTATAAAATTTCAATTAAACCCTTTCTTTCTCCTAAAATTATAAAAATATTATAAAATATATAGAATTTTTATTTTAACAAAAAAAAAACTGAACTGAATTAAACTTAAACTTATGGATTTATGACTTGACCTTCCTTGTACTTTTGGACTCAATTTGGACATTTAGATTGAATGGATATGGACATGAACTTGGATTTGGACTTTTAAATTTCTGCAATTTAATTTCTACATTATTTTGTGGCTGGTTCAACTGCCTTTATTGTTATTTAATTTTCGTTATTTATTTTTTTTGTTATTTTTTTTTTTTTTATTTAATTTTCTTGTATAATAAATTGTGTAATTTTTATTCCGCATTTATTTTTTATGTTTTATTATTTTATAAGGCTGGTTCAACCGCCTACTTTGTTATTTAATTTTATAATTTTATCTTTTGTACATTTATATTTGTTGCACAGTTAATTTTCAGTTTGTTTCTTTTTATTTTTATTTATCGCAATTGTAATTTTTATTTTATTTTTTTCATCTGCTTGTGCATTAAATAATTTCACACACACACATCATCATCATTGTATGAGACGTTAATCTCGAACTTCAAGTGGCAGGTTAATTCAAATAGCTCAATCACCACCACCAATTATGGAAGAAATTCACGGTGAAAACATTTTGAACCAGCTTAATCCACAAATTGATCAAGAAGACAATCATTCTCAGCAATATGAACATGATCAGAATTAACCACGAACTTTGAGAGATTACATGAATCCAACAAGAACTGAAGCACCTTCGTGTATAGTATTTCATCCTGAAGCATCTTGATTCAATTTTAAACTAGGTATTATCCAACTTTTACCAACATTTCATGGTTTAGAATCCGAGAATCCATACTTGCATTTAAGATATTTTGAGGAAGTTTGTAATACATACACAGACCAAAATTGTAGCATGAATATAATTCGATTAAAACTTTTTCTTTTTTCACTAAAAGATAAAGCTAAAACTTGGCTACAAAACCTCAGATCCGAATCAATAAGAATATGGAATAACATGCAAGAACAATTTTTGAAAAAAAATTTTCCACCCCATAGAACAAATTCTTTCAAAAGACAAATCACCACTTTCACTCAAAAACAAGGAGAAACTTTTTACCGGTGTTGGGATAGGTATAAATAATTACTTAACATTTGCCCATATCATGGTTTTGAAGCATGGAGGTTAGTGTCATATTTCTATGAGGGACTAACATCCCAAAGTAGACAGATTGTTGAAATGATGTGTAATAGTGAGTTTAGAGATAAAAATCCTGATGATGCATTAGATTATCTTGACTAATTAGTTGAAAATGCACAACACTAGGATACTGTTGGTTCTTATGAGTCATTTAGTAAACCTCAACCATCACCAACTGGTGGAGGCATGTACAACCTTAGGGAAGACCATGACCTTCAAGCCAAATTTGCGTCCTTAGCTAGAAAGGTTGAAGTATTAGAGTCGAAAAAGAATGATCATGTTAAATCTGTTCAAGATGTTTCATGTCATTTCTACTGACTATTTCACCCAGAACTGTCTAACCTTACCAGCTCTAAAAGAAAGTTTACATGAACAAGCGAATGTCATAAACAATTTCAAAAGGCCGAATCCCAATTTATATTCACAGACATACAACACTAGTTAGAGAAACCATCCAAATTTCATTTGGAAGAATGACAATCATGCGCAACCACCTCCACAACGCCAGAATTTTTAAAATCCTCAGTGTTACCCACCTTCTGTCCCACCACCCAGAAAAACTCTTGAAGATACATTGCATTCATTCATTGAAAAACAAGAGTCATTTAATAATCAAACTAGGCAAATATTGACCAACTTGACAGAAACCATCTCAAAACTTACCTCAGCACTTACCATTCATGAAAAAGATAAGTTTCCTTCTCAATCTGAACCAAATCCCAAAAGTCAACAACATCCTCATATGGGTAGTACTGGAAACCAAAACATGAGCCAAGTTAAATCAGTTATAATTCTTCATTGCGGTAAAGTTGTCGAAAAACACATTCTTGATCCTCGTGA
Organism: Murraya koenigii; assembly: GCA_025617385.1. Taxonomy (NCBI): domain Eukaryota; kingdom Viridiplantae; phylum Streptophyta; class Magnoliopsida; order Sapindales; family Rutaceae; genus Murraya; species Murraya koenigii. The sequence continues at coordinate 28,836,287 of CM046811.1, forward strand.
AATTGGTAAGGATTCAATTTCAGAAAGTAAAGTAATGCCCAACGAACCAATAGTCCACAAAGAAATAACCAACTCTCCTTCTGTACCTCTATTCCCTCAAGCATTGATCAAACCAAAGCAATCAAACCACAACCCAGAGATTTATAAAGTCTTCAAGTAGGTGAAAGTTAACATTCCTTTGCTAGATGTCATTAAACAGGTACCATCTTATGGTAAATTTTTGAAAGATTTGTGCACTGTAAAAAGAAAACATAAGGTATAAAAGAAAGCATTTCTTGCAGAGCAGGTAAGTTTCATTCTCTCAACTAATAATGCTTTGAAATACAAAGATCCTGGTTATCCAACTATTTCTTGTATTATTGGGAACTATAAAATTGAACATGTTTTACTTGATCTTAGAGCTAGTGTTAATTTACTTCCATATTTTATATACCAACAACTCAATCTTGGTGAGTTAAAACTTACATCTACTACTCTTTTACTTACTGATAGGTCAATTAAGGTACCAAAAGGGATAATTGAAGATGTATTGGTTCAAGTTGATAAATTCATATATCCTGTAGATTTTATTGTCTTGGAAACTGAACCAATTATTGATGAATGCAAGCAAATTCCTGTAATATTAGGTCGACCATTTTTAACTACTGCTAATGCTTTGATTAATTGCAGGAATTGAGTGATTAATTTATCATTTGGCAATATGAAGTTGGAATTCAATGTATTCAATATGTGCAAACAACCTCATGATAAAGAAGATGAAGAAAATAAGACTGAGGATATTGAACTCATTGAACCAATCATTGAAGAATACATTCAGGATGAGAAATTTTTAAATTATATGGAAATTTGTTTTGCTAGTTCATTTGAATCAAGTAAAGAATTGGAATGTGATATTACTAATATATGTTCTATACTTGATTCTACACAAGTACCCGAAGATGGCAACAATCAATTGAACTTTGAAGACATGAGAAAACTTGAAAAGACAAAAGAAAATGAAGCACCGAAGGTTGAGCTAAAGCTTTTACCAGAAAAATTAAAGTATGCGTATCTTGGAGATCAGCAAACTTATCCAGTGGTAATTTCTTCTCAACTCACAAGTAACCAATAAGGTAAGTTACTCACTGTTTTAAAAAGGCATAAGACTGTTATTGGTTGGACCTTAAAAAATATAAAGGGCATTAATTCTTTAATTTGCACACATAGAATACACTTAGAGGAAAATGCTAAAACAGTCCGTCAGCCACAAAGAAGATTAAATCCTCACATGAAAGAAGTAGTAAAAAATGAGGTCCTTAAACTACTAGATGTAGGAATTATCTATACTATCTCTGATAGTACATGGGTAAGTCCAACACAAGTAGTACCAAAGAAATATAGAGTAACTGTTGTAAAAAATGAAAAAGGTGAACTAATCCCAACACACATCCCATATAGCTGGCGCATGTGCATTGATTATAGAAAATTAAATAATGCCACTAGAAAAGACCCTTTTCCCCTTCTATTTCTATATCAGATTCTTGAGAAAGTAGCAGGACACCTCTATTACTGCTTTCTTGATGGCTACTCAGGTTATTATCAAATTCCTATAGCCTTTGAAGACCAAGAAAAGACCACATTCACATGCCCATTTGGAACATTTGCATTTAGGAGAATGCCTTTTGAACTTTGTAATGCTCATGCAACATTTCAAAGATGCATGTTAAGCATTTTTAATGACATGGTTGAAAATTCCTTGGAAGTTTTTATGGATGATTTAACTGTGTTTGGAAATTCTTCTAATAATTATCTTAATAATCTAGAAAAAGTTTTGAAAAGGTGTAAAGAAAAAAGACTTGTTTTAAATTGGGAAAAATGTCATTTCATGTTGTTTCTGGAATTGTTTTAGGACATGTCATTTCTTCTAAAGGAATTGAAGTTGATAAAGGCAAAGTTGAAGTCATTTCAAAATTACCATCACCAAAGACAATGAGAGAAATTCGATGTTTTTTAGTGTCATTCAATTTTTTCATTCTGAAGCTTGTGGTGGTCATTTCACTTCAAACAAAACAGCTGCCAAAATATTGCAGTGTGGATTTTATTGGCCTATATTATTTAAAGATTCACATGAATTTTGTAAAATGTGCAAGAATTGTCAAATGTTAGGAATGTCACCTTATCGGTTAGTTTATGGTAAGCCTTACTACTTACCAGTTGAGTTTGAGCATAAATTATTTTGGGCTGTTAAAGCTTTTAATTCAAATCTTGATGATGCAAGTAATGTGCGTAAATTGCAATTGAATGAACTTGAAGAATTGAGAAATGATGCATATGAAAATTCAAGAATTATTAAAGCAAGAACTAACGTTTTTCATGATAAAAAAATTTTTAGAAAAATATTTGAAATTGATCAAAAAGTTTTGCTATATAATTCTCGTCTTCATTTGTTTCCAGGAAAATTAAAGTCAAGGTGGAGTGGCCCATTTGTTGTAGAATATGTATATCTATACGGGGCCGTAAAAATCGAGAATCCAAAGAACGGTGTCACATTTAAAGTTAATGGTCAAATATTAAAACCATATCGGGAATTCCAACCACGTGAAGAAGACACCGAAATCAATTTGAGTGACCTACCAAATCTTGATTAAATCTTTAATGTGTGACTAATATATATATATATATAGTTCTTTTTTGTTTTATTATTTTATCATTTGATTGTTTAATTATTTGACTATTTTTAGTTTCACACCGCATATTTATTAAGCATATACTATTTCTTGCTTATGTGTGTTTGTTTGATAATTGTGTTTTCTCTTATTATATGTTATGAATACCTCAATTAGAAAGATCCTCTTGAAACATCTTAAAACTCTTTTACGTGTAAAATTTCACTTAGCAAGACTGATTCGAAGTTGTAAATCACATCCAATATGGTGTCATATGTTAAAGACTTAGAAAGACAACTTTGAGAAATAGAGGAAGGTATTTTTAACGTTCAGTTGAAACTTGAAGTTAATGCAATAAGAGGACAAACGTAAGTTTCAATTATTTTATTTTTTTTCTTTTCATTGTATTTTGTTTATTTTTACATTTGAATTGATTTTTCAGAGTTAATTTGTTTCTTGGGTGTGTTTTAATTTACTTTCCCGCATAAATGACGGATAACGATACTCTGTGACTTCTTAAGTCGATATTTTCAGCTTCCCATAATAACTGAAACCTCAAAAACCAAACATGGAAGAAATACATCAAAAACTGCATAAGCATTTTCCTTCTCTACTTCAGAATGCCCTCAGGAAAATTTACAAAACTTGCTGTAAATGACTACGTTTGTTAATTATCCATGGCATTTCTTCTGACATTCGTTGGTTAATTGAAGCAAAGGTCCAATTAGCAGGTGAGTTTTTTAATCCATTTATTTCTTACATGCCTGGTTTTGGAAAAAGTACATACGCTAAAAAGAGAAGAGCTAAACAACTTGGCTCTAATTGTCGTAATTGTGTAAGACATAATTGCAAGAACTCGCGTTGTAAATCTTTAGGAATGGTTTCTTATACTCGTGAAGATAAAATTAAATTTGAATGAGTAAAGAATCGTTAGATGATATCTTACGATCTCTTGAGACACATCGAAGCAGATATATACAACATTCAATTGAAAGGAATTGGAAACTATTCAAAAAAGAAAACACACAGTTTAGTCTTGAGAATCTGACTCAAAAAGAAAACTGGATGAGAAGCCTATCTTCGACCCATAGAAGGCGTTCAAGCCGTTACTGGACGTAAAACTAGAGGAAGATGTGAGCCACAGTCGCAACTACCAGTAAATATCCTTTTCCTTTTAATAATATTTTATTTTATGCATTATTACTTTGAATAGTGTGATTACTGTTTTCTTTTTCTTTTCACTGTTTGTTTTATCTATTTACTTTTGAAATATAAACCAAAGGTTCACACGTCATTTGATAAGTACACCACTCTATTTACAGCTGTTCATCAATATCTCTATCTTTAAATACGTGCTTTTATTTTAAACTTTCACAAATTATTTTTGAAGATTATTCTAATTGCAGCATCTTCGAGTAGACAATTCAAAAATATTTGTGTGCTTTTTGGGTTTCGCTATGGAAAGTACATGGAATTCGTTGAGGCAGCTATAGATCTTGGTCGTGTCATACCAGAGAGAAACTTACAATTAATATATGGAGGAGGTGACCGTGAATTATCCAAACTTGTTTCAGAAACAGCTTTCACTAGAGGAAGTCAAGTGCTAGGAATCATCCCAAAAGCCTTTAAACCTCTAGGATGTCTACCTGGCCCACCAACTGGAGAAGAGTTTGTTGTCTCAGTTATGAAAGAAAGAATATCCAAAATGTTAGATCATGCTGATGCTTTCATCTTTTTGCCAGGTGATCTTGCAACTCTGGAGGCACTAATTACATTTGCATTTTAGGCCCATTTGAACATTCATCAAAAACCCATCGGTTTGTTAAATGTTAATAATTTTTATACTAGCTTGTTCACATTTCTTAACCATGCAATTAACAATTATCTTATTCCTCCTTCAGTTAAAAAATCTTTATTTGTGCTTCTACTGCTAATGAATTACTTGATCTTTTACAAGCTTACAAACTGAAGCCATAACCCATGACTTTGGCGTTGGATTGGTCAACTGAAGATGATAACAGTAACAGTAGTAAGAAGTGCAAATTGGAGGGTGGGGATATCTTTAAATTATAATATATTAAGAATAATATATTAAATTTATTTTTCTTTTCTCTGTTTCTCATTTTGCATGCATATCTTTAAATTATAATATATTAAGAATAATGTTTAGATTAGGTTGGAGGGTAGGGATAGTTGATGTAAATTGTAAATATATACGTTTGTCTATTTTTCTTTAAATAAAAAAATCCAAAAACAACATTTCTTTTTTTTTTTTTTGTCTATGATGGTTGTGTAAAGAGTTACTACTTTTGATACGCATCCTAACAGTCCAATCTATGTTATTTTTTGAATTTAAAATTCATATTAAGTTGTTTTTGTTCTTTATTCTCTGAATTACTCAAATTTATGAATTCTCCGCTTGACAATCATTAATTAAATCTTTTTGTCAGTTATTTTTTTAAACAAGTATTATTAAATCATTCTTTTCACACACACACTATGACACATACTATTGGGTTGTAAGTTAAAATTTTTTGTAATATTTTGTTCTCTTGATCTGTTAGAGATAATTTTTAAGGTAGTGGAAAGTGTGTTATGTTTTTTCAAAAAAAAAAGAAAAAACAAAAAAAAAAAGAAAGAGAAAAAAAATTGTTTATTTTTACTATATTTGAAATCCGAGTAATTAAGCCTGTAGGGGTGTTTTAACACTTAGTGCCCTAAGGCCAATTGGTCTGGGAGTCATTGGCCTAAAGCTCGCTACATGGGTTGCAGATATATTGTTTGCTTATTTATCTAAAATCCGAGTAATTAAGTCCATAAGGTGTTTTAACACCTAGCGCCCTAAGGCTAACTGGTCTGAGAGTCATTGGCCCAAAGCTCGCTATATGGATTGAAGATGTAATATTTTAAATTGTATGAATAATCTACTGTCTAATAAATATATTATCTCTAATAAATCACTAGAATAAAAAAATACTATTTTCTTTTAATGAAGCCCCATAAGTATTGTGTTAATTTTTCGAGCACAAAAGAATGTTTGATGATATCTTGGATAATGAGTGAATGACAAAAAGCTAAAATAAATAAATAGGAGAATTTATTTATTTGGTAGTTTAGAGGATATATGAACAACTATTAACTTACGGGTGAATTTTATAATTCTTAATTTAAAATAGCGCTTTAATTGCTAAGGACTAGCAATAAGCTGGTTGGGGAGTATGATCAGTACTAGAAAATTTATATTTTATAAATGTTTAAATTATTATTTTTTTCACTTAAAGTATTAATTAATGTGTACATAATTTACATTTTATCTTAATGTTTCTTATATGTAATTTTATGTAAATTATATTTTATTATGTAAATTTTTATCTTAATTATTATATTTTGTTATTGTAGGTATATTTTGAGAATGGAGAGAAATCAGAACTGAAAAATGAGAGAAAAAAAAAAGCTGCTTTGTAATAATAAATAAATAATATATATTAAAAAATAAAAAGAGATAAAAAGATTGAGTGCTCTCTCAATTATATATAATATATAATATTATAATAATAAAATAATAAATAGTTTCTTTTTTTTTCTATAAAAAAGGGAAGCATCGCAGAGGAGAAGAGGCGCGGAGGAGAACGGAAAAAAAAGAAAATAAAAGAAAGAGAGGAAAAAGAGAAGAGAAATGAGAGAAAGAAAAAGAGGAGAAAGAAAAGGGTCAAGCTGAGTCTTTCAAATTTTCTTATTCTATTGTTTCAAGTTCTTAAAATTTTCTTGTAATATATTTTAGAAGTTTGTCAAATAAAATGAGTGGTTTTCTTTTCATTATGAGTTGCTAATTTATTAAGTTAGGGCAAATGGTGAAACTCAAGGATTTAAATTATAGAATTAATATCTCTCTCAAATAAGTTCAAAGTTAATTTTATTTAATATTTAATATTTTGTATTTTTATTTGCTGAATATTTTTATGTCATATTAATTTATAAATTTAAAACCTTATTGGATTTATATGATATTTTGACATTATGTCGACACTCTAATTTAGTTGCGGCACATCATGTACTTCATTCTCATATTCATCCATAAAATTGGTTAGTTAAGAATTAAATGACATAATATTTAACTAGTAAATAAAATATAAAATATAAATATGAGATAATATTATGAGCATAATTTAAATTCCAAGAGTGAATCACATGGCCTTAGTATTTTTTAGACATGTAATCTATTTTTTTACTATTAATTTTTATTTAATAATAGACTACTAAATTTAAAATTCCCTGTGATTCGACCACGGACTCACCAGGTTATATTATAACTAGATACTCTTATACTTGAGAGTAAATCAAATACTTTTAAGTCGTGTCAATTTAGAATCTGACTTATCGGTGAGATAGACACCTGTCGCACCGAAAGTTAGATTCAATATTATATTAATTTGGTGCTACATGTGCCTATATTATTAATATACTTTGATTCTTCTCGTCGTAAGCTTCGAAACGGTATATTATACGCTCAAAACGGATATGTCTAACATTCTTCTCGTCATAAGTTTCGAAACGGTATATTATACGCTCAAAACGGATATGTCTAACCTGAATTATGAGCTCTGGAAGATACGCGATAGATTAAGCCTAGAATAAGTGAGATACAAACAAGTTTATGTGCGTTAGGCATATGAAGGTTTTGTTGTTTTCAATGTTTTTTTAATTTCTCAACTCAAACTAAGTATTTTAACAAAACTTATTATTTTATGATGAAAAATAACAACGTTTATAATAAAATATTTATTAATTTCGAACCTAAATTCTAAACTTAATATATTAAAAGTTTATATTGTGTAAGAATATACATTAATCTTAAAAAACTCTTCAATTGATGATTATATCTTAAGTTATGTAATATTTATTTGATAGAATTTAGTAATTTATTGAGAATGGTGAAGTTTGATGATTGGTTAAGATAGTTGATACGGGAGTAATATATATTTATAAATTTGTTGAAAGTGATGAGGACTATTTAGTAAAAAAAATTATTATTTAATTAATTATGATAGAAAAAAGTTAGAGTTAAATTTGAAATATCATAAAATTTTATAACTATTTTTATAAATTTTCTTTCCAACCTCAATTTAAAAAATATACAAGTTATTCATTCCTATTCTCATTTAAGATGAATAAACATAACATAAAAGTTTAAGACCGTGTATTTTGTATACTGAGCTACAATTTCCAAGTTAATCTTCCATTGAACTCATATATTATCTGAGCTAGATGTTAAACCAGAAAAATTGACTGGTAAGCACCATGTTTTCGGCAATTTGATGATGACAGCCCACATATTTAGATTACATTTATTTTTGTGTCAGGTTGTCTACAATGGAAATATTGTTAAAAGTCAGATTCTGCTTCTTACACATTAGATCAAGATTAGGGATAATTTTGAAAACAATGAAGCCTACATCTTGATCTCATAGTGATCGAAAATGTTATGAAAAAAGAAAATAATGAAGCCTGCATCTTGATCTAACAGTGATTTATGAAAAAAAATAATAAAGCCTGCATAGAAAATTATTCAATTACAAGTTCCTGACTTCATTATAATTAGGGATATTTAATTAGAAAATTTTCCCCATATTACATACTTTAATGTTCATGCATAAATCAGGATGATAATTTACAAATTTTTATTTATTTATTTACCTTTTTAGTTAAAATTCAAATTTATTTTTTAATCTTTTATTTTTCATAAAATTTAAATTTAGTAGTCAGTTAAATAAAATTATTTAAAAATTATTCAATGACATCTTTAGAACACGGTGATAATTTATAAGGTTTTTATTTTTTATTTTTTTTATAGGATAACTTATAACAACTAAATCATTGATTTTATTAAATATTAATGAATGGTTTATGGAATCGGATAGAAGTAGGGGTGGCGAAACGAATAAACGAATCGAATTCGAATCGAATCGTAAACGAATTGGGTCAAAATTCTATAGATTCGGATTCGATTCGTTTATTAAACGAATTGAAATTTCAGGATTCGGATTCGATTCGTTTATTAAACGAATATTCGGTTTGATTCGTTTAATTCGTTTAATAGAATTGATAAACGAATCGAATCGAATTCGGATTCGTTTATTATTCGTTTATCCTTTACGAATTCATAACGAATCGAATCGAATCCAGATTCGTTTACAATTCGTTTAGAAAAATATAATTAATAAACAAAATTAAGTAAAAAAAAACACAAATTTAATATCCCACAACAAAATACAAATAATTCAAATCATATTATACAGTTATCCAAATACCAAATACCAAATACCAAATCCTTAATATTAAAAATAACAATAATTCAAATTCAAATTATAAAGAAATGTAATTTCTTTAATTCTCTTCATTTGTCTTTGTTACATTGAAAACAAAAATTCTACACCAAAAAGTAAATAAAATGTTATTAACATGCTGCAATATTAATAATAGTCATTGTAAAATTTCAAAAATCAAAATATATAGCAAATTTGTAGCATTTTCAAGGAAATAATAATTAAACAAGATAAAAATTTTACCTACCACACTCACATATCGTCATTTAGATAATTGAGACTCATGCAGATAGAAGCATAATTAGTGCTTCATGTTTATAATGTTTTGAGTAAGTTGGTCTACAAGTGACATCTAAATTTTCTACAATAATTTTATAAAAATAAATCTTAATTATAAATAATTAAACATAATATTATAAAAGAAAAGTAAATAAATTTTATAAGCAAGTTTTTTTTTAATTTTAACATATATATATTTTTAATACAAATTTATTAAATTAATAATATAATTAAAAATTAATATATTTTATAATACAAATTTATTAAATAAATAATAAGCGAATTTTAAACGAATCGATCCATATTCGATTCGCTTATGACTCATTTATTAAACGAATTCTAAACGAATAAACGAATCAAAATTTTCAAACCGTATTCGATTCGTTTAATTAACGAATCGAATCGAATTCACCCATTTATTAAACAAATTAATTTTTTCAAACCGAACCCATTTAATTCGCGTCGAGTCGAATCGAATAAACGAATCTGATCATATTGCCACCCCTAGATAGAAGGGACCCATGTCAAAAAAATTAGTAACTATGCCAATATTTGTATTTTTGTTAAACATTATATTAATTCCTCTTTAGCCAACTGCAAAGTCGAAACTATTAAACCCTAATGCAAAAAGTAAAACGACAACGCAGACACAGCTAAAACCCGACTGCGCGGCACTACTACGCAAAAGCTAACGCCCTCTCACTACGTTTCTCTCTCTCTCGTTTTCTCTCCCCGAAAAGCTTCCAACAATGGCGGAGAGGGGTTCAGCCGCCGTGATAACGGTCGGCGGCAAAGGCTCATCCCTCAACTCCTCCTCCGTCTACGCCATTTCCAATGGCCTCGCTCAGGTGCGCGTCGACTCATCGGCTCTCGATAGACTCTCTTCCTCATTAACCAATCAGAACCTGCCCCCTGTCGCCAAATTCCAAATCCCCATTTCCAAAATCATAACTCTTGAAGAAACCCGCGCTTTTTTAACCGTCCTCCTGAACAAGCTCCTCCTTGGTTCCTCCATCCGTACGGCGCTTCCCGTTCTCATTTCAGAGATTCTTAATTCTCAAACCGAAACCCTCGAATTTGAATTAGTAGATGTGACTGAGGATGAACGCGTCGTTTTGGAGAAATTGATTTTACCATCTGTTTTGTCCGGAATTTGTGCCGTTTTGGATCACAAGTCATCGGCTTTGTCGACTATTGTTGATGCTGTGACTGCGTTGTCGTGTGAAGCGTCTGGAGCTGACGTGGCGGCGTTCAATTCGATAGACTCGGGTGACGGGTTTACTGCAAAGGAGGAGATTGGGGTTGCTGGTGATCTGAAGGTGTTGCTTAATGGGTCTAAGTTAGTAGGGAAAATGAAGAGTGAAGATGTTTTGGAAATTCCAAAAGTAAATGGGAAATTAAGAGAAGTTGTGAAATCAGTGCATTCGAGTACAAGAACTGAGTTGAATTCGAGTGTGAAGGTTGGGATAAGTGGGACTGCCAAGGCTGTGGGGGCCAATGTGCTAGCATTGGCTGCGGCGATTCGTAACTTGGGTGAGAGTAGTTTGTGTCGTGCGAAAATGAACTTGAATTCGGTTAATAGTGATAGTTTGAGGAGCTTGTTTGAGAAGGATTGCTCGAGTGTTGAGAGTTTGAGAAAGGCGTATAAGCTGGTTTTGGATGCCAATTTTGAGGAGGATTATGTGACATTTGTGCACAAAGCAAATTTTTTGTTGGCGATGGTGTGGAAGATTGTCACTTGGGAGGCAGTGCTTGCGTTTGTTGCCCTCGAAGGTGGGGAATTGTTAGGTGAGAAGGCGAATGGAGGGGGTATGGTGGTGGATAAGAAGAGTGAGAAGAAAAAGAAGAAGGTGGTTTTAGGGAAGGGCACAGCGATCATAGTGCAGTTGATTAAGGATCGATTGCAGAGTAAGGGTTTGGGAATATTGGAGAAATGGGTTGAGGATCTTTTTTCTTTTTTTGATCCAAGGGACCTAGAATTTGATAGTTTGTTGGTGAAAATCAGAGAGATCGTGGAGAGTAATGAAAGTAGAAGGCTTCCTAAGCTGCCTAAGGTAATGATGTGTACTTTAATTTTGTTGTTTTGGTTCATTTTGAAAAGATTGAGTAAAATAATTGTACGCTGACACATATTTCGGCTTTATAGTGGGATCATGTGTGTAATCATGCAAAGGTAGAGAATGCATGGAGGCTGTTACCTTTTAGCGTAAGAGTTAAAAATATAGTCATTTCATGGCTTATGATGAATATGACTAATTGAAAAAATTATAGACAAATATGAATTGTGAGCCCAAAGTTGTGATGTTGAGCAAATTCAACAAAAAAATATATAAACTCACATGCTTGATACTAGACCACAGCTAAGTAAGGTCAGTAAATATAGCATGATACCTTGGAAAAATGATTTTATATTGGATTCTGCATACCTCTGCATACATTTGTTGTGTTACTGATTGCATAAAAGGCCTTGGTTTAGTTGTTGCTTTGCGAGTGGGATGTCTTGGATTTGACCTTTGAGAATTTTGTTGACATTTAGTTCATTTATACTATTAAGCTATATTACATGTTTTCATGCAAAGTATTATTTGGTAATTTAAATTATGCGATGTATGCTAAGCGGAATTTGACATTAATCATCATTTTGTGGAACATTTGATTTTTTCTTCTTCTTCTTTTTTTTTTTTTAAAAAAAGGAAGGTACCTTTCCTATTTAATGTTAATTGTCTTTGACATCACCAATGTCAAAAAGGACTTTCTTTCATACTTTTGCACTCTTTGGGGTGTGGAATGATAAGGCTTATCTGTATAATGTCTGATCATTTAGATCTTTCCATACAAGTGGAGAATTCAGATTAATTTATCTATATAATTCCTTTTGACCATCTATGGCCCTCCTTTCTTTGGCTTGAGTGAAGTCTCTGGCATTCTCAAACTGTGTGAATTATTGTGGATTTCAGGGTACTCGTGATTTTGCAAAAGAACAAATGGCAGTAAGAGAAAAAGCATTCTCAATTATAACCGAGGTTTTCAAGAGGCATGGTGCCATGGCCCTAGATACTCCTGTATTTGAAATGAGAGAAACCTTAATGGGAAAATATGGAGAAGATTCAAAGTTGATTTATGATCTTGCTGACCAGGTAAATTCATGGTCACTAGTTGAGTCAACTCTGTCCATGTTTCTTCCTATTTGTTGCATTTGCCTTTTTTGGGAAGGGGGGGGGGGTGCAATTCATGCTTGTTTGTTATCATCTGTTTATAGTTTCTACCATGACTTGATACTTTTTTTGACACTTTCTGTAGAAGACAACAAATGAGGGTTGGTTTCAGTTCCGTTTCCATATATATAAATGCGTATCATTTAAAGCTTATCTAAGGATATAGGGTTTTTGGATTTAAGACAAGGTCTGTTTGTAGCATGTAACTACTTGTTGCCAATTGCTGCATTTTGCATGTTTATGCTCATGATGTCTCTCTCTATCTCTCCTTTTTTTTTTTTTTTCCTTGGGGACTGTAGTGATTCACTGCACTGGTAATTGTAATTCACACAACAATGGAATTAGTTGGACTTATGCTGTTAACTTGCTTTTGCTTTCCTGAAAAGCATGTAAAACAAATGTCCTAATTGTGTAGAGAACTAGCCATGTTGATTTTAGATGTCTGATTTGCTGAGAGAAACTTGTTATTATCAAACAGTGTTTTGCATTTGTTTATTTATTTACTTTTTGCTAAGAAAGAATCAAACAGGATACATCAATTATGTGGGTATCTTCGAGCTGCTGAAAATGTCATCTTTAGAATGTAGTATGACTGGCTGACTTTTAAGCCCTTTTAATATGTAAATGAAAGTTGATTGCTGGGACAACCGAATGCTAGTTGATGATGTAGCTTTGTATCTCGGTTATACATTTTGCACTCCAGTTTCACACCCATAATTGCTTAATGTTTGAATATGGAAAGAATTGATTTACATTTTCCTTGACTTTAATTTGGTTTTGCCACTGTGCCATTAATTCGAAACCACTTGTAAACATTTAAGTGACAGTTTCTTTTGATCCTGAGTCTGCATCTAAATGACTTTGTATATGTATTTCATGTTTTTATTAATCCATTATTTGCTGAGTATTAGTTGGGGTTTTTGGAGATTGACAAATATTTCATTGATTATATTTTGTTCATTTGGATGCAAAAGAATATATTATACTTATCGATTTGGGAAGAGTATAACGCTTCTTTTGGTTACTTTTTTACAGGGTGGAGAGCTTTGTTCTCTACGATATGACTTAACTGTTCCATTTGCTCGGTATGTGGCTATGAATGGTCTTACATCATTTAAAAGGCACCAAATAGCTAAGGTTTATAGGAGGGATAATCCTTCTAAAGGAAGATATCGAGAATTCTATCAATGTGACTTTGATATTGCTGGCCAATATGAACGTATGGGTCCAGACTTTGAGGTAGTTAAAATTTTGACAGAACTACTCAATGAGCTAGATATTGGGGATTATGAGGTAAATGCTACAAACTGTGTATTCTAGCTTTGTTTATATACAATTAGTTTTATGATGTTTTCTTCTGGCTTCTAAGATATTGAAGTTGATATGTGAATACAGTACACATGTTTACTTGACTCGGATATCTGATTTGTATCTGTAGAAGTCCATCTAGATATGTTATCTGGATCTAAGTATTTTGTATTATGGTTTTGTTTGGAGTTATACAGAGATGGAATTATGTTTAAGACCATTGAAATATGCATATTTTTATTCTGCAATTTCAAGGTCAATGAATTTGGGATTCAATTAGAAACCTAACACAGTAGTTGTGAACCTAGTTAATTCAACATTCATTGGCGTTCAGTATTCAGAAACTTCTTGAAAATGGTTTCACCTTTTATAATTGTTTTGTGATGTATTTTGCAGATAAAATTGAATCATCGGCTGTTACTTGATGGCATGTTGGAAATATGTGGGGTGCCCTCTGAAAAATTTAGAACTATATGTTCAAGTATTGACAAGCTAGACAAGCAATCTTTTGAGCAGATTAAAAAAGAAATGGTGAGTAAATGTGCATTCATACTACTGCACTATGTTCTTCGGTTCCTATAGGTAGCCTTTGATGTTTTTGTTGGTTGATAAATGGTAATTTTAATATTATTCAAAAACTAAAATCACATGAAGAAAAAAGTGAGCATTATTATCTAATCTATTGATCAATGCACTTGCTTTTGTCATAGCCTGTGTTACATGGAGGCTGGAAGTGAGTCTAGCAGTTGTAAAATATTCTGTGAGAAGGCGACCGCATTCTTTTAGTATTTTTCAAATTAATATATTTGGTTCTAACTTATGTGAAGGTCACTCTGTTGAATTTTCCCCTTTCTTTGTTACTAATTATATCTTGCCTCTTTTTCTTGCATTTTTATTCTTCTTAGGTTCTTATTATTGAACATTGGATCTTTCTATCTTCTATTAGGTCATCAAATGATGATTTTGCATGGTTAATGATATTTTAAATATCAATGTTTGCTAGGTTGAGGAGAAGGGCTTATCTGTTGAGACAGCTGATAGAATTGGAACCTTTGTGAAAGAAAGGGGATCTCCTTTGGTATTATTGTCAAAGCTTAAACAGGAAGGCAGCCTGTTCCTAGAAAACAGTTCAGCTAAACTTGCACTGGAAGACATTGAAATTTTGTTTCAAGCTCTAGAAAAGTCAAAGTGCATTGATAAAGTAGTTTTTGATTTGAGTCTTGCAAGAGGTCTTGACTATTACACTGGTGTCATATTTGAAGCTGTTTTCAAAGGGGCCACACAGGTAATCTTTTATTATCCTTTTGGATTTACTTGTCCTCATCAAGGTTTGCTTGTGTTAAGAGAGGCATTAGGCATATATGAATCAGTGTGCCTTTATAATCATTTTGTTATTTCGACATTTGATGCACAAATTTTAGTTTATTTATCTATAGTTATGCTTATGGACCATTTTGGCTTTACATTTTAACCTATCCTAGCTGTTCTTACTGGAGTAAATATGCCAATCAAATATAATTTTGAATGAAAAGTTGGAGTTGATTGTTTCAGAAATACGAATGACATAAATGGAAGCAGTTGTTAGTTGATTTATTTATTTATTCTTAATTTCTTAGGGTAAATATCGAAGTTATTTGTCAAAATAAAACTTGATAAACAACATGCCATTATCTGGTTGTGTTCCCTCACACCCCTCCCCACCCCCGCTCCCCAATTGGGTAAACCTGTTACTATTTATGCTTAAGGAAGTGACGGTAGAATAAGTGGGTTTGAGTGTGGAATTTGGTTGCATAAGACTGCAGGATGCTGAGTTGTCGAGTACTGATCTTAATATTTACTAGGAGTAAGTGGTAAAAGGATGTCAAACAATAAATTCTTGGGATGGATGTTGACTAGGTAGAGAAATTCCTGTGTATTTGGATGCTGTCTGCCAAAAAAAGTTAAAAAAAAAAATAGAATAACTTTGGATTGGGGGAGGGAGAAAGAACATTTGCCCTGCACCATCAAGCACTGTCATACTACCTGAGAAGATGTCAAAATTTGCTTACTTTGGAGCATCTTTCTTCTTATATCTTTGTTGTTTATTGGGTTTAAGCCAAAAGACCTTGGTATGTCGATCACTGTTTATGATTCACATTAAGATATTTACCCTTTTTTATCATTATCATTATTTTTTTGAAGGAATTTATAAGCTTGTATTACTACTTATGTACATTAAATTGTTCTCTTAGGCTGTCATCTGTTATTATTATGTTGAAATCTGTTCACCTTACATTTGTTCCAATTTATTTTTATGATAATGTGACTGACTTGTTTGTGTAGGTTGGTTCAATTGCTGCTGGTGGACGTTATGACAACCTTATCGGCATGTTTGGTACAAAGCAGGTTCCTGCAGTTGGGGTCAGTCTTGGAATTGAGCGAGTCTTTACTATAATGGAGCAGATTCAAAAAGAAAGGAACCAGGTATTGACAACACTCAAGTGCATCTGTATAACTATCTGTATATTTGTTTTACATAATAATATCACTATATTATCTATTGATCACTTTTTATTTAATCAATTTGTGTAGTAGAAACCGTAGATACAAAGTTATTGTCATTATTACCAAACAAAACCTTGGAAACCCAACGTTCCTAGTTTCTGCCATTGGCAGAGCTGTGGAGCTAGGGTGCAGGGTGGTATTGATCTCTAAATTGTGGCTAAAATACTACCTTTAATTATTTAGAGAGTTTCATTCTCACCGGAGGATATAAGGAAAGAAAATTTGTTTAGCCTCTTTTCACTGTCTTCACTGCTTTTTCCCCTTTTCTGTAAACCTTTGTTCCTCTTTTTGGTTTGAAATACCTGTCCAAAGCTGCCTTTGCCTTTACAACATTTTAGATGTTATATAGTTGCATCTCTGTCAAGAAAAGGAGAAAAAAAAAAAATCGTATTTGTTTCATTAGGAAGAAATTAAAGAAATTACATCAGGCTTGCATCTTCCACCTACTCCGGTGTACTAATTATTGTTCTCTTTGTTGTTGGCAGACAATTCGAGCCACCGAGACAGAAGTACTTGTGGCCTTGCTCGGGGATAAGCTTCCTCCAGCAGCTGAACTGGTTAGCGAGCTGTGGAATGCCAAGGTGAAAGCAGAATACATGGTCCATAAGAAAGTGATGAAGCTCATTGATCGTGCCAGGGAGTCGAAAATCCCTTGGATAGTAATTGTGGGTGAGCGCGAGCTGAATGAAGGGATCGTAAAATTGAAGAACATTGACACCACTCAAGAGGAGGTTGTTTCTAGAAGTAACTTTGTTGAGGAAATTCAAAGACGGTTGAACCAATGAGAGTAATATTTAGTTGAAGCACAACTTTAAGCCATTGTGCTACGTTATACAGCGCTTGGTATATCAATTAATTTTAGTGTTATTAGCTGCATCGCATATCCGATATCTGCATCTTGACACATTGATAACTTAACGGAACATGTAAAAATTGAATTGAAGATGATTTGTTGTTTTTTTTTTAACCCCCCTGTAGAAATTGTCTGATATTATAATGGTTATCATCCTATAGAGTTGAGAATTTTATTTGAAATAAGTGTTGTCCTCGATTTTATGAAGTACTTGAATTTTATTTGAAATAAGTGATGTCCTTGATTTTATGAAGTACTTGATGGATGGACAATTTTGTTTGCTTAAATTTTTACACCATTGAACAGTTCATAAATGGTCGGGTTGTTTGGACCGATAAATATACTCTTTCCACCCATTTTCTAATAAAAATGATTGTGATGAAGTTTGATTGTGATGTATGCAGACAAAATTTTGCAGGTGAAATATTGAGATTTTTAATAGGGTTAATTTTGAAATTATAAAGAGTTTAAAGAGAAAATTTCTAATTTTAAATTTTTGTTAATAGATATACAGAGAGTTATTTAATGGATTCAAATAGCGTCATCATCGCTTACATTGTTAAATGGTTTTGATGACCATATTATCTTTAGGTGACTACTTTTTCGCATATTTTTTGAAAATTCTGAAGAAGAAAGAAATGTTTATTAGAGATTGGTAGATGATGTTTTATCTAAAACTAAGGGGCTTCAATTGTGTTTCATGCATGCTCCCGAAATTATGAAGAAAAGGAAGTGGTCATTGGAGTCACCTAAATGACGTTTTATGTGAATTTAAAGGTCTTTAATTATAATTTGGATCTAATTGGAGGTGTGGGGTTAAACTATGTGCTTATTTTTTTATAATCTTTCTGTCACATGTGCAATATTAAATATCTATATAGTAATTATCAATTACATATTTTTAAAAAATCAGTACAAAATTTAATTCAACGCTAAATTAAAATCCACGATGGTTTTCGTTTACTTATGAAAAATGCAGTCTTCTATCGGTCTATCTTTGTTTGGACTTATTAGTAGAAAAAGATTTCTTTGTGAAAAAGAATTTGAAAAGTGATCCTAAAATTAGAATAAACAAATTGCAGTTGGATTTGGCTGACTTAAGGTTTGGTGCAGAGCCTCTGGATTTGGACTTTTCGTTCTTGGCATTGTACCTAAAAGAAACCCTTTACCTACAATTGAGACGAACACTTATGGCTTGTCTCTTCCAAATTCAACGGTTTTTAGAGTCTTACAAACAACAATAATAATAATAATAAGGAAATTCATCATTGCAAACTTATAAAATTTTGATATATGTTTTAGATTATTTTTATTTTTAAATTTGTATTAATCAATCACTTTATGTTATAAAATAACTACTTTATCCTTAAATTAATTAAAAAATTATCTTATTTTATAAAATTTTAAAAAATTAAAAATTATAATTATAAGATTACCCTGAATTTAACAAATAAATCAATCTCAAAATTCAAAAATATTAATTTTTTATAATTATAATTTTATTTAAAAATTATCATTTTAATTTTTTGTAATTATAATTTCATTTAATTTGTATAGTGAAGTTTTTTTAATTTTAATTATAAGAAAATTTATAATAATTATAGAGAGTTTTTCTCTTCATGTTAATTTTTATAAATTTTCATATACTTAATTTAATTACAAGAATTAAATAAATTCTAATTACAAAAAAAATTAACATTATAATTTTCAAATAAATTATAATTATAAAAAATTAACATCTTAAATTTTATTTATTTATTTATTTATTTTATTAAATTTAAGGATATTCTTCTAATTATGATTTTTAAAAAATTTTGTATAATAAAATAGTATTTTAATTCATTTATGAGAAAAATAGTTATTTTTAGTGTCAGAGTAGTTGATTGATAAAAGTTTAGAAATAAAGATAGTTTAAAGAAAATATCAATAGTGAGTAGATGTATATATGACAAAAGAAAGATGATGTAGTGATAATTTTCATAATAATAATAATAAATATCGCCTTTAGTTTTAATTAAAAGTGGTTTTACATCCGGTTCACAGGATTAAAATAAATAAATTTTAAGAAATTTTTATAGGTTTTTCAAGTTACATTTACTATAACTTGTCACCAAACTTTTCAGTACAAAAATAAGTAACAAAATTGTAGAATCAAAGTGAACTAGTAGGTGAATTTTACTTTCAGTCGTTGGTTTAAGTTTTATGTTGGGTACAAACTAATTTATTTAATAAAATTTTTATGGTAACAGAAGTCTGAATTCAAATTCAGCTCACAAAAATTTAATTAAAATAAAACTTTATTCGTGCCTAACTCCATGGAAAGTCATCATACTATTCAATTTTCAATAAAAGCTCAACTAGTTTCCATAACTATCCTAGTTTCGAAAAGAAAATTAAAAATTAAAAATACCAATAATTTTCCTCATTCTATTCTTATACGATCAAGTCATCAACACAACTTACATCTCAGGTAAACAAGAATCTCTTTGTCACTTCTCATGGCTCTTAGCTTTTGTTTCCACATATTTTCTTTTTCAAGTGAATGTCATGAATATTTAAAAGACAATACCAACAAGACGTTTATGTCAAATTTTATATTTAAATTTTTTCTATGGTCTTTGTAAAATTGAATAGACATAAGGAAAATATATGTCACATATTTTAATTTAATATTGACTAAATTTTAACGGCATGCACATTGTTTTAAAGACAAACTTAATAGAAAATTATAAAAGAAATAAACTTAACCCAACCCAATACTTGATCCAAATTTTATATATCATAGAATTTTGATGGATATCAAATATTTTAAAAAAAGAAAACTATTAAATTCACATTTTTATTGAAAAAAAAAGTTTTATTTGGGCTGGCTAATTTATCAAACAAAATGGTTGAAATTTTTAATACTTTAAATTGTCGCCGATTTGACAGTTGTCCTCTTCTCTTCTTCTCACTTCTCTCACCGTCAAGAAAAGGATATCTCATCCTTTGCCAGTAAAGTTCCAGTACTTCTCACCGCAATCGTTTATCATGAGTCGCAGCATCACTGGCCGGTATATAAAGGCTTAGGGAAATATCCATTTGTACCTCAGAACATGCTCAAGTTGTAGAAAATCAATTAACGTTTGTAATGTTTTTGTTTTATAGATTCATTTCTTTTATTAATGACAATATGATATTTTCGAATTTAGTTTAAACTACCTCTAGATCAATATTTAATTTATAGATTCGGATTATTTTATGATATCATAATTAAAGTTACAGTATCAATACCGTGATTAAACATAAATTATGTAAATATAATATAAAACTTATAAATTTAACTAAAAAAACTTATAAATTAATATTAACTATAAAATAAAATATAAATTTGAGAATTTAAACATAAGACTTGTAAATTAAAGGTAAAACAAATAAATTAATATAAAACTGGTAAATTGATATATTATTAGTAAATAAAACAAAAGCTTACAAATATAACATAAAACTCATAAATCAATATTAAGTGTAAAATAAAACATAGATTTCATAAATTAAACATAAAACTTATAAATTGAAGGTAAAACGAGTAAATTAATATAAAACTAGTAAATTGATGTATTATTAGTAAATAAAACAAAAACTTACAAATATAACATAAAACTCATAAATCAACATTAAGTGTAAAATAAAACATAAATTCTAGAAATTAAATATAAGATTTGTAAATAGAAGATAAAACAAGTATGTTAATATAAAATTAGTAAATTTATGTATTATTAGTAAACAAAACAAAAAACTTGTAAATATAACTTAAAATTAGTAAATCAACATTAACTATAAAATGAAACATAAATTTTAGAAATGAAACAAAATATTTGTAAATACAAGGTAAAACAAGTAAATTAATATATTACTAGTAAATAAAATAAAAATTTATAAATATAACATAAAACTAGTAAATCAACATTAAGCGCAAAATAAAATATAAATTTTAGAAATAAAATATAAGACTTGTAAATGAAAGATACAACAAGTAAATTCATATAAAACTAGTAAATTAATTTATTATTGGTAAATAAAATTAAAACTTACAAACACAATATAAAACTAGCATATCAATACTAAATGTAAAAATAAAACATAAATTTTGAAAATTGAACATGAGATTGGTAAAAAGAAGGTAAAACAAATAAAATACTATAAAACTGGTAAATTAATATATTATTAGTAAATAAAATGGAAACTTATAAATAAAATATAAGATAAGTAAATCAATATTAAGTATAAAATAAAACATAAATTTTTTAGATTATGGTCAAAACTTATGAATAAAAAGTAAAATAATATAAGAGTTATTGTAAAAAAAAAAAAACTACTATTGTAAAATAAAAATTCATTATAATGTTTATTAGCTAATGTATTTATTGATTTTTTTATTTAAATTGAATAATGTTAGTTTTGCATTTATCTAATACATGTGATATTTTTTAATGATGAAATTTATTCTCAAAATCAGATTTTTAAAAAAATATTATTTTAATTTATTTTATAGTTGTTGTAGGATAAGATTATTTTACATCTGTCTACAATAATCCAAAATAGTCTTAAAGTACAAGTAAAAAATTTGAAATTACATGAATTATGTATAAACTTAAAGTGAGATGTAATTTTATTGATATATCATATATTTGTTTAGTAATATAAAAATATATATTTTTATTTTGTTTTTGCTTAATTCACATCAAAATAAATAATTGCACTTAATTAATTATTATAAAAAATAAGAAAACAAACTATACAAATGTCTTAAAATAAATATAGAATACATGGTTAAACTAATTTAATAAAATTTATTATATTTTTTTAGTATAATTTTTTGTTTAATTTAATGATAATTGTTTTCTTTGTTTAATTAAAGAAAATTTTTTTTTATAAATGAATACAATATTTTTCACTAAAATCTTGTAGAAACAATGTTAATTTTTTAAATAACTAATAATCTTGTATGAATTTACTGATTTTACGTTATATTTACTAATTATATTTGTCATTTACAATATTTATATATTTCATAGTATTGAATGTCATAATTTTATTATGACATTATAAAATTTTCCTTGATTTATAATATAGGGATGTACTTTAAATTAGGATGGTTTGGACACTTTTGAAATGAATAAATGTTATTTTCACTTCGCCAAATACTTGATTTTTCTTTTTCATTAAATGATTGAGATATTAATGGTTTAACCGCTCGCTTTTAACAAATATTACTAAAATATTTTTTGTATTTTTATGTTGGTGTTATTTTTTCAAACTCAAACTATAAAAAAATTTTCCAGATTATAAGCTTTGAATTACGTGTAAAATAATTAAATATTTGTTTATTAGAAAGTAATCTAATGAACAATTTAGATAGTGTTATATATGATAATATTAGGAGTGTTACTAACAAGATTATTTGTCCATTTGTTTAAATATTTTCAAATAAATCTACAGAGAGAAAATGGATTGTTAACAAGTACAACAATTGGAATTTATATAACAATATTAATAATATAAATCTATTTAATGCCTCTATCTTTTTATTTCTCATTCATCTTCAAATTTATTCTAGTGAACTTTCTTTTAGTATATAATCTAAATCTACTGTCTGCAAACATAGCATGAGAGCACGCACCTTTCTAGCATAGGTCATTGTTTGTTTTACTAATTTTACTTACTATTTTATAGACTTTAATTCATACTTTCCTTATTTCTATATTATGATGCTTTATAGTGATTTGGGAAAGTTCAAAGTGAAGCTTGAAATAACGAATTTCAAAATTAGGCAATTTTTAAATAGTTATTTAGACTTTTCTCAATTACAACCCTACGATAAAGTAGATAAGATATTATATAATAATTGGATTATGAATTTGATTAAACAATGATCTAACAAGCAATATCACCCATGAACTATATCATATTATGATGATCACCTACACATGTGATATAATTTTTTAATATCCCATAAATGAAGTTGATGTTATACATTAATTAGACATTGTCACTGCTACATTTTAAAAATATTTTAAAATAAATTTACATAGATAAAATGCAATGTTAATAACTCGAGCGGCACTGCTGTACGTACAATTAGGATTTATATGACAATATTTACTGTATATGTCCTTAATTGCGATTTAGTACAAATTAAGGGTCAGAATATTATTTTGTTATAAGTATCTAATCTGATAGGCCTTAAGACTAATCTCATCATCCGCCGTATAATCCTTATCTATCTGATTGAACGGTTGAGATTGCATGAAGTGTACACAGTAATAGAAGAAATGGGCAGCGTAGAGAATCGAAATTCCATGTACATTAGCTACCACCAGAAGTGTTAAACTTTCCTTTCTTGCTCGCTCGCACTCTCTCATTCATCATCATCATCACGTTTGGCTTTGTCTTTTTCTTTTGTTAGGGTTAGGTTTTCGGTTTGTGAATTTCATCACTGTTTTGAAATCAAAAGAAAACATGGAAGGAGATTCGTCATCGTCGTCGTTGTCGCCAGCAGCAGCAGCAGGGTCTGGAGGTGAGCTGTTCCAAGACTGGGAGCTCCTTCAAAACACTGACTCGGACCTGGTTAACTCGGAGAACGCGGTTGAGAATCAGAGGAATTTGGAGGAAATCGAGGGGGATTATTCTGAAGGTTTGATCAGGGCTGATTATTTTTCAATCGATAATGAAAAAAGACATGTTAAGACTAGTGTTGTTGGTGGTGTTGTGAGTGAAGAGGGTTCTGTTGAGTCTGATAATCCGAGTTGGATTGAACCTGGGTCCGAGACTCGGTACCAGAGAAAGAATTCGGGTGGGTTTTGGTCTGATTCGGGGAGTGATCGGTCTGATGAGCGTAAATATGATGCTTTTGATGGGAGAAATGAGTTGGGTTTTATTGAAAATTTGAAAAATGGAGTGGCTTTTGAAGGAATTGGAGAAAGGGGGATTGGTGCTGATAATCTGATGAAATTTGGTGATTTTGATCTGAGAAATGAATTGGGTTTTGATGAAAGTACAAAAGGCCAAGTGGATTTCCAAGGAGTTGGAGAAATTCAAGACCAAGATAAGGATTTGGGAAGCAGGTTCTGGTCTGATTCTGGTGGTGATGGTTTAGTTTCGATGAGCTTTGAGGGTGTTGGGAAGGAGGGTGAGGTGAGTTTTGGCGATCATGTGGATAAGCAAGATGAATCTGAGGCTTGTGTTGAATCCAACGGTGGAAATGGCTCAATGGAAGAGAATTCCAATGTTGCGATTGAAGAAATGAGTGCTGGAGCGAAATCATCTGGTGATGAAGAGAGGAAACGGGTGGCATGGTGGAAGGTTCCTTTTGAGGTCTTGAAATATTGTGTTTTGAAGGTTAATCCTGTTTGGTCATTCTCAATGGCAGCGGCTGTGATGGGATTGGTTATCTTGGGACGTAGGTTGTATAAGATGAAGCAGAAGAGCAGGAGCTTGCAGCTGAAGGTTACTCTTGATGATAAGGTCAGTTATTGCACTTGTTTTGCTATTACAATTGGTAATATTTGAAATGGAATTTAAAATGATAACTATGTTTCATTTCATGTTAATTCTGTTTGGATGTCTACTGCAGCTTAAATTGTGTTTGTAGAATTATTGAATATTTTTGCTTGAATTTTCATATTTAAGTGATTAACATCTGTTGGTGGAAAGAAAATTTTTTGAGTTTTCCTACACACAATATCATTTGGAATTATTGATTAGTGAGATGCTACATGCTTAGTGATATTACATCTTTAGGTTTAACCTATAAATGTGAAGTTGATGACTAGGTTACTTGATTGTTCCTTTTCCTTACCCCCTAATATTTTTTAAATTTATTTTAGTTAAATAAAAATACCTTTAAACTCTAGTTCTAAATATGTAATTAACATGATACATATTCTATCCTTGATTATTTTGACCAGAAAATGCTACTTTTCATATGCTATCCATAACTGAGAACATACATTCTTTATAATACGTATGATTATGTCTATAGATAAGAAATTATAACTTTTAGCTAGGCAGCTTTTTCTAATCAAGAGAAACTTTTTGGCCCACCTTTCTTACCTAAATTTTCTTGTTGTCTATTGCATGATTAGAATTATATAAACCATTTATATATTAATTAGTTTGTGATCACAACAAAGGGCTGTGGATACTTATTTAGACAACTTTTTGCACTGTGGCTTGTGCTGGGATGCAAGCCCATGTGCGATATCCAACATTTGTGACTTCACAGTTCCATGTATATAAGACATGAAGTCTGCATTGAATAAGCATCTGGTTTGATGTAATTGCTACTTAGTGAATAAGAGTAAGTCGTGTGATATCCTGCATCACTAGCATGGGAGCTCCTTTGCTAGTATATAAAACATGGCGTTTGTCTTGAATAAGCATGCTGTCATTTTTTTTGAAAAGCCCAAGAGTAAAACTCTGGAAACTGTGGGCTCAAGCACACTTCTTTGGAATTAATGAGAACCTACTACAACAATTGATGTCAAAGCAGTTTTAAACCCATGTGGGTGAATCCACATCTTTTTTGGAGAGCTTAAAAGTAAAACTCTGGAAACGGTGGGCTCAAGCACACTGCTTTGGACTTAATGAGACCCTAGTACAATTATTGATATCAAAGCAGATTTAAACCCATGTGGGTGAACCAACATTGGAACTTGTAAATTGAAAACAAAATGGCAAGGACTGCATGTTTAAAGTGCACAAAATTTTGCTTTTAATGGGACTCCGCTAACAATTGTTTTTGGAACAAAAATGGGTAACTATGAAGATTGCCTAAAAGTCAAAGTGGGCAGTAGGAGGGTTTACCTCTCACTTTGTAGCTAAATTAGCGGGGTTTTTCCATGCAACTAATTGGGTAGAAGGCAGCTCAATCAATAAAGATTGATGGAGATATTCTCTCTTAGTTTTCTCGCAACTGTTTTTAATAGTTTCTCTCACTTTCCCTTATTTCTTATTAGTTAATAACCAGTTGATTAATCAACAAAGATAAATCAGAACCTTTACTAGGATTGCCTTCAAGGCTATATGCATACCACATGATATCTTGCTTGGTTGAATTGGGTCCTAACCTGTTTTGGATATTTTGAGCAGATTGCATTTTGGAGTTGAGTAATAATTGACCTAGTTTCTCTCCCAGCATATATATCTAAGGGTGTGTTTGGTACATGGGATTATGGGGTATTAAAATGGTATTCACATGCCATAATCTCATGCCCATGTTTGGAACCCAAATGACCTTGGATTGGGCCTGTGCTAATTCAGCAAACTTGCATTAGTTTTGCCTTCCTCTTCACTCTCTCTCTCTTTTTTTTTTTTTAACTTTTCTTTTAATTTTGTTTTATAATAATAATAAAAATAAAATATAACTTTTTAATTTAATATAATATTTTTATTTTTACATTATAAGTACTAAAATAAATTAATAAATATATAATTTATTATTCAATAATATTATATTATATTTTTTATTTTTACATTATAATTATTAATAAAAATTAATAAATATATAATTTATTATTTAGTAATATTATATTTTAATTATATTTTTACATTATAATTTATTAATAAATTTATAATTTAATATAACTAAGAATAAATATTTAAATATGAATAATTTGAATAATATTAATTTAAAATTAATAATAATATAAATAATAATATAAAATATTAATACAATTTAATTATATTAATGTAAAATAAAATATTAATATAATATATAATTTAAATTAATCATAAAAAAATTAATACAATAAACTATAACACCAAATATTGTACAATATTGTTATAATACAATATTAATGCAATACAGCATGATACAATACACTAGCATTAAAATAATGCAATATAGCATAATACAATATAGTGTGCCAAACACACACTAACTGTAGATAAATGACCTTGTGATGAGTTTGCTAGTTGTCATATCTGATCCCTTTGTCATATATAATCAGTTTTGCAGCATAACTTCCTTGAACATTTGGTTCAAATTTTGTCAATATCCAAGGTTAACTACCTACTCTTGGCCATGATGGTCTTGTGTTTGCAGTAGATTGATCATTTATGCATTTGCAGTATACACAACCAATGATGGAATGGAGATTCGTTCTCCCTCCCTCCCTCTGTTAGGGTGATAGTTAGGGCTGTGAAGGGTTTTCATGGACCATCTATATAGAACTGTCTATGTCAACCAAAGAGTACTTTCTTTATGGATCATGTAAATATATAATTCGAAGTGCAAATATGAAGAGAACGGGATACAACTTTTTTACTTGCTGAGTTCAAACTATTATAAATATTATGCAGAAAAATTTAATTTTGACTTCTTTAAAAGTTGAGGAACTTTTTCCCTTTTCCTCAATGGTATTGCAAACAGCATGGCTCTTGTAAATGAATAGTCTAATTTGTTACCAAAAAAAGTTTAGCAAGAATTGACAGATAACAAATTCCCACTGTGTTCGACTTGTGCAGAAGGTGTCTCAGTTCAGGAGTCGTGCTGCTCGTCTAAACGAAGCGTTTTCGGTTGTGAGGCGGGTGCCGATAGTTCGTCCTGCCCTCCCGGTGCCTGGGGCAAACCCGTGGCCTGTAATGAGCTTGAGGTAAAATTATTCTTCATGGAAGTAGATAATGTAATGCAGCAGTATCTCCACAAGTTAAGCTTATGATTATATGTTTGTCTTGGATTGCTATTTATGGATTCACGTGCTTCAGTTCTTCTTTAATGTGTAAACTCCGAAGAATTCCAATTGTGTGTAAATTCTGGACTCGAATCTCTTTCATATTCTCTTCCCCCACCACCCTAAAATTCACCAAATAAATAAATATGTACAGATTTAATTAAATTAAAAAAAAGCATATTCTCCCTAGATGTTTGTTCATGCATTTCAGTTCAGCTTTAAAGCTTTAGCTGAGCTTTTTAATCTCAATGTTTTTGTTTTTTTTGCCGTTTTTCTCGTTTTATGGGCGAGGTAAAAGAAGCTTTCTGAATCTTCCAACTTTTCATGCTTGGAATTTCAAGTTGCATTTGTTGTATCATATTATCCGTATTTTGAAGCAAGTTGTTTTGGGTTGGCGTTACAATAAATGAATAATGAATGAATTGTATACATGGCATGATATCATTGGATGATGATACTACAAAAGATGTTGCTCTGCATTTTTACGTATTTGGTATGTTAACACTTGCTCAAGATTAGTATTATCGTTAGTGTCTGTAACGCACAGTCCATCTATCATCACTGTTGTTGTGAGGGACTGTACGTTACAGACACTAACGGCGCCGCTCCCTATTTGTTGATATTGATGAATGGTGATACGTTGCAATGTCTTTCTCACCATGGGTGTCATTAAACTGAGGGTTGATTTTTAGAACTTTGTTTTTGTCACCTAAAAATTAAAAAAAAAAAATAGTAGTTTATATCCCAATATAAGTAAACTAAAAACTTTGATTCAACAATTAAGTTTGAATGTTGAATGAATTATTTAAGTTTTTAACTCTCAAAGTACCCAATCTACAAATAATTTTTTTTTTCCAGGCACATTAAAGACCTAATTGATTTTATTTTCAGTTATACAATCAATTATTTACCCAATAGACTTATCGTTAAAATTTTAAAAATGTTGTTGGATTTCATATTTTTGAAGAACTAGGGAGTATTATGAATGTAACATAAAACACATGTCCAAATATTTCTTTTTTTTATTTCCTTAATTGTAAATATGTAAACTGAAAAAATTAAAATAATATATTTTTATATTATTCAATCAATAATAGTTTTAGGATGCGGCATAATAAGAATACAAGTATTTTATATACCTTTCGAGTCTTTTTATCGAAAAGAGAAAGAAAAAGAAAAAAAGAAAAAGAAAACAAAGTTTTAGGATGCGGGATCCCGCAGTTTAAAGTGATGGGATCTAGCAGTGGCCCACAGTGGATATTCTACCATGTGCAATAATTTCTTTTTATTTTGTCAAATTATTTAATTTAGAAATATTTATCATATAAAAAACTAATTGCAACAAAACATTAATCTCAAATTGCTAGTTTTTACTCTCTTTTTTTTTTTAAAAAACAATAATCTAACACCTGTATATTTATTCATGGAGTTATTGAAGTAGAAACCAGTTCAAATCGTCAAATGATTTGTAAATATATTACTTGCAACTTCCAAGTCCATTACATGTCCCTTTGAATTCTAAATTTCGATTTTTCATTTTGAATCATTTTTGTGTAAAATAAGAAACCATAGAATCTTAAATAGCAACGCTACGACTACGTACTATATAGATGATTTGACATTAATTTAAAATGAGTAATTTGGGACTCTTTTAAGTGTTGCATTCACGTGTTGAAGTGTTGGGATCTTTGAAGTTATTCATTGAAAATCACAATAAATAATAAAACGACTTAAAGATTAACTTAACAGATCAATAGAGGCGATTTGTTCACTGTAATATGCTCTACTTGTAAGTTGTAAACACCATCATTGATTAAATTGGCAGTTTTTCAGATTTGTTTCTTTGACTTTTCATTGTTCTTGTATTAATTTGATCATTACATGTGAGGTTCTTTGAATCTTCTTAGACCAAGTTTAGGTTTGATCAAACGGATCCTATTGCTAATTACTGTTCTAAATGTTGAAAATGAAAATGGTATTTTTGATTCAATAAAGAAATAACAAGTAAAAATGTTGAAAATTGGCTAGTAAAAAGGAAAATAATAAAAAGAACAAATCTTAAATATATGTTGGCAATAAAATCTAATCAAATCATGTGTGCCTTAATTCAATATTAATACGAGATAATAGAGAATAATGAATTTATTTGAATCCACCAAATTTCTTTCTACACTAATTTTAAAAAATAAATTCATTATTGAAACTTTAAAATTTGAAAATCTCAAAATTATCCTCACTAATTACATTATGCAAATTAATCACTCAATTTTACTCTCTTTTGAATTTATTTTATTTTCTTTGTCTTTATTAGTATATCATATCTATATTTCATGCGTTCTATATATAATTTTTTTTTTTTTATATTCATTAGCTTATGTATTGGTAAATATTAATTTTCTTGGTATTCATTAACTTTCATGACTAATGGAAATTTGTTGATATTCATTTTTAAATGATGGGCCTTGTTCTTCTTAATTTTTTATACCAATTACTTATAGATAAAACGATTGAGGAGAATTTGTGAAATTGAGAAGAGAAAGATAAGAAAAGGTAAATTAAGTAATTTTTTAAAAATGATTTAGATTATAAAATTTTTAATTTAAAAGAGAGTGTCTGGAAGAAATTAGTTGATTCAAATAACCTCACCCTAACAGATATTTATTTGAGCCAAATAGTAAATGAGGCTAGATCAAATATTAAATTATTAATATGTTTGATTGAATTTAACCAAATAATTGATCTTATTGATTGAATTTAACTAAATTCAGAAATTAAGAATGTTTTTTTATGTTACAAAGATTTTTAGGTTTTTTTGGTTTAATATAAAGAGTTAGGTGGTGTTTGTTTGTGTTAAGAAAATTATTCCACATCAACTGAATTTTTTTTTTTTTGGGTTAAATATAGAGAAAAAACCACCCATACCCCTAAGATTTTCTTAAATAATCACACAAACCCTCTTAATTTATAAAATAGTATTACACCCTTTGATTATAAATTTATAACACCCAAATAAATATAAATATAGTAATAAGATAAAAATAATAAATAAATATAATACAATACAAATAAAATATTACAATAATTAAAATTAATATAACAACGTATATAATGAGAATTATATTTAATATCAAGTTATTATTGTGTATCTCGACGGATTTTATTAATACTAAAATTTATTAATCCAAAAATTGACTTTAAGATTTATACTAACTAGTCATAATTAAAAAAGATATTGTAAATAAAACAATACAAATTTTATAAATTACTATTAATTTTAGGTATAATTATTTTACTATTATTCATATGTCAAATAGGATTTATTATTATTATTAAAAGAATATGATAGATTAATAATATTAAAATAACTTTTCTCACATTCAAAATATTTTATAAATTTTATCTTATTTTATATATTATATTATATTAATATTAATTTATATTTATTATAGAAGTTTATTTAACGTTAGTTGTTCGGTTGTTGTAATTAAGGGTATAATAATAAAAAAAAAAGAGTTTATGTGATTATTTATAAAATTAAGGAGATTTGTATGACTATTTAAGTGAACGTTGGAGGTGTGGATGGTATTTCCCCTTAAATATATAATTGACTTGAGTAATCCTCATTTCTTAAATTAATTTTTAAGTATGAATTAAATTTATAGGCATTTATAATTTAACTGTTGGATAGCCTTAGTTGATATGACTTATTAATAAACTTGAATGTATGTAGGTGAATTATATTTTTTTTTTATCTTTTTATTAATTATCCAAGATAAGTGTTAAGTTATTTGTCTTTTCATTTGTTTTTAACTAAAAATTAAATTAACACATTAACCATTTGAGCCCTACAAATTTTCTTGTTTCTAAATATCTCATAATTTTTTAAATGTATAATTTTATGAGAGTAAACTATTATTATTACTATTTTATGATTATTAAAAGAAGATATAATATACTAAATACTAGAAATATTCCAATTCAAAATCTTAGACTTTGTTAAAGTCCAAAAAAATTATTAAGTAATAAAATTTAATGATAAATTTTTTGAATTTTTAATAAACTCCAGGATAAAACTCACAGGATTTTTATCCGTAGTTAATTAACAATATTTTTCTGTTAAAAAACTCAAGCACTTGCTATTCTATTGATAAGGGATTCCACAATATCAATGCGATTATTATTTAGATTTTAGATCAACCTTAATAATGTGAGATAGCAACCCATTACTGCTGTGACGGGAATGCCATAAGTTTTATATTATTCTTATTCTTATTCTTATAGATTTGTAGTATTGTTGTCGTTATGTATGAAGATAAATTTTTAATTGGATTTCTAAACTATAAATCTATTTGTAATTTGAGTAAGCAGGACGCTTCAAAAATCTTAAACATTGGGAGCAACATTCTTTCAGTTTTATAAGTGATTAAAAATCAGTAATCAAATTTTACAAGGTAAGAGTGTGGTAAATTTAATTTCAAATTCTAATTTTGTTAAATACCAAAATTGATTATTAATTTTTAATCTTCAAATTTTAAAAAAAAATTGAACTGATTTCTATAACAAAAGAGGCAAATTGAGAACTTAATAATTGATTTTCAAATTCACTTTCTAGATCTAAATATTTTTTTAACAAGTATGGTTGATTATTGAAGTAAGAGAATGACAAATTTGTAATAAATTTTAACTTGAATGACATTTTTTTTCAATAACAAAATTGAGAGTCAACCTATAGTGCAGCGCCGTATCTCATTCAGCGCCTACACACAACTTGTATAACTGATTTTTAACCGGTTAATGTAATAAAAATTACATTTTAATTTATTTTTTATGTGAGAAAATTATGAAAAAAAGGATAAAATTATAATTAAATGAGGCAAAAAATTGTAATAATTTTAAATTATAAATAGTACAATAAACAATAAATTACTATAAATATGTTACAAAATAGTTATATTTCCACTTATTTTGTCAAATTCCAAAATTTATAGTATATGTTTCAAATTTACTTTTTAAATTCCTATTTTTTGTTATGATTTATCTAAATTTTGGTAAGTTATTTCAACTTATTTTCCCACCAGTTTTTGATTTTATATTTTCACTCTTTTCATTAAATTATAATATTTTAGATAGATATTTCAAGTTTACTTTTTATATTCCTACATTTCGTCATACTTTATTTAGTTTTTGGTTAGCTATACCAACTTATTTTTCCATTACTTTTTAGTTTTATATTCCTGTTATTTTTATTGAATTTCAACATTTTGTGGGGATGTTTCAAGTTCAATTTTTAGATCCATACTTCTAATTGAAATTTAACAAATTATTGGTAAGTTATTTCAATTTTTATATTCCTTATTTTTTTTTTATTGAAGTTCAATTTTAAATCCTACTTCTCGTTGAAATTTATAAAATTCTTGTTAAATTATTTCAACTTTTGGGTTAAGTTCTTTAACTCTTGTTCCCACCACTTTTTTGGCTCTATATTCCTACATTTTTTTATTGAATTCCAACATTTTGTGGGGATGTTTTAAAGGGAATAAAACTAGGTTTTTTAATTTTTCAATTAAAACCTTTTAGAACCGAACTCATACAACATATAAGAATTAAGTAATCTAGAAATTCATACCTTGATGTTTTGAGAATACGAACAATTAAGAGTTATGGATCCGTCTCCAAACGATCTTCCAAGATATGACTCAAGTTTGATTAACACTGGACGTGTGGGTATTTGTTTCACTACTCCCCAATTGCAACTGTCTCCTCTTAGATGTCTTCTGTATTTTTCTTAAAATCTTGAGATTCTCTTCTCTCTTTTTTTCCAAGAGAATAATGATCATTTTATAATATCTTATGAAAAGCCCTTATATGTTAGAATTAGGATTTCTATTTAAAATAGAATTCTCTTTTAATTTAAATATTTAAATTAAATACTATCTCTCCATTTACGTAAAAGTGGAAAGAATGTGTAATTAACTAGGAGACCACCTTATAAAATATCACAAGCCCCCTTTTACACTTGAATATAACATACTAGGCCTTAACAAATATTATAATTATGATTTTCATCCAATATGCCAGTTTTTCTTACTTTTGGATCCAATGATAGTGTTGTCAATTAAATGAGCTAACTCGGGGATCATTTGGGAACATACAATAGTGGCTACAATAATTAAATTTGTAATTAAACAAATATAATTATTTAATTCCAACTCTACTCCACTATAAGATTAGAACTGACCTCCATAATTGTATGCTCGAATATAATTTGCCCAAGCCACATTAATTTCTTTACTGTACAATTCTTTGTACCACATCGTTAATTTAAATTGATATCTCAACTGTCTAATCAATTTAATTACATCTTGTTCCTTGATACTTACTGGTTTTCTCTAATGATCATTTTCAACATACTTATTTATGTTGAGACACTCTGGCCAGAGAATTCTATGATCAAGTACTGAAAACCCATCAAGAGAATTCTATATTGTTAATCTATAATTTCAATACTTGTAATTGCTCTCACCAAGATACCGGGTAATCTTGACTACATGTGTACGTCATGCCCATTAGTAACTCAAATGAAATAACAACTTCAATCATGAAATCATAACTAACTCAAGATTAAGATTACTGTAAATCAATGCTTATGAGATTTAATAAGTTTGACAGTTATTACTAGGTTAATTAAATCTCATATGTGATCCAGTTCAATGTAGACACACTACATCAATAAATTCATACATGATTAAGACAAATCACTCAATGAATTTATTACGGTCTATACCTAAATAAAGTGCTAAACTTTATTTATCAATTGTGAACTTATTTTATTTAATTATAAGATAACTTGTATTTATGTCTTTTGCAAATCCACATAGTAATCGCATAAATACATATAATATGATTAAATGAACATTACTAAAAATATTAATGCAATTCAAGATATCTAAATAAATACTTGAAATATTTTATTAATCATAAAATAAATATGCTTTAAAGAGTACATAATCTGGCAAATTGCACATGCTTGTAAGACTCTAAGTGTAGGTGATAACATTTCTACACTATTTCCATATGAGATGATACTTCCTCTCAATGTGTTTTTGTTTCTTGTGGTTTCTTGGTTCTTTTGATTGAGCCATTGCACCATTATTATCGAAAAATAATTTAAGTGGTGCACTTACAGCAGATACCACCTCAAGATCTCGAAGGAACTTGCGGAGCCATACCGCTTCTTTTGCAGCCTAAGATGTAGCCACATATTAAGCTTCTGTTGTAGAGTCTGTCATACATAATTGTTTCACACTTCTCCAACTAATGACTCAACTTCCTAATGTAAACACATAGCCAGAAGTAGACTTTTCAGAATCCTTATCTGACACAAAGTCAGAATCAGTATAACCCACTAGAGTAAGTTCATCACTATAATACACAAGCATATAATCCTTAACTTCTTTTTCAGATACTTCATTATATGCTTGACAGCAGTCTAGTGTTCAGGTCCAAGATTAGATTGATATCTGCTAACCATCCCAACCGCAAAACATATGTCTGGTCTAGTACAAAGCATGACATACATGAGACTTCCCACAGCTTCCGCGTAGGGAACTCGTCTCATTTTCTCTATCTCCTTAGATGTTTTAGGTGATTGATCTTTAGAAAATGAAATTCCATGTCTGAATGGTAACAAACCAGTCTTGGAATTTTCCATGCTAAATCTAGCCAATATCTTATCGATAAAGACCGTTTGAGACAAAGCTATCGTATTATTCTTCCGGTCTCGTAGTAACTTGATACCAAGAATATAACTAGCTTCTCATAGATCTTTCATATCAAATTGTTTTGCTAGCCAACTCTTTATAGTAGTCAATACTCCTACATCATTTCCGATAAGGAGAATATCATCTACATAAAGAATTAGGAAGGCTATAGATTTTTCCTGAATTTGCTTATACACACATGGTTCATCAATATTCTGAATGAATCCAAACGATTTTATCACTTGATAAAATATGATGTTCCATGACCGGGATGCTTGCTTCAATCCATATATGGATCTTTGCAACTTGATACCAAGAATATAACTAGCTTTTCATAGATCTTTCATATCAAATTGTTTTGCTAGCCAACTCTTTATAGTAGTCAATACTTCTACATCGTTTCTGATAAGGAGAATATCATCTACATAAAGAAGTAGGAAGGCTACAGATTTTCCCTGAATTTTCTTGTACACACATGGTTCATTAATATTCTGAATAAATCCAAACGATTTTATCGCTTGATCAAATCTGATGTTCCATGACCGGGATGCTTGCTTCAATCCATAGATGGATCTCTGCAACTTGCATACTAAGTGTTCTTGGCCTTTTTGTATGAATTCATCTGGTTGCTACATAAAGATGTCTTCTTCAAGATGCCCATTAAGAAAGGCAGTCTTGACATCCATTTGCCAAATTTTATAATCTAGTATTGCAGCAATAGAGAGCAGAATTCTGATGGATTTAAGCATAGCAACCAGAGAAAATGTTTCCTCATAATCGATTCCTCTTTTTGAGTGAACCATTTGGCTACTAATCTTGGTTTAAATATTTTCATCATTCTGTTTACTCCTCTTTTCCTCTTATAGATCCACTTGCATTCAATGGGGTTTTACCCCATTTGGTGTCTCTAAAAGCTCTAAGATTTTATTGGAATACATAGATTTCATTTCTTGATTCATAACCTTTTTCCAATGTTCAACATCACTATCTATTAGAGCTTCATTGTAACTAGTGGGATCTTGTACATGTTCATCTGAGATAGCGGTATAAGTTTCTCCTAATAACATATATCTTGCTGGTAACCTAGTTACTATCCCACTGCGACGATGTTCTAAAATTAATGTTTGTTCAGGGATAATCCTTTATTGATCAGTCTTGATCTTTTCTATGTTTATTATAGAAAACTGAGCATTAATATGATCTCTTTATGATTTCTCTAGTTTTACCTTTATTCTTAGGCTATAAGTCATTTACATAGTCTTCCTCAAGGAAAGTATAGTGTATGTTTACAAATACATTCCTATCTTGAGGTCTATAAATTAGACTTTCATTTATTCCTTTAGAATACCTAAAACATGCATACTTTTGAACATGAATCCATCTTTTCTGCCTATAATTTTAGTATAATTACTAGTGAATCTCCAACTATAGATGTGTCACAAGTTAAGTTTGTGACATATCCATAATTCAATGGAGTAATAAGCACCGATATAGATGAAACTAGGTTCAATAGTCTATGCAGTTTCAAATACTGGTATCTAGAATAAAAAAGGTAAATGATAAATCACTAAGCGTATATCTTATTTTATCCAAAAGAATCTTGTTTCTCCATATAATGACACTATTATGTCACAATGTTCATTATAAATAGGAGTTTATCCCATTTTACAAACAAATGAACTTTGAATTTTCTAGAGAGATATTCTTTACTTCAATATGATCGAACATTTTTTTATGTTTTTATCTAATTGCTTCTTTGTCTTGTCTAGTACTCTTTTTCAAAAGCCACGAAATCATGACGCATTTAGACAATCATAAATGCGATGAATATTTATCAATTAGATTGATAGAATACTCATAACTTTTACTTACATGTAAACTAATTAGTCCGCATACATTTGTATGCACTAATTCCATGCAATATAATATTACGTTTTCTTTTAGCTCAAAAGGAGCTACCTTGTCATATTACTCTTCTAAATAAGATTTGTACAGTATCAATGATCAACCTCAATAGGTCAGGAAAGACCTATTATTAATCATTCTCATGAAATCTTATCATAGTTTATATGATTTAAGCATAAATATTAGAGGTGCCACTGGTTTAAGAAAAACATTTCTTTTCTTAGATAAATACATATATTTTTTATCATTATATCTTGCTTTGAACAGATCAATAGACTTATATGATATTAATTGTCTTTGTAAAGTACAAAAATGAGTTATTAACAGAGGATAAAAAAATAACAGTGTACTTCTGTTTATTAAAAAACAAGACACAAAAATTAAATTCCTCTAATGTTTGGAATACAAAGACAAATATCAAAGTTTAAAGTCTCATAAAATTGATCTAGTCCTTTCAGTTGATATAAACTAGTATCTTTCTCTACTGCTGTTTAAAGCTTTCTTCACTTAATCTCTTGGTTTCCTAAAAACCAAATAAATGAATTTATAAATAAAATTAATTATCTCATAATTCACTATTGCATTAATCAATAGAAATTAAACTAATTAGGAAGCTTAAAGATTTCCTATACTTGATTTTAATAATCTTAGGACAATCTTTCTTCCGATGACCCTTCTGTCCATACTTGAAGTACTTGTCTTTCGACTTGTTATCTTTTCTGGTAGACAGGTTCCTTGTGTCAATTCTCTTTTGCCTACCCTTATCTTTCAACTTAGGCTTTAAAGAGAATTCTTGTTTAGGAAGTTCTTTGCTATGATAATATTCTTCTATAGCATGTAGTTCGTACATCAATTGAACTAAGGTAATATCTCTATTGCTTAAAATATAGCTGACCTTAAACTCTCTGAATGTATCAGGTAGAGATTCAATCACCATGTTGATCTTTGTTTTATCATGGATCTCAATACCATGAATCTCAACTTCATTCAAATAGTCTATCATTTTAAGGACATGATTATGAACTCTTGCACCCTCTTCCATGTTGGTGTCAGTGACACGTTCTAACGCTACTTCTCTGGCAGAATCAGTATTTTGCCCAAACATCTAATGGAGACTAGCCAATATTTCAGTGGCTATTTCCATGCTCCGAAGTTTGTTCTGCAGTTCTATAGAAATCGAAGCCAATATATAGCGCTTAGCCATTTTGTTAGATTCGCACAATTTCTTATAAGACTCCTACTGATTTCTATAATTATATAACATTGGTACTGAAGGGCATTGTTGGGTCAGAACATATTTGTAGTCTTTAGCAGTGAGAATATTAAATAGATTGCGTTTCCAATCTAAGTAATTTTCACCAGTGAGTTCATTTTTAACCAGAATGATTAATAGTGGGTTGATAGAAGACATTTTCTGAAAGATAAAACATACATGCATAAATACATTGATATAACATTCACAATAAAATTCTAAATTGTAAAAAACCATAAATGCATTTTATTTTATTGTAACGATAATCTAGTACCGCTTTAGCAAGCTATCCATTGGGAAAGTCATGCCGCCACTTACCAGACCCAATTAACCATTAGATTATTTTCTTTCATGTCGTAACATGATAAATAACTATCGTTATCTTTTAGGGCCAAAATTTTGTTAACAGAGCTTCGTTAGGAAGATTAATAACAAATTTTGTTGAGTGTATAACCATTGTTTTAATCTATGTATTTCTCATATTATGTAGCCACCGTTAGGGTGATCAACAGATTGAAAAAAATATTTCGATCTTATCTTTAAAGAAGTTCATCAAATAAAATATCTAATATATATACCCTCCGTAGGGAGCATCACCGTATCATGAAGTCGAGATATATATATATATAATTTTATTATTGAACTAACAATGGAGCCTTGGGAAAATTATCTTGAATCTTTCTTCTCCCACTCAATATTTTAAAGTTGGTTTTTCCTTTTAAAATATATATATATATATATATATATATATATTGTTAATTTCATGCTTCCTATAATATTATCTAAGTGATATATTATCAAGCATTTGTAAATTTCAAACAATATACATAAATTCATGTTATATGAATGACATATATTATTATGCATAGAGTGACACTACCTATTCTATATGACATGTTATTATGGCATGTTCACATAAAAAACATAACATATAGAAAATTTAAATAATCTCAATTCATGATTTTCCTAATAAAAATATTAACCCTAAGCCTAATCTTCATTGGGCTTCATGTCAATATCTTTTTCCATTAGATTATCTTTGTAGATGGACTTATCTAATATGAGCTTTTAATTTTATTATTGGTCCAAATTTTTTTTAATTTTAAAGAAAATAAAATAAATTTTAAATAAAACTTTTGGACCAAAAATAAACTAATTTGTTAAATTATATCCATGCATTTTAATCTATTAAGTCCAAATTTTATTGGACTTAAAACTAGGATTAACCAAGCCTAAAAACCGTTTCTGGACTTAAATGCATAATAGTATACAAATTTTTTCCAAACAGAAATATACAGAACTAGAGGGACCTGAGAGATTTTATCACTCAAAACCCTAATACTATTCTTTTCTTCTCCGCCGCTATCAGCAAAAACCCAGCAGCCACCATTGTCTTTTCTGACCAAGGTGTGCCACTCGTTGCTGGCAAGAGGCTGCTGCCGTTGTTGCTACATCCTGCGCACGTTGCTGCTGTTTTTTGGTTGGTCCCGCGCGAGCTGCAGCTGCTCTTCACAGACGAATCGTGCGCGCTGCCTGCTGCTGCCCGCGTTACCAGCTGCCGCTGCTGCTGCATGAGCCTGCTGCGCGCGCTGGCCTGCTGCGAGCCTCGGGCGCGGCATGTTGCTTCTGGTGTTCTGTGCATTCTTGTCGGCATCCGTCCCTTTTTTTTTATTTTACAGATTACAATCCCCAATGATTTACAAAAAATTTTAAAATATAAAATTAAATCAAATGGGAAATATGGTGATAATAGACCACCCCTTTTGTTACAAATCCAAAACAAAAATACAAACAAATTTCTAACTATGAATTGAGACAATCCAAGCATACTTTATTCATATATTAACAAATAATATATATCTAAATAAATTGTGCCACTCTAATACATAATTAATAAGATAGATTTCTTACGAAATTCTTATATATTATTATGAGATGGCTATGATACTAATTGAAGGGAATAAAACTAGGTTTTTCAATTTTTTTTTTCAATTAAAACCTTTTAGGACCGATCTCATACAACATATAAGAATTAAGTAATCTAGAAATTCATACCTTGATATTTTGAGAACACAAATAATTGAGAGTTGTAGATCCGTCTCCAAACGATCTTCTAGGCTATGACTCAAGTTTGACCAACACTGGACGTGTGGGCGTCTGTTTCACCACTCTCCAATTGCAACTGGCTCCTCTTAGATGTCTTCTGTATTTTTCTTAAAATCCTGAGATTCTTTTCTCTCTTTTTTTCAAGATAATAATGCTCCTTTTATAATATCTTATGAAAAGCCCTTGTATGTTAGAATTAATATTACTATTTAAAATAGAATTACTTTTTTAATTTAAATATTTAAATATTTAAATTAAATACTATCTCTCTACTTACGTAAAAGTAGAAAGAATGTGTAATTAATTAGGAGATTACCTTGTAAAATATCACAAGCCCCCTTTTACACTTGAATATAACATACTAGACCTTAACAAATATTATAATTATGATTTTCATCCAATATGCCAGTTTTTCTTACTTTTGGGTCCAGTGATGATGTTGTCAATTAAATGAGCTAACCCGGGGATCATTTGGGAACATACAATAGTAGCTAAAATAATTAAATTTGTAATTAAATAAATATAATTATTTAATTCAAACTCTACTCTACTATAAGATTGAAACTGACCTCCATAATTGTATGCTCGAATATAATTCGCTCAAGCCACATTAATTTCTTTACTTCACAATCCTTTGTACCACATCGTTAATTTAAATTGATATATCAACTGTCCAATCAATTTAATTACATCTTGTTCCTCGATACTTACTGATTTTCTATAATGATCATTTTCAACATACTTATTTATGTTGAGACACTCTGGCCAGAGAATTCTATGATCAAGTACTGAAAACCCATCAAGAGAATTCTATATTGTTAATCTATAATTTCAATACTTGTAATTGCTCTCACTAAGATACCGGGTAATCTTGACTACATGTGTATATTATGCCTATTGGTAACTCAAATGAAATAACAACTACAGTTATGAAATTATAACTAACTCAAGATTAAGATTACAGTAAATCAATGCCTATGAGATTTAATAAGTATGACAGTTATTATTAGGTTAATTAAATCTCATATATGATCCAGTTCAATGTAGACATATTACATTAATAAATTCATACATGATTAAGACAAATTACTCAATGAATTTATTACAGTCTATACCTAAATAAAGTGGCAACTTTGTTTATTAACTGCAAAATTATTTTATTTAATTATAAGATAACTTGTATTTATGTCTTCTGCAAATCCACATAGTAATCGTATAAATACATATAATATGATTAAATATAATATGATTAAATGGACATTACTCAAAACATTAATGTAATTCAAGATATCTGAATAAATACTTGAAATATTTTATTAATCAGAAAATCAATATGCTTTAAAGAGCATATAATCCCAACATGTTTTAAGTTCAATTTTTAAATCCATACTTCCTATTGAAATTTATCAAATTAATGATAAGTTATTTCAACTTTTGGGTTATGTTCTTCAACTCTTGTTCCCAACACTTTTTGTTTATATATTCTTTATCTTTTTATTGGATTCTAATATTTTGGATAAATATATCAAGTTCAATTTTCAGATTCCTACTTTCTTTTGATATTTATGAAATTCTTGGTAAATTATTTCAAATTTTGGGTTAAGCTCTTTAACTGTTGTTTCCATTACTTTTTAGTTGTATATTCCTACACCTATTATTGAATACCAATATTTTACATTAATGTTTTAGGTTCAATTTTTAGATTTCTACTTCTTCTTGAAATTTATCAATTTTTAGATCTCTACTTCTTCTTGAAATTTATCAATTTTTAGATCTCTACTTCCCCTTGAAATTTATCAAATTTTTGGTAAATTATTTTAACTTTTGGATTAAATTCTTCAACTCTTATTCCTACTATTTTTTAGTTATATATTCCTATTATTTTTATTAAATTCTAATACTTTAAGTGCATGTTACAGGTTTTTTTTTTATAACTAATAATAATATTACTTTTTTAAAATAACAATAATATCAATAAAGTGAATTATGTTTGACCCCTTACTATTTTAACAAATATCAATTTATCACGTAATACTGAAAATTTTTTATTGCAACCCTTTATCATTTTCAACATTTTTGGTTCATAATCTAAGTCTTTTTTTTGTTTTTTAATCTTCATTACTTCATGAGATCTTTTGAACTTTATTGTATGTATACTTGAGATGCTAATCTTTATAATATTTATTCTAATTTAATTATTAATTATTTTAATTAATATTATTTAGTTATATTTAAAATAAACTTATGCATTTATTTTCATCTTTCTCTTTACTTTTCAAATTAATTGCTTCAATTTTTCATAACTTCATTGGTAAATAAATAAATAACAAGTAAGAATGATTGCAATTGCTATGCTTCTAAAGTTATGACAATATAAGTTAAGTTACAAAAATTTTTAACTTACAAAATTCAAGCTTACTTAATCTATTTTTCTTGAAATATCTCTATTTTTTTCATTGTTGGATAGCCCATTATATAATTTCAATTAATTCTAATTATTTATGTTTAAAATAAATTTAATCAAAAACACTTAATTTGTATAAAATTTTCACCACTTTGTTTTCTTTGCAAAATAATTTTTTAATTTATTTGTTATAAGTAATATTGTTATTTATTTTTACTATTACTGAAGTTATTATTATTATTACTATCATGCCCCATGAGATTTATAGTTAAATGTAATAAGGATTTGTATTTCATGTTATTTTTGTAATATTTTTAGATATATTGCTAAGATATTAATAATATTTTAATTATACAATTAATTTTTATAATTTACAAAATAAGGTGTTGAAATATATTTTCTTAATTGAAACCATTATTCATTAAAGAGATTTGATCATGAATTTGATCATCTATACTTGCAATTTTGACCTTTCTACACATTTATGCTCATTTATTATTTAGAAAATTATAATTTGTTAACAAAATTTTTTTATGATTGTCATTCTCTTCTGAATGTGTATAAATTTTAATTTACAAAATAAGTTATTCAATTTTTCTAGACTCAACTAAAATAGTTTTTCTATGTTTACCATGCCTAATATGGTATTAAAAAAAAACTATCACTAGTAACAACATTTATGATTATGATTTTGGCATATTTAATTATTTTACTTTTCTAAATGGTTTGTAGGAGATTGTTTGCAAATGAAATTATATTTCCCTATTATTTTATCCATAACATACACAAAAAAAAAACCCCGA
Source organism: Murraya koenigii (assembly GCA_025617385.1). NCBI lineage: Eukaryota > Viridiplantae > Streptophyta > Magnoliopsida > Sapindales > Rutaceae > Murraya > Murraya koenigii. Next base: position 28,880,399 of record CM046811.1, read on the forward strand.
ATCAAACACTAGCAACAACATTGATTATGATTTTGGCATATTTCATTAATTTACTTTTCCAAATGGTTTATAGATGATTGTTTGCAAATGCAATTATAATTGCCTATTAATTTATCCATAACAAAAAAAAAAAAAAAAACGAATCAAAGCCTCCATTTATAAAAATTTTTTTACAAGCTTGTCGGAAATCATTTTAAAAACTTTTGACATCAACTAAAACTACTACAAAATTAAATCAATTTACATCTTTCAAAATCAATTTACTACCTTCAAAAGCTAGATTATGAATTTAAGGTTCGTTTGAAACAATGTATTATATTATTTTAATACAACTTTATTGTATTATATTGTATTACATTAGCACTGTATTATAATAATATTATACAATGTTTTGTACTACAATGTACTATATTAATTTTTAATTATACTATATTTGGTGTGCACTATACTGTATTAATATTTTTTGTAATTAATTTAAATCATAGATTTAAAAAAATATTAATTTAAATTATTTAAAAATGATTCATGTTTATATATTAATTATTGTAATATTATATTATATTATATTTTTATATATTATTTAAGTAATTGTTAAATACTAATCAATTTTTATATATTCATTACTATAATATAATTAAATAATGTGATATTATGTTATATTTTATTTATATATATTATTTAAGTATTTATTATTAGTTATATTAACTTGTTAAATTTTAATCAATTTTATATATTAATTATTATAATTTAGTTAAATAATACATTATTTAGTTATATTTCTAATATAATAAAAATTAAAATATAATATTATAGAATAATAAATTATAAATGATTGATTTAAATTTATAATTATAATTTTAATGTAAAAATAAAAATATAAATAATATTATATTAAATTAAAAAAATCATATTTATTTAATTTATTAATAGTTATATTAAATTATTAAATTTTAATCAATTTTATTAATTAATTTTATTAATTTATATTTATAATTGTAATGTAATAATAAAATATGGAAATTAATATTATATAATATTATATTAAATTAAAAAAAATATATTTATTTTATATATAATATAACATTTTGGTGCATTACTATAATGCAGTCACTTGCTCCAACAAACATACGGTTGCATTGCTATTGAAATGCAACCCCATATAATGAGGGGTGCCAAACACCTGCTTAGGTCACTATCATCATAAGACATAATTATCATATATATATATATTTATGAAAATATGGTATATGTCTTGAGTTAAATCATGTGAAAGATTGTTGTTAATAATTATTTCGGGTTCTCAACATGCCCCACCTTTAAAATAATTTTAATAAAATAATAATAGTTACACTATTAAAATTAAAATAGTATCATATATGTAGATTTATGACTATACACATTCTAAAATAAACGTTTAATACTGATAATAAATAATTAAATACCTTAGTTGACCACATTTTTATTAATTTAATATTGGCTAACAAAGTAACAATGATAGTTACAACATAAAAAAAGGTTTAATATTATAATTTAGTAATTACCATACTACTAAAAGTAATAGATAAAAAAAATAACATTACATTTAACATATAGAAATGCCTATTATAAGTATTTAAGAAAATACTATAACTTAAAAATAGTGAATAAATGTAACCATCAAAATAATGTAGTATAAAAGAAAAATTAATTAATTAATTTACACAAGTTTGTATGAATTAATTTTCTATATGTATTTTGAGTTTTTTTTTTCCAAATATTTGAAAATAAATATGATTGATTATGGGTCTAGATATCTAGATTGCATTGCTTTTATCAAAAAAGGAATAAAATAAGATGATATCTTTTATGCAAAACATCATTAAATTTATAATGTAATACAAAAATATTTAATAACTTATAATTATATTATTTATTTACTTATATTTAAATAATATTCTCATCAGTAAGAAGTCACATATTTTGAGAAAAAGAAAGAAGTTTAATGTAAAGTTGAGGGGGCATTTGGTAGTTTCATAATTTAAATTGATTATTTTGTCATTTACTAAAAATGAGGGTCTTTGTATGATATTTACCTTTAATATTTTTCACTCCATCTGGGACAACCGATGCCAGAAAGTGACATCACCGATGCTAGGAATATATTAATTCGGTCCAAAATATACTTTTCCAAACCAAATTAAATATTTGTCGCTTGACAAATTTAATACTTGCAACAACCAAGTTCATGCATGCACCACGTCTTATGTATTGCAAGTTCATGCATGCACCACGTCTTATGTATTGCAAGTTCATGCATCCACGAGATGCACGTTTTGAACTTAGATTTCTATTTTATTTTGAATGATTTTGTGGAAAATAGTTAAGGAACCTTGCACACTCTTAAAAGATAGTGATGGACAGTCATTTAAGAACACAACAACCAAAAAAAAACAATGACGCAACGAAGATGACATATTTATTATTTAAACACGTGTTTATGTGTACCAAGGTCTGTATGGTTAATTTTCACTTTTGAGTAGGGTACCTCACAATCTGGAGATGGCAAAAAAATAAACAAAATTCAATAAAAAATGATTATATGACTGCTTAGATTGTAGGATTTAGTACCGTACAGTCACAGCCTATGTCATACCACATGATATACGAAGTTTACTAGTAGTTCTTAGATTCTAAATTATAAGATATGAAAATGGTGAATGATTTCATGGTATTTCAGATTAAAGTTTATTAGTAATTCTTCGATTCTAACATTTGTAAACATAAGATCTATAAGAAAATTATACTTTTGATTGTATAATATTTCTTTTTCTTTTTCTTTTTTTAAAAAGAAAATATACCTTTCACTAGGGACTAAAAATAGTTCAATTATAAAATGCTACAAAGACATAAATACATCATTAAAACTTAAGTACTACATATAAGATAAGGCCTATGATTCAAGCTTAAGTTAGGACAACTTCTAACAAGAAATATAATTACAACCCAAAAATCTCATAGTAATATGTGGTGTTCTATTACTTAGTCTTCCATTTCTTTCCGAACCACATACATTATTGAAAGTCATATGTCATACAAGATTTTTTTAATAAGATTTTACTAAGTTACAATTTACGTAATGTACATCCTTAATAATATAGTAGTGGAATCCGCTATTATATTACTAATTTTTATATGATTTTTCAAGAATGGTAAGTTACTTAAATTGTATGTTAGCAAAACCCTTTCTACTAACTTGCGTTTATGATGATAACAGTATAATAACAATTGTTTTCCATGTGCATATTTATTTATATACACCTTAAAATTAGTCTTTATTAATTGAATCGTCAGAGGCGGCTCAAGACTAGGCAGGCTAGCCCCAATCTAGGATCCAATATCAATTTAGAGACCCCTTTATTTTATTAATATATAATTAAAATAAACTGGTAATTTATTAAAATTTTGAATTTATATCCTTTGTAAAAAGAGTATGAATTAAATTAATTGAATGTATTAGTAATATGTACGTTTTTTAAAATAATATTCTATTTTAGAGATCAAATAATCTCACTCCAACGTGAGCTTCCTCACTAAATTTATTTTTTTTTTGAAAAATTCATTTTTTAACTTCACTAAAAAAAATGAATTAAAAAAATTCATTTTTTTTAATTTCCCCTGGTCTTTCAATAAAATACAAAAAAAGCATACATGAACTTATATTTTTATCACTAAAATCAACTTGAATGAATACTATATACCCAAAATTACATGAAAAAGCCTTAAAAAATATATAAAATTCTTTAAGTAAATAAAATATGCTTCCACTATTTTAAGAGTATAATTCCGCATCGCCCCTGCCCGCCTCCACAAAATAGTTATGCAAAAGGACGTATTTTATTGTTGTGAAGAAATTTACCATGTTGAGAGTTGCTTTTTATTATTACTCCTTAATTATTTTTGTTACCACATAATCTGTCAAAGTTATGGTGGCGGTGCCAACCATTTCAACACGCCCTCCATTTTTGTGGTGCCGTGTCAAATATTTAGAATAAATAAATAATAAAAAAAAAGGCATGAAGAGTAGCTACAATGTGACTATAACAAGAGAGTCTTTTCCCTCATTTCAATTATTTCAGAAAATTTTTTTCCTCTTTTATTAGAGAAAATTTTGAGAGTTAAATAAGTACTCTTAGCATTGGGTGTAATTGGAATATTAGGAAGTGAGAATAGTTTTCTCCTAATTATAGAGAGAGTATAATTATTCTATCCTATTATTAGAGATAAGTTGTTATTTCTTCTGTCTTTGCCCGTGGATGTAGGTTATAAACCGAACCACGTAATTTCTGATGTCCAAGTTTGTGTTTGTTCTTTATTTTCTTCCAATTTCATTTTAGCTGTGGTTCTACTTCACCCATAAATTTCCTATCAGTAGTATCAGAGCCTTGGTTGCATTTTTTGGAATCGAGTTACTGTTAACGTATACAGTTACTGTTCATGTATATAGTTACTATTCACATATACGGTACTGTTCATGTGAAACAGTGAGAGTCAATCCTAACAAAAGTAGTTGGTGGTGAAAATAATGGCGGCAAAATAAGAGATTGAGAAGTTCAACGGGAATAATTTCTCGTTGTGGAAAATGAAGATGAAAGCTATTTTGAGAAAAAATAATTGTTTGGCAGTAATTGGAGAAAGATCCATGGAGATAACTGATGATGCCAAGTGGAACGAGATAGATGGTAATGCAATTGCTAATCTACAGTTAGTACTTGCAGATGAGGTATTATCCGGTGTGGCAGAGAAAAAGCCAGCGAAGGAAATATGGGATACTCTCACAAAATTGTACGAGGCTAAGTCGTTGCACAACAAGATCTTTTTAAAGAGCAGACTCTATACTCTTCGCATGGCGGAATCTACATCAGTGACAGACTATATCAATACCTTGAAGACTCTATTTTTGCAACTCACAACGTTGGGTCACAAAATAGAGGAAACTGAACGTGCAGAGCTTCTACTTCAAGGTCTATCAGATTCGTATGATCAACTCATCATCAATCTAACAAACAACAACCCGATGGATAGTCTAGTTTTCGATGATGTTGCAGTCTCCATCTTAAACGAGGAAAGCAGGCGCAAGAATAAGAAAGATAGACATGCAAGTTTGTAGCAAGCAGAAGTGCTATTGGTGATGAGAAGGAGATCAACAGAACGTGGCTCTAGTGGGAGTTACAATCATGGTAGATCAAAGTCCAGAAGTAAGAAGAATGTGAAATGCTACAATTGTGGCAAGAGAGGGCATGTGAAGAAAGAGTGTTGGAGCAATCAGAAGAGTAAAAAGAGTAAAGCACCTGAGTCATCAAATACTCAGGGTTGTGTGGCTAGTACTTCAGATGATGGCGAAATTCTTTATAGCGAGGCAGTAGCTGTTAAAGAAGACAGAAAGCGGTTAGCTGACGTCTGGCTTATAGACTCAGGAGCAACATAGCACATGACCTCTCGGAGAGAATGGTTCCACACATATAAATCTATCTCAGGAGGATCTATGTACATGAGCGATGACCATGCCTTGGAGATCGCTGGTATTGGTACTGTCAAAATAAAAATATATGATGGTACAGTTTGCACAATTCAGGAGGTACGATATGCCAAAGGCCTGAAGAAAAATCTATTGTATTTGGGACAAATAGATAGTCTTGGGTGCAAATTCCATATTGAAAATGAGATGATAAAAATTGTCAAAGTACTTCGTTACTTTTATTGATGATTACTCTAAGAGATGTTGGGTGTATCCAATCAAGAAAAAGTTAGATGTGTTTCTAGTATTCAAGGAATTCAAAGTGCGGGTTGAACTTGAATCTGGGAAAAGGATAAAGTGCTTAAGAACAAATAATGGTGGAGAGTATACAGATGGTGCATTTCTTGCATACTGTAAGTAAGAAGGTATTCAGAGGCAGTTTACAACAGATACACTTCTCAACAAAATGGAGTAGCGGAACAGATGAACAGAACTCTTATAGAGAGGATAAGAGCTATGTTGAGGCTGGTCTACCTAACTCATTTTGGGCTGAAGCAGCCAAAACTGCCTGTTATATGGTAAATCGATTTCCATTAATAACTATTGAGTTAAAGACGCCGATGGAGATGTGGACAAGTAAGCCAGCTGATTACTCTCATTTACATATATTTAGATGTCCTGTGTATGTAATGTATAATGCCCAAGAAAGAACAAAACTAGATCCAAAATCTAGGAGGTGTATCTTTTTAGGGTATGCTGATGGTGTAAAGGGGTATCATCTGTGGGATCCTACTGCCCACAAGATTGTTATCAGCAGAGATGTTGTCTTTGTAGAAGATCAACTGCAAAAGAGAGATATGGATAATAGCATTGTGAAAGAAAAGTAAAAGACTGTGCCGGTATATGTGAAAAATAATTCAGAAGCTGAAGCAGCACCAGAGCACGAGAAATAAGAACCAGTCGAGTCTGAGACTTTAGAAATTCGTCGGTCAACTCGAGAGAGACGACCACCAACTTGGCACTCAGAATACGTTACAGAGATCAATGTTGCATATTGTCTTTTAACAAAGGATGGAGAGCCGTCAACTTTCCATGAAGCTTTAAACAGCTCAGATGTTACTTTGTGGATGACAGCAATGCAGGAAGAAATTGAATCTCTACACAAGAACAAGACATGGGAACTGGTGCCACATCCACATGGAAGAAAAGCCATTGGAAACAAATGGGTCTAGAAGATCAAACGTGATGGCAATAATCAAGTGGATTGGTATCGAGCAAGATTGGTGGTAAAGGGATATGCTCAGAGAGAAGGTATTGACTTTAATGAGATATTTTCTCCGGTAGTTCGACTCACAACAGTCAGAGTAGTCTTAGTAATGTGTGCTACATTTGAACTACATATAGAACAATTAGATGTGAAAACTGCATTTCTTCATAGAGAATTGAAGAAGAGATTTATATGCTCAAACCAGAAGGTTTTGTTGAAACAAGAAAGGAGAACTTGGTTTGCAGATTGAACAAATCTCTATATGGTCTCAAACAGGCGCCGAGGTATTGGTATAAGAGATTTGATTCCTTCATCATGATCCATTGAATACAACAGACTCAGTTCAGACCATTGAGCTTATTACAAGGAATTTGAGGATAATGATTTTATCATTTTGCTGTTGTATGTGGACGACATGTTGGTCATAGGCCCCAACAAAGATCAAGTCCAAGAATTAAAGGCACAGTTGGCTAGGGAGTTTGAAATAAAGGACTTGGGACCAGCAAACAAGATTCTAGAGATGCAATTCATCGAGACAGAAATAACAGGAAGATTTGGCTTTCACAGAAGAATTACTTGAAGAAAATCTTGCGACGCTTCAACATGCAAGATTGTAAGCCAATTTCTACCATACTTTCTATTAATTTCAAGTTATCCTCAAGTATGTGTCCTCGCAATGAAGCAGAGAGGAAGGAGATGTCTCGAGTACTACTATGCATCAGCAGTGGGAAGTTTGATGTTCGCTATGATTTGTACAAGACCAGACATTGTACAAGCAGTGGGAACAGTTAGTCGATACATGGTGAATCCTGGTGGAGAACATTGGCAAACAGTGAAGAGGATTCTAAGATACATCAGAGGAAACTCAGATGTTGCATTATGTTATGGAGGGTCAGAATTTACTGTCAGAAGCTATGTGGATTCAGATTTCGTAGGTGACATTGATAAAAGAAAATCTACTACTGGTTATGTGTTTACACTTGCGAGAGGAGCTGTAAGCTGGGTTTCAAAACTACAGACTGTTGTGGCTTTATCTACGACAGAGGCATAATACATGACAGCTACACAAGCATGTAAAGAAGCTATTTGGATACAAATGTTACTTGAGGAGCTCGACAAACAAGAGAAAATTCTTGTGTTTTGTGACAGTCAGAGTGCTTTGCACATTGCAAAGAATCCAACCTTTCATTCCAGGACAAAACATATAGGGGTTCAATATCATTTCGTTCGAGAAGTAATGGAAGATGGAAGTGTAAATTTACAGAAAATCTATACCAATGAGAACCTAGCAGATGTTATGACTAAGCCAATCATTACTGACAAGTTTATATGGAGTAGATCCTCTTTTGGCCTAGCAGAGACGTAAGCAACATATCAATGGCGAAGCAGAAAGGATGATGTGGAGATTGATTGGTTCTCAATCAAATCTCCAAGTGGGAGAATGTCAAAATTATGGTTTGGTTGGCACTGCCCTTCTAGATGGGCGGTGCCAACCATTTCAACACGGCCCGCCATTTTTAGTGGTGCCGTGTTGAATATTTATAATAAATAAAATAATAATAAATGAAAAAAAAGAGGCATGAACAGTAACCAAAATGTGGCTATAAAAAGAGAGCATCTTCCCTCATTTCAATTATTTCAGAAAATTTATTTCCTCTTATATTAGATAGAATTTTGAGAGTTAAATAAGTATTCTTAGTATTTGGTGTAATTGAGGTATTGGGAAGTGAAAATAATTTTCTCCTACTTATAGAGAGAGTATAATTATTCTCTCCTATTATTTGAGAGAAGTTGTTATTTTTACAATATAGTAAAATTATTTCATTCTGTCTTTGCCCGTTGATATAGGTTATAAGCCGAACCATGTAATTTCTAGTGTCCAAGTTTGTGCTTATTCTACTTCACCCACAAATTTCCTAACAGAATCAAGAAACCCCAAAAAAAAAAAAAAAAAAGGCAATCCTTCATCACGTTGTCTTCATATATTTGCTAGGAAAAATATCTAGTTGAGAAGATGTATCTTGAGTTAAGTTTATAAGGCTTGGAAATCCTTAATTTTTTAGTATGAGTTAGGTTTACAAGCTTTTACAGAATTAATTACTATGATTTGTGTGAGAAGGTGTACGTGTTTGCCTATAAAAGGAGAGGCAATTCATTGGCTTGAGAATTCATCCACACACATCAAAGAAGAAGGCACTACCCAGCCTATATATTACTTCTTGTTCTATTTCTTTTGCTTTAATCCGTTGCAAAGTTTCGTTACTACCTATATTGATAAAATATGCCACATCTTAAACCAATCAAAGTGATTTCAGTTGTTGATGAAGAATCCACCACATTGAAAAATAGTGAAGAAGATCAACCCTTGAGTCCAATGGCTCGTATGTTTCATAAACCTGACTCCAATGTCTACATCGTTACCATGATCGGCTTCAAGTCAAAAATAAACCCAGAAGTTGTCAAAGCAAATCTAGAGAATTCGTTGCTTAAGCACCATCGTTTTTCTAGTGTGCAGGTAGGAGCTGTAAACAAGATCAAAATTATGTAACTTGCAATTAATTAATTAATTAATTGTTTGTATAGCATCTACTTAGCTAGTCCTTAATTTAATTGTTGAATTGTCCTGCATCTACCCAGTCCTTCAGCAGTAATTGCATTGCATCAACCAAGTCCATTAATTGTACGATTGGTTTAATTTGTTAGGATAATTGTTCGTACAATGAATGCACCTATACTATCATCGAGTGATGTGCATCTCTTCACCTCATCTTAAGGTTTAGGATTCAGTTCTTTTGATACATTGTGAAAGTTTATTTTCAAGTGAATTTATAGGTTGGGCTTTAGTTGTGTGTCATCAAATATAATTATCTATTTTCATAATGTAGTTTAAAACTATTCATTTTCTTTTTTAGATAAAAAAATGTTGGAAGTCCAAATAGAACTTTTTGCACCAGATTTTTCCAAAGTTCGAACACGGATGAGAGTAGTCTGTTATATTGTGAAAGTTTATTTTCAAGTAAATTTATGGGTTGTGTTTAAATTGCATGTGTTGTCAAATCTGTTTACTTAATAGGAATTTCAATATTTTCAATTTTTTTTCCAAGATAGGAAATTGTTTAAAGTCCATATTGATTATTACCTTGCCAAAATTTGAAGTCAAATGAGGGTTTAAATTTTTGGTATATTATTGTCCAAAATAATTTATTTTTAGCACCTTAGCTCCTACAATTCAAATTTGAACGACCAACCTAATAAAATTATTTGAAAACCATTCAACCAGGCCCTCAGGACAACATTTTCAGAAAATCTAACATAAGACTTGGTAATCATATCGTCGCAGCTGCTGAAATATTTTAGAGTTTCCGGTCAAAAGTTAAGAATAAAAATCTGTCCACCAGTTGAAGCTAACTTTGTTGTTGATGCAATGGCAGGTTGTGGATGAGAAGATTGAAGGGGGGCTAAAGTGGGTTCCAACAAAAGTGAATTTGGACGACCACGTTATTGTCCCAAATTTGGAGCCAAAGTTAACTGATTCCCCAGACAAATTTGTGGAAGATTACACCTCAAGCCTGAGCAAAACTGGGCTCAAAATGTCAATGCCATTGTGGGATCTCCATCTCCTCAACATTAAAACTTCGGATGCTGAATCTGTTGCGGTTCTCCGCGTGCACCACTCTCTTGGTGATGGAACTTCTCTCATGTCTCTTTTGCTTGCTTGTTGCCGTAAAGTTTCTGATCCAAATGAAGTGCCCACCATTCCTTCGGTTACTAAGAAAACTGATTCCAAGGGTCACTCCAAAGGGTTTTGGCCTTACTTCTTGTTCAAGTTATGGCTGTTTTGGAACACTCTTGTTGATGTTGTGATATTTATCGCAACGGTATTGATGTTTGTAAGGGATACCAAAACGCCCCTCAAAGGTGAGCTGGGAAATGGTTGTGGTCCTCGGCGGTTTGTTCACAGATCAGTCAGCTTGGATGATGTCAAGCTTGTGAAGAATGCGATGAACACTGTAAGTAACTTACTTGACCTTTTAATTATAGAGAGAATTATAGTAACTTACATAAATTGTTTTAACTACTTAATAGGACCTGATAAACTTTTAATTTCTTATTTCATTCCTGATGTTGTAACATCAGGAAACAAACATATATAGTGTTGAAGGAAAAAAATTGATATTTTGATAAACACATTAACTAGTTTTAATTTGTAGAGGTTATACAAAAAGACCACAGCAATTTTTATTTTTTATTATTGCTTAAGTTTACATCAATATCATATTTTTTATTCTCTATATAAAAATTTCTGGCTTAACTCATACTTGAAACTTAGCTCAGAGTTAAGATAACTTATATTTGAGTAAACGTACGTTTAGTCTCTATATTTTGAGTTAGGTGCCTCTTTAATATCTATATTAACTAAAAAAAATCTCAAGACACCTATCATGTTAAATATGTTATACAATAATACTTTTACAATAATATTCTTAAGGGATATCAATGAAAGGAAAAAAAAAATTGATTTATCTAATTAACCTTAAAGTATAACATAAAAATTACACAAAATTTTATATTATTATTTTATTTTTATGATTTATTTGGTAAATTAATTTTTTATAAAATAAAATTATTAGTAAGATTGTTGCAAGGATGTTAAGCATTGCTTTAAGTTGACGGATATTAACTTATTTACAAAAAAAAATATTACCAAGAGTGTTACCCAAGTATAAAAATATTAACTTTAACACTAATATTTATTTTGGCTAATTTTTTAACAATGATATTAATTAATTAATTTTCTAATTAATTTTTTTATAGATAAATTAATCAATGTCAACAATATTATTGTAAATGCATTATTGCAAAAAGAAAGAAAAAGTAAAGATAAGAATGTAACATATTTAATTGTAAATGTATTCTAAATATTGAGATTAAACGGATACTTATACCAAAATATAAAAACTAAGCAAATATTAATTTACTCTTTATATTCTTAACATGGTAGTGATAAATGTAAGTTGACGTAGGATAATTTAGTATTCCTAACATTTACCCTCTTCTATTTTTTCTTTTAATAAACCTCGGCGGAAAATGGAAATGAAGTCTGATGTAGAATAATTTTTCCCTATAGATGTAAGGTTTTGTTGTATTTTGACTGTTCACATAAATTGTATAATTTTGCATTTTTCTTTTGATTTTTCATCTGGGATTTTTTGTAGACAATCAATGATGTTATACTTGGAGTCACCCAAGCAGGCTTGTCTCGGTATCTCAATCGGAAATATGGTGAGCATCAATTTTCTTCTCGTATCGTTGTAACCCATAAAATATTTTCTTTTTGGAGCGACATTAGAAGAAGAAAAAAATCAAATCAAATATTGTTGATTTTAAAGACATAATATATATCCCTGATTAATTTGTAATGAAATAATTTTAGGCGAACTCAATATTAATTATGGTGTCTCTGAAAGAAATAACAATCTTCCACATAATATCCGTCTCAGAGCAACATTTTTCGTGAACCTTAGGCCATCTGCAGGGATTCAGGTGAGTGCTTAATTCTAATATCTGTTTTACATTAAACTTTGGTGTTTAGTTTCTAAAACTAATATATTTCATGTTTAATTTTCTATAAACAGGAGCTAGGTAATATGCTGAAGAAAGGTTCTAAAGCAAAATGGGGCAATCAAATTGGTTATTTAATATTTCCCTTCACCATTGCATTGAGAGATGATCCATTAGATTACCTTCGAGAAGCAAAGGTAGCAATAGATAGAAAGAAAGCTTCTCTAGAGGCCAATTTCTCATATTTTTATCCAAATACTTTCTCAAGTTTGGTAAAAGGTAAGATTTTAGAATACAATTATCTAGTACAAACGTTTGCATATTTTAAAATGTGAATATAAAATTAGTTAGATAATTTTATCTAAGCATACATTAACTTTATCATTACTAGACAATGCTCTCAAGTCTCAAATTTATATTTTGAAACATGCGAACATTGCACTAGAGAAGAAATCTTTTTAAATATTCTTTAATTAAGTTATAGCACAGGTTGATATTCCATTGCAGTGCTTAAAAAAAAAAAATCTTATTTCAATGATTAATTATGTTCTCTTCAATAATATGAGCAGGCGGCCATTTTTCCATCAGAAACAACATTGTTGTTCTCAAATGTGATGGGGCCTCAAGAAGAAATAAGTTTATACGGCTATCCAATTGCCTATGTTGCTCCCAGTTGCAGTGGACAACCCAATGTAAGTATATATGATTTTATATACTTCGATTCACTGAATTTATATCCAGTGTTGATTGGAGTTATTTTGATTATTTAAAGCTTTAGTGCCACATCTACATTTATATAATACATGATTAAGACTTAATTATATATATATATCCAAAAATTATTCATCACAACTTCGTAAATATTTTAACAAAAAGCTACTTCCAACTCTGTATCCAAATTCCAATTTACTATACTAAGTTGCTCCACCTAACAAGTTCTTAATTTGCTTGAGAACGATAAAAACCAAAAGCATCTTATTTCGATGAGCAAATGTTAATTGGAAGTGCATATCTATCCTGTTCATCCTCCATTTATTTTAAGGCAAAGTTTCTGTAGAATTATATTGATTAGCATCGAGAATATGACACTAATCAATAACTTGTATTAATTGTAGGGATTAATGATTCATGTCGTAAGCTATGCCAACAAAATGACCTTCATCTTATCAGTTGATGAAGACTTAATTCCTGATCCACATCAGCTCTGTGATGATCTTGAAGAATCTCTCCACCTCATAAAAAATGCATCATTGCTCAAGGATATTAACTAAAAGTTAATTACTAGCGTAGTATACGAGTATTACTAGATATGTTCAGTTCAAAAAAACGCAATTATTGCAGTATTAATGCATATTATCTTTATGAAAATAACTGAGGAGGGGAAAAGTGCGATAACACTGAATCTGTTCTACTTCAGAATAATGTTTGTTTGATGTCTAATGAATGGAATTAATTTGGTTCCGCAGTTTACTGGTTTGAGTGTGCCTGTTATTCATTTCAGGTTGTCTTATATAAGTATGTCATTGAATTGAGAATTTTTCTTTTATCCATGTGAAATTGCGAATTTGTATTGGAGGGTTACATAGACACAGTCAGGATGCAAATTTTGGATCTTAAGTGATGAATTGAAACATCTAACGTGTATCAATCAATTATAATTATTACATTAATGATGGAATGTAAAATCAATTAATGCTTAATACGTGGTAGTAATAATTTTATGTCCCATGTTTGCAAAGGTTAGCATTCATCAATAATAGTTATTAATTAAAATTATCTTTTGATTTGAGTCAAGTTTTAAGCAAGAGAAATAGAAAGTTATTAACTTCTGATTTGTTGCTAATTAATCATAAAGAATACGATAGGAATATTTTGTTGAAAGCCAAACACCAATTTTACGATCCAATCCAATTACATTTATTTAAGTTCAAATTCAAAGCTCCATTCATGGAAGATTCAAGAATTGTGTAGAGAATGTGAGATGTTTCTAATATAAAAATATCAGAAGGTGGTGAAATATCTAAATTTTAAAACTCTTGAATATTTTGTTATATTTATAAAATGTGGTTGTTAAATTTTTGTAATTTAATATTTGTATAGTTTATATTAATTTTAAGATACTATAAATACCCCTAGACTCTTTGTTGTAGGCATCCGGTGAGAATTGAAGAAATAGAAGAGAGAAAGAAGAGTGAGCGGTGAATACTGTAGTTTTTCTTTTGTAAAATATTAATAAAACCTTTCAGTTTAGTAAAATTCTACTATTACTTTAATAATTTCAGCTTTGTGCAGTTTAATCCTCCATTCTCAACATATTTCATATACTCTTATGAGTTGCTTAAAATTATGCCCCTTAATTAGCCAGAATTTTGTTATTAATTCATATCATCAACCAATTGAGTGGAAGGCAATGCAAAGGTGGACATAGCACTCGGTTTCAGAATCGGGTCATCAATTCAGAAAGCGCCAGCCGAAGATTGGGCTTTGGACCAGAATTTTTTTTTTTTTTTAGCTTTCTAACGGTAATTTTGCTATTTGTAGATTTATTTTAGGGTAATTCTATTCTCATCTCAAATTAAAAATAATTCATAAAATACTCAAGCAACCAACGTTCCCTTCCAACACAATCATTAAAAGTGAAAAATTAAAAGAATAAAAGCTTGTTTAGTCCCAATATTTTGATATTAATACTCGTTTAGTATTTGTAATGTTAAAAATACATGAAAACATCAATACCGTTAAACTATTGAAACCTTTGTCATTACTTTTTATTCCTTTTGGCTTACTTTTACAATACTACCCTCTTACAATAATTTTTTATTAATAAAAAGAAAAAATTAAATTACCAATTTAACCCAAATATATATATATATATATATATATATATTAATTTTTGTAGATCACATATGTCTAAAAAAATAATGTTGTAAAAAAATTAAATTACTAGTTTTTTTGAACGTTAATAAAAAAATTAATATATTAACTCCTTAGTAGAGTATTCCACATAAATTAATAATTTTTGTATTTATTTTATTTTTTGGAGTCAAATTGGTAATTTAATTTTTTTATTAATATAAAAAAATATTATTGTAAGAGGGTGTTGAAAAATTAGCATATAATATGCTATTTTGAGGGCACATTTTTAGTAGGGCTCACTTAACTTTGAAGGTTTTGGATTCTACGTTGTGAATTTTTCGAGATGATATATTTATATGCTCAAAATAATACTTAGGTGAATGAGAAATTATCTCTGAAAGTGCACTATTGAAATTGAAAATTTGAAAGGAAATCGAGTTTATCCCACATAAAAAAAATAAACTATGGATTTTGGGTTTATATACAACTCATCCATACATGAGTAAAATTAATAAGAATAAAGGTTCTCCCTACCTACCCGCACTTGTGATTGAATTGCTTGAACTTGTGTGAGCATGCATGTCCTGCGTATATGAATCACCTAGGCCTGCATTTATAAATTTTTTTATTTCCTTTTAATTTTTTTCAGTAACAAATTTTCACATTTAAATCAAATTCAGTTTTTATTTGTGATTGATTTTGAGCTGTTACAGATTTAATTCACAAATTAAATCTACTGTTATATAATTCAATTTATTTGAATTAAAAAAGATGTAATAGTCAATTAATTAGTGACAAAATTGAATTCAAAAATTCAATTTTATTGTTTAATTAGCCTCCAACAGTTACATTCCCCCATTGGCTATAAAAATGCTTTCTTTCTCTCTTGTTTTACACATAACAAGGAACTATTTCATACACAACAAGGAAAAATAGTGTTGTAATTTTTAGTCTTTACACACAAATTACAATGAATCTTGATGAAACAAAGCAATAGATAATGAACAAGATCAAGAATTAGAAAGTAATGAACAAATATGAACAAACACCAAACACCGAAATTTAGGGTGGAAAAATCTGCAACTTTTTATTGATCACAACGACCAAATTACAAGTGGAGAACAAGAAGAAGTTAAACTCTTTTCAACTTAACAAATTGCACTCAATTTGAACAAGAAATGAGGAAGAAATCGATCTGATATTAGGTGCCAATAATCAGCCACTTATATATTGATAGAACTGGAAACTTGATAACAGGATATAACAGATTTTTGCCACATCAGCCTAGAAATGACACAAAGACACCCCTTGAACTGAATTTCAACTCTACGTTTTCCCCAAACTTCTTCAAGTTTTTCATTCAAGTCCAAAAAACTTTGAAGCTGACATCCTCACAACTCTCCACCTTGTAGTTGATTCAGTTGCACATATTAGTAAAACAACATCTAAAAAACCTTCTATAAACTATAATTCACTCCTGAATTTAGTTTGGCTTCTGTGAAACACCCATAAAGTCCACACAGTATTTAAATTTTGCAAATGGAAGAACTTTGGTGAGTGCATCAGCTGGATTCATATCAGTGTGGTTCTTGGACACAGCCCTTACCCCTTGATAACCTCATCTTTGATAAACTAAAATTTTACATCTATATGCTTGGTTCTCTCATGATACATCTGGTTTTTGATCAGCTGTATAACACTTTGATTATCACAAAAAACTTAAACTATTTTCTGACCTAACCAAAGCTTACTGAGAAGATCCTTAAGCCACGTAGCCTCCTTAACAGCTTCTGTAGCTTCAATAAACTCAGCTTCAGTTGAGGATAACACCACCAGGGACTGAAGTGAGGCTTTTCAGCTTATCAAACAAATGTTTAACATAAACATATATCCTGAATTGACTTTATTTTATCAAAGTCTGTAGCAAAGTTAGAATCCATATACCCCTCAACAATATTTGCTTCATTTTTGGACTTACCATTCAAAAAACTGCAGGTTGAATTACCCTTAAGATACCTAATTATCCACTTAACAGCACTCCAATTAATTTTGTTTGGATAACTCAAGAATCTGATGACAACACTCACAGTATAAGCTATATCAGGTCTGGTGCATACCATTGCATACATCAAACTCTCAACAGCCTGTGCATATGGCACTCCATCTATCTAAAACTCTTCAGCTTCTAAAGGTTGAGTTGCTGACGTCTTGAATTGAGGACTGAGAGGAGTTAGAACAGGTTTGCAGTCATACATATCAAACCTTTCCAAGACCTTCTTGATATATTTTTCTTGACTTAAGAACAAAACACCAGCATTTCTGTCCCTTGTGATTTCAATGCCAAAAATCTTTTGGCTTATCAATCGGTGTGATGGTAATTTTTTTTTTTTTAAAAAAAATTCTTATAACCTTGTATTCGGTGTTTGTAGACGATCAATGATGCTGTGGTAGCTGTCACTCAAGCTGGCTTGTCTCGGTACCTCAATCGGAAATATGGCAAGGGGTCAATTCTCTTCATATTAATGTTGTTGGATCCAATTAATATGCTTCATTTATTAAAATATTTTTCAAACCAACGTCATTGCTAACGAGTTCATTAAGGGAGGATAATTGTTTTTTCCTTCTTAGAAATTGTTTTTCTCGTTCGGATCCATTTATAAATTTTTCATAACAAAAATAGTGTACTATTAAAAGATAATTGTTATAGATATTTTAACATATGGGATAATTATTTGATATAGTGTACAAATCAAACTTGTCAGTTTGTATGTTAAATGCCACATCAATGCATTAAGAATGAATTTTTTAAATTAATTTTTTGAATGAAAATAGGAGGAGAACAAAGTTTATATTAAAATTTTTCAACCCTAGCCTCTTTTTTAGAATTAAAACTTAGATGATCAGTCTAAAAAAACTACTTAAAATCATTCAATCAAGAATAATATAAAAATTTTAAAAAATTAGTAAGGAACCAAGTGGTAACAGAAATTTCTAATAAGTACAAATATACCAAAGTGTGAATCTCCCTTCTACTAACATTAAAGCATCTCAGCCCTGATTTATATTGATATATTATAGGGGAATTGTTGCTGGTTAATATGGGAGCATCAGACAGAAACAATAATCTTCCAAAGAATATCAGTCTCCGAGCAGCAATCTTCAAGGACCTTAGGTCATCTAGTGACGTTCAAGCGTGAGTGACTCATAATCATTACATGTCATTCATAATATGCATTCATTCTGCATATATCCAATTATTGATTATTTGCTCTATTATTTTGCAAACAGGAATTAGCTGATATAGTGAAGAATGGTTATAAAACAAAATCGGACAACAAAATTGATTTTATAATCTTCCCCTTCAACATTGCATTAAGAGGCAACCCATTAGATTACCTTGGGGAAGCAAAGGCTAAAATGGATAGGAAGAAGGCTTCACTAGAGGCTGAATTCTCTTATTTATTATCTCAATACACCATTAAGTTTGGTATCACGGTAACTAGCCGTTAATTACAAACTATATATAATTAATTGACAGATTAATTACGTGGTGTTATGAAACGACCCGCCCCATCCCAGCGAGTCTATTTCAAGCAACTGAACTCAAATATTAAAAATCTTATTAATGAGAATTCTGCCGAAATTAGATTACTTTGAGAAAGCAAAGGCAAAAATGGATAGGAAGAAGGCTTCATTAGAGGCTAAATTCTCTTATTTATTATCTCAATACACCATTAAGTTTGGTATCACGGTAACCAGCCATTAATTACAAACTATATATAATTAATTGACAAATTAATTACGTGGTGTTATGAAACCACCCGCTCCATCCCCAGAGGCGAGTCTATTTCAAGCAACTGAACTCAAACATTAAAAATCTTATTAATGAGAATTCTATCGAAAATTTCGGTAGAATCTCCCCTAAACATATAACATTCTCAAATATGCAATTATAACACAAGTACTCGCAAAATAATTTATTATGCATTAAACTACTGCAACCAGCCTCATTTAGTAAAATATCTAATAGTACACTCAAAACAATTTCAGGGTATAAAAAAGATATTATACCATAAGTCAGGTCAAACTATATACACGTTTCCTAATTCTTATGTCACATCCCTAATATAATTCCAAAATTGGATGATTATATACACTAACAAAAAAAAATTATCTATATCCTCAGGCACTTTCACGTAGCAAAAAACGACTCCAAATATGTACAGCTGCTGGGTCAACGGATGTACTTGAAATCTCCTGTAGGGAAAATATAATAAAATAGAGTGAGCATAAAACTCAGTGAGCTCAGTGAGTGGATAGTAGTTTTTAAAACATCAAATACTTACAAAAATAAATGCATTTCTTGTATAGATAATTTTCTCAATTAATTATATTAATGTAAGAAATTCATTGCAATTCAAATCATATAGTGAACATAAATATAATTAATACTACCACAAACTCAAGAAAAGCATCTCATATTGAAATATCAAATACTAGATAATACAACTATCCTTAAACAAATACTCGGAGAATAATCTTATCATATCTGGACCTCAACAGACGGCAGTGATGTACTATCCGGTACCATCATGCCCTGAGCTACACGAATAGACGGGGACGTGTCATCTCATCTTTATCATCATAATTCATATCCGGATCTCAACGGATATGCAATGATGCACTATCTGGCGACATCGTGTTCGGACCACCCGGTTTTAAATCTCATCATATCTCAATATCTGTCTGCATGCATATGCCCCAAAAGAGTGAAAGCACCCAAGCACACGGCCCAAAGTCTTTATGTGTGCTCAGACGGCCCCAAATGCCTACTATCTCATCTAATCTCATCTTATATTATCTGGAGGAAATGAATATTTACTTCATGATTTTTCATAGCTTATATAAACATATATAAAATTAAAATTAGGCTCGAAATTAAGATATATACACTTTAAATCATGCCCAAATTCAACATATATACACTTTAAATCATGCTTGAAATCCATATAAAAACACTTTAAATCATGCTCGAAATCATTCATCTCGTTTTACAAATTCAAAATCGATACGGAACATAAATGAATATATATATATATATATATATAAACACTTAACAAAATATTCATACGTATAAAATATTTATTTCAGAGAACCATTAAATGAAAAAAAATTAAAATATTTATTTCACGAATAAGCTTTACTATATAAAAACAAAACGTACACAAATAGGTTTAATATATTCCACTCACAGTGATAAAGCTCAGACTCGGCTATCGCCCAAGTCCGCAGGTAGATTTTCGCCCGCAGATCCTCCTATGTCAAAGAAACGATATAATTACTTTCCATATTTATAATTCGAACTAACGTCACAAAAATAAAGTTTAAAGTAAATATTCGTCCAAACATTAAAATTCTTAAGTCTCTCAGCTTATCGTATTAACCTCGTATTCATAATTTACTAATAAAATCTAAAATTATATTTGTCGACAACCCTCAAATTCATAAATGAACAAACTATTAAATTTTCGGAATTACTTAAGCACCTCGAACATTTAGAAACTATGAAATTGCACTAAATTTTGAAATTACCAAAATGCCCTTTACGGGTCAACGAAAGTCTACAGCAACCAATGGCAGTCGGGAAAGGAAGATGGTGAGGTGGGGAACATTTTCCAACCGGTGGCGCGGCCAAAGATGGACGGAATCGGCGGCACTCGTACGTGACAAAAATGGACGCAATTTTCGAGCTTCGCCGGCTCCGTTCCGCGCGGTTTCCGGCAGCAAGGACGTGTGGAGGTTGATGGTCGACTCACAAGCTTTAGTTTGGCACTTTGCTCGGCTGGTGAAGTGGTTGAAAAAAGGAGTTACGACCAGGTCAAAATTCAGGTTTTAGATAGGGTCGGGTCGGGTCGGGTCGGCTCTCTCCCTCTCTCTCGGTTTTGCTCTATGTTTTCCTCCCATTTTCATCTCCTTAAACACACACACAAAATATCAAATATACCCCCTTTTATTTTAATTATTAACATATATAATAAAATATGCATATGTTACATGTTAACTATTCAATGTTGATGAGCAGGGAGCCAACTGTCCATCAAAAACAACATTGTTGTTCTCAAGTGTGAAGGGACTCCAAGAAGAAATAAGTTTTTATGGCCATCCAATTGCATATCTGGCCCCCAGTTGTTACGGACAAACCAATGTAAAGTATCTTCCCAATTTCAAATTTCCATATAACCATTGACAAATTTAGTTATGTAAAAACATAATACAACTAGTCGATCAAGAACGCAATGAACCATGTCCCTCAGAGCAAGCATAGCGATAGAATAATAAATAGGGAAAAAATCTTTAAACCGCAAGAATTGTTAACTAATCAATAATCAATTCAATGTGACTTTTTTATTCCTCAGTCCTCTGCTCTGTAATTTGTTTTAATCCTTTTTCGTATTTACATTTTTTTCTTATTTTATTTTCTTCCAAAGTTTACTTCCACAATATCTGAGAAAATTTATGTACAATTCTTTCGATTTGGATGGAATAGAAGATGATTAAAGCTTCTATTTTAATTGCAGGGATTGACGATTCATGTTGTAAGCTATGCCAACAAAATGACCTTCATCTTATCAGTTGATGGTGACTCAATTCCTGATCCACATCAGCTAATTGATGATCTTGAAGAATCTCTCTACCTCATGAAAAATGCAGTCATTGCTCAAGGATTAACTAAATCCAAAGCTTTTGATTACCACTACTAGAATATGGCGAGGCATTTAGTTCAAATATACAATTACTGCTTGCATTTATTATGGAAATCAATTTTAGTATGGAAAGGGCAAAAGGTTGTAATTAAAAATCGCCTCTAATTCTATTCTTCGTGTTTTACCATGGTCGAATTGAAAAAAGAAGCTGAATTTGCTTATAAATCTCTGTTTGGAGGAAAGAAAAATGGGAGAAAATAATTTTCAGATCTGGAACTTTCTATTCAATTATGAAAATTGATTAATACAATCATTGTATAGTATTTGTTATTAACTAACTGAAAAACAAACTAAATAACAGAATGTGCTAAGATAAAAATACAAAAACATAATTAAGCTGAACTGGCACTGACATAACATAATGGAGCTGAGGTGGCACTACTACAGCTGTTATTACTGGATGATTGAGTTTCCACTCTTGACTGCTGTTAACCGTCTTCCTTTAACTGCATAATGGCTCTCTTAACATCTCCCTCAAACTTAATAGGCAAGGTTGCACATTAAGTTTGGCTCTAAAGAAGTTAAACTGGATGAAAGGAAGTGGCTTGGTTAAGACATATGCAATCTGTTCTGCACTTGGTATATAATTGATTTCAAGCTCCTTTGCAAGTATTTTGTCTCTCACAAAATGCATATCTAACTCAATATGTTTAGTTCTTGAGTGATAAACTAGATTCTTGGCTAACTCAGTTGCGCATGCATTATAACACCAAATTGATGGAACTAATGTAATTGAACTTCCATTTCATTGAATAATGATTGCAGCCAAGTCAACTCTACACTTGCAGAAGCAAGTGCTCAATATTTACTCTCTGCACTGGGTATAGTTACTACCGATTGCTTCTTTGATGACCATGAGATTAAATTACTTCCTAAATATATGCAGTAGGCGCCAATAGATTTTTTGTCGTCTAAATCACATGCCCAGTCTGCACCTGTGAAGCTAGTTAGTTTCATCTCCCTCTTTAAGCTGAATTTCAAGCGATAATCTTCTGTTGCCTTCAAGTATCTTAATACTCATTTACAAGCCATTAAATGTTGAAGTGTGGGAGCAGCTACATACTGACAGCTTATGCACAAAAAGTTTATATCTCTGGTTTGGTTGGTATAAGATATTTCAAGCCACCAACTATACTTCTATAGTGAGTTGCATCTTCAATGTATTGTCCTAATGGCCCCTTTACTTCTTTCTGAAATTTAAATCCTGTGCTTATAGGTGTTTCAATCCCTTTACATTCCAACATTCTTGCCTTGGTTAGTAAGTCTCTGATATACTTATTCTGGGACAGATAAATTTTCCCATCTGCATACATCAGTTCAATCCCAAGGAAGTAAGACAAAATTCCTAAGTCTTTCAAGGCAAACATAATACTGAAATTTGAGATAAATTCTTCAAGAATTGTGCTGCTAGGACCCATGATAAGAATATCATCAACATATATTAATACTATGATCATAGAGTCTTTATCTGTTTTGATAAACAAAGATGTATCAACCCTTGAGTTTTTAAAACCTCATTGCATTAAGCAGCTCTTGAGCTTGTCATACCAAGCTTTAGGAGCTCGTTCCAAGCCATAAAAGGACTTTTCCAGCTTGTAGACATATTCAGGATGTTGAGATTCTTCAAACCCTTCAGGCTGATGCATATAAATTTCTTCAGTGAGTTCTCCATTCAAAAAGCATTATTAACATCCACTTCCCTTATCTTCCAGTTGTACATTACTGCTAAACTCAAGACAACTCTCACTGTTGATGGTTTAACCACAGGACTAAATGTTTCAAAGTAGTTTGCCCCTTCTATTTGTTGAAACCCCTTGGCAACTAATCAACCTTTATATTCAGCCACACTGCCATCTATGTTATACTTGATTCTAAACACTTATTTATTATCAATAATTTTGTAAGGGAAAGTATCGGGAACCAGGAACCGTGTATCATTCTTCATCAAGGCATCATATTCATCTTTCATTGCCTGAAACCATTTTTGATCAGCCATAGCTTCTTTCACTGTATCTTTAAATATACCTACTTTGCTGCGGGTTACCATTGTATGTGTGTTTTGGAGAGAATTTGGTTGGGTATGGGTTAAAGGAAATGAGTTATTTTGTGCTCATGATCAGGTGGCTCAAATATTTAAATATTGGATTGTGTTTCTGGTGGTTGGCGTATAGGTGAATATTCTGGTGATTGATGTATAGGTGAGGACTGCAGCTGATTTCCTTGATGATTTGCATATGTTGTCCTCACTGAGTTTTCATTATCTGTTCTATTATAACTTGCTGAAGGACTAAGATCAAAACTCTCATCAAAATAATATGGAAGAGTAGGCAAAGTATTAACCTGCTGTTTTGTGTATGAATAGGATGAAGAAGATAGAGGACTGTGTGATGACTAAAAAACAGAACCAGTGGCATACGGAAACTATTTTCATTAAAGATGACATGTCTAGCAATGTAAATTTGCCCTGAGGGTTGCAAACATTTGTATCCCTTGTGCGAAGGACTCTAACCAACAAAGATGCATTTGCTATAATGATAATCAAATTTGTGTTTATTGTAATCTCTCAGATAAGGATAACAGATGCAACCAAAGCATTTTAGCAATGTGTAGTCAGGTTTATGTATGAACAACTTCACATATGGTGATAAGTACTTGAGTACATTTGTGGGTAGCCTATTAATAGGATATACAGTTGTGTGGAAAGCATCCCACCAAATCTTGAATGATAAGTGAGACCTAATTCCACTATATGTCTATGTTTTTTTTCAACTAGGCCATTTTGATGGTGTGTATAACGACAAGAGTGTCTTAATATAATACCACTTTGGTTTAGGAAGTCAGTGAACACTTTATGCTCCACACCTCCATGTTAGATTACTGTGTTTTGATGGTTTGGCTAAATTGATTCTCAACCTGTAATTTGAACAGTTTGAAGACTTCTAAAGCTTCAGATTTGTGTCTTAAAGGATAAATCCATGTATAACAACTAAAATCATCCACAAAGCTTTTATAGTATCTATAGTTATCTTGAGATAAAACAAGAGAGGGTCTCCACAGATCTGTATGTATCAATTCAAGAGCTTGAGTGGTTTTAGCTTCAGTTGTAGGAAAGTAAAGCTTATGAACTTTACTCAACTGACGTGCTTCACAAAGAGTAGTAGATAGCAATTTGATATCCCTTGGAGATGGTTTAATATGAGTGTAATTATTCAGCAAATGCTTCAATACTTGATTACTTGGATGGCTAAATCTTTTATGCAAAAGAGTTATTTCATTAGAAGTTTGGTTACAAGAAGATTTAGTGACATGAAAACTTTCATTAGAAGTTTGATTACAAGAAGATTTAGAGACATGAAAACAATGTTTACCAGAATAACCAATATTATTGACAATAGTTTCAGCATAATTCAAAACAGAAGAACATGAAGAATTAATATCAAAATAAGAGTTGACGTATGACAACATTGACATAGGTGTATTGGATTGGACTTGAGAAAAATAAGATTAAGAAGTTACAGTAGAAAATGAATGAGGATGAAGCAATAATTTATAAGTCCCTCATCAGGAAGACCTTATAGAGGAACGTCCCCTCAGTTTGTCCTTCACAAAACAAATACTACCAAGAAATTCAACAACAAGGTTATTATTAGTTGTAAGTTTTGAAATACTTTAAAGATTATTTGTAATAGATGGAACAAGCAAGGTATCTTTTAGTGCAATCTCTGTGTGATTCTGATGCTATAATGAACCTTTTAAAATACAAATATGCATCTCTAATATGAGTAATAGACAAACCTTGTCCATTTCTTACAATAAGCTGATCTTTACCTGTGAACTCCTTTCGAATTTGCATATTAGTCATGCTATTGGTAAGATGGTGAGTAGCACCACTATCAAGATACCAACCATCATCAGCAGCATTTCCTCCAAAATTTATAGCAAAAGCAACTCCAGCAGCTCCAGCTCCAGGCATAATTCCAGACACAACTGCAGGCATATATATTGAGTCTGGTATGTAGGTGGACCCAGGTATATATCCAGGTATATAAGCAGGGTAATTGAGATAAAATCCATAACTATCTTTATAATTAGTTGCAGCATAATCAAAAGAAGGTCCTCCATAATTGAGATTAGAACCATAGTTAGCCATGTAAGCTGATTTCACGCCTTTATTTCTTCCATACTGTCTTAGTGTGTTGTTGGTACAAAATTTTAATTAAATCTATCCCAGCAAGCATCAGCTGTATGATTTGGTTTAAAACAGATTTGGCAAATTACAGTTTGTGATTCATTTAAAGCAAAATGCCCAATTGGTATATTATCAAAATTTCCTTCAGCATATGGTGCAGGTTTTGTTGGCATGTACTGTCTACCATTCAGTGTAAGATTTCCTCTACACTCGTGAATCTTTTCTAAGTAAACTCATCTCATATTTCAGTTGAAGAACTTTAGTTTGTGATTGAACTCCAAATTTCTTTTCAATTGGTTGCCAAACAGCTAATGAAGAATCTAGATTAAGAACAAGACTTATGATACCTTCACTAAGCGAAGAGAGTAACCAGCTGAGAAGTTGTTGATCCTGAGCTCGCCAGTTCAAGTAAGCATGGTTTGCAATTTGTTGAGTAGATCCATCATTTCCACGACGAGAAATAAATTGTTCTGGTGCTGGTGTATCTCCATTAATAAATCCTTCAAGTCTATTACCTCTTATAGAAGAGAGAACTTGAGATTTCCAAATCATATAATTTGATCAATCAAGTTTTACTTTTACTGAAGTAATAACAGAGAAAGTAACTTCTGAAGATTGATTTGTGTTTTGAGCATTGTGATTACTGGAACTGGCCATGATTTGGCTTTGATACCACGAATACAGAAGCTAAATTTGCTTATATACCTTTGTTTGGAGGAAAGGAAAATGAGAGAGAACAATTTTCAGATTTGGAACTTTCTATTCAATTATGAAAATTGATTAATACAATCATTATATAGTATTTGTTATTAACTAACTGAAAAACAAATAAAATAACAGAATGTGCTAAGATGAAAATACAAAAACAGAATTAGGCTGAACTAGCACTGATATAACAGAATTGAGCTAAGCTGGCACTACTATAGCTGTTATTGCTGGATGATTGAGTTTCCACTCTTGACTGCTGCTGACATTCTTCCTTTTATTGCATAATGGGCTCTCTTAACACGAATAATATAATTCATAAATAGTCAATAATTTAGTTCTAAGCACCAATATCATATCTTAATATGTATATATATAAAAGAATCTTATGAAAAGTTTTGTATTACATGAAAAAAATCGTACAATGGTCAACGATAGCTCCAAATTTTATAATAAATACCTAGGAATTTTAGTGTGTGTGATAACCATATATAATTAGTTATTTTAAAGTCAATTTTTTTGTGTATAATATTTTTTTAAAAAAAGTCAATTTACCTTCTTTAAAAAATTATAACTTAAGTTATTAAATTTATTAAACTATTAATATTAAGTGTTAGTACGTTGGGTGCATTAGTTCTGATGATTAAATTTAAATCTAACCCTTACATATATAACAAGTTTTAATGGTTATTAACAACCCGATACAAAAAAAATCAACCTCACAACTACGTGTAGATTTGTATCATGTTATCGGATCGTATGAAATTTTGCCAAGCCCATTCAACGGTATGGCAATGTCAGGTTTGGATTAAAGTTAAGATATGCCAAATAAGAGCAAGAAAAAGAGAGAAATAAATACAAGAAAAGAAAAGAGTGGACTTGGAGATAACCAAGTTTTCATTTCTTGAGATAAATATTCTTATTAAGTGTACATGTATCTCCCATGTCAAGCACACAAGAGTTGTGTTCAAGTTAAATCATCTGCAACAATGGAGAAATCGCAGAAAGAAAAAGAAAGCCAAAGCACAACTAGCAGTAGTACATAGACTGGCTGTGTTACAGTATTTCGTGAAACCTTTTTCCGACAATGTCAAGATAACACTTATATTTAGCCACAATTTCTTTACTGCTTTTCTCTTGGGATAGATGAAAAGATTTAGCCACCACTTATGGGAGGTATAATGGCTAATTCATCTTTTTCATTAACAATCACAGATTCATTTGTGTATTCCTCATTTAAAGCAAGAACCATGCATCCTCGGATCTCTTCTAAGTTTGGAAACCTTGCAATAAGTTTATTCAAGCAATCTTGTGTGGTACTACCATACGACACCTCTAGTGGCATATCGGTCAAACCAGTTAAATCTCGAGCTCTAGCAAAGAACAATACCTTTACCTGAATAGAGGATTCCTTGTTGTCAACAAGTGCAGAATCCGAATTCCCAGTTTTAGTTTCTCTTTCTGTGACATCCATTGTAGAACCAGGACATGTGTCAATGGAAATGCATCATCTGACTGCAAATATAACGCAACTATATCAATTTGAATC
The DNA here is from genome assembly GCA_025617385.1 of Murraya koenigii. Taxonomy (NCBI): domain Eukaryota; kingdom Viridiplantae; phylum Streptophyta; class Magnoliopsida; order Sapindales; family Rutaceae; genus Murraya; species Murraya koenigii. The sequence goes on from CM046811.1 coordinate 28,908,785, forward strand.
TGATGATAAATGTACCAAATTTCAGTCATTGAACATTGATTCAATCACTAACAATAACTGAAATCAAACCAACATATAAAGACAGAATTAATTTTCTCAAGAATAACCAATTCTCAACACAAGATTTGATTAAGAACAACAGAAAAACAAGGAAGAAAATGGCACCAGTGTTTATCATGATTCATTCAATTACCTACATGGCTACATACATGGGTGAAAAGCAGCAATAGAACTTCGCTAAGAAATTGTTACAATACAATCTCTCGATTATAGAGATTCAATAGCACTCAACCTCTCTTGATTTCACTAACAATACAGGGAGAAATCGAATGCTTTTCTAGGCTTATTCATTGGCCTTGCAGCTTGGTAACAGAGAATGTCACTACTCACTAACATAACCTAGCTGGCTACCAATTCTGGTAAATGAAGCCCACAAGGATCTTCCAGCATCAGCTATAACAAGTTAACAACTACCCCAGCCATTTAACCACCCTGTGAACAGATTTTGGATTGTATTAAACAATAAATATTTCAACGAAAAACCAAACGACAACATGAAATTAAAGGGAAGAAGAATCAATTTTTTTTTCTTTATGTCTAGTGTTGACGTTCAATGATATTATGTTAATCAAAAATTCAAAATAAAGCAGATAACAAGGATTCAACTTCTTATTGTGAAGCTTTGCTTTCTATTCTCACAGTGGTTAGATCATCAGATAAGATACTAAACCCAAACTGAAATCCTTTCAAAATCCTCTCAGTAAATTTAAATCCATCGATGTGAAATCCTCGCCCCTAGTGGCAGAAAGGTGGGCTTGTAGCATATCAACCCGGCATCCAATAATATGTGCATTGCCAAGGGAAAGCTAGATAATCTACTTCAGCCAATTGCAATTTGCACAAAGCAGTTCTGATGTTCAGGGGCACGGCACTTAAACGAACATCATTCAATGTCTATGTAAACATCCTAAAAGCAAACAAATGACCACCAAATTTTTACATAATATCTACCTCTAAATCGAGCTTCAGCACAAGCTCAGTAAATGAAGGAACCCAAAATATTCGATTCATGAAACCATTCAGGACCAAAATTAGTCTACTTGGTTCCATCAAAGAGCTCTTATTCACTGAAGATTGAATTATGCACGGTGCCTGGTATGAGACATCCACAACTCAAATTGCAGCAATCAACAAACAAAAAATATTGTTCAACAATAAATCAAAACATAGAATAATTCCAAAATGACGAAACATCAAGTACAGAGAAACAGAACAAGTTATCGCTGAATTATTGAAGTGTGCTTCATTTCTTGTGCGATAAAAATGTGGATTTGTGCTTTGCATCAGCAGAATCAGAACTATGATTCAACTGCAGCTCAAGATAAATTCATCAACGTCAAATTCAACAATAAGAATTATATTTAAAAAGAAAAAAAACACTTTATCTGAATATTAACCATATCTCTAATACCAACAAAGCTTAAAGGCAAAGTAAATCGCTCCAAGAAACTAGTTGAATTCCATGTGTATAAAATCGAACTAAAACAAAAACCCAATAGAGAAATTTTTGGAAAGAGAGTTACCCGGAACAGGGAGAGAAGGCCGTCGTGCTGGGTTAAAGTTGAAAATACTTGCAGGGTGAGCTGTGGAAAAGAAGACAACGAGAAAGTAAAAAATAAAAAAATAAAAAATAAAAAAAATAAAAAAAAAAACTAATTATATCACGTGTGAAAAATTAATTAAGAAATTCGTCCTTCCATAAATGTGAAGCATTGGGCATCTGTGGGCCAAAGCCTAGGTGAACTAATAAGAGGACTGATAGAGAGCAGGATTTAATCTTATCTTTTAACTTTAATCTCATCTTTAATTTCATAAAAGATGAAATATATTAATAATGTTAAATAATTTATAAAAAAGTGAAGTGGTTTAAATTCATAAAATTATTAAATTTAATTTTAAAAATAATTTTTTAATTAAAATATTTTAAAATAAAATTATAATTATTAAACTTTAATAAAAATAAAAAAAATTATTTTTTAAACTTATTTTTACGTTCAATATAATTTTATTAAATTTTAATTATATTTTTTAATTATATTTTCGTTAAACTCTGGGCGGCTAGAGGCATGAATAACAAGTGGCAGGGTTGCTACGCATTCAAATGGAGCTCATCATCGATCATTAAGTTCTCTGCTTTGATTATAATCGTAATCCTTGAATTTACTGAAAGCTTTAATTATCATTAATCGAGAGCAGATTTGTTTTTAATCAACGGGTTAAATTTCTTTTCTTTTTAATTAGTTCAATTAATGGAGCTGAATTAAGTTAAGCCGCATCACTATTCACCAATGACATCTTAACCTACATATGGCTGATTCTCAATTATCTAATTATCATCACAAACTGAAGTGACACTTGGGCTGCTGATTTCATTTTAATTACATTACCATCTCCATCACTGTTAAAAAAGATTATAAATTCAATGAAAGTTTATAAATGAATATAATAGATTTAGTAGGTAAAAATTAGGTTATGAAGCATATATTAGGTATTTAAGTCAATTTATTGAATAAAATTTAAATTTTAAAAATTTTAGAGTGGATTGATTTAGTAAATGATTTTAAAAAATAGTTTGGTGACCTCAAATAGCTCCATTCATTTGTTAATTAGAAGCACAATAATATAAGTGAGAGAAATGAGAAAATAAATAGTAATAATAATTTAAATTCAATCTTTCTTCAATTTTAAGTACATACAAATAAGAAAAAGAGTCTTTATTTTATAATTACATAATCATATAAATAAAATAAATAATTCTTAAATAAATACATCATTAATCATAAATTCTTATGGAACTACAAAAGATAAATAATTATTTTTTGGGAACATAAAACATTGTTTTGATGAATACTCAAATAATTATAATTATTTATAATAAATAATTATTTTCAAAGTATGATTGAATATTAAAGTTACCATAAAAATTTTTCAAACTAAAATGATTATTGGAAATTATCTGCTGACCACCAAAGTTTTATGGAATGTACGTGAAATCATCAAATACTTGCTGTTATTTCAATTAGGAGTGATCGCTATTTATTTTTTTTCCAGTGCAATAAGGAAAAAATTATTGTTAAACTTGTTGGGCCTTGACCTTCGTTGGGCACGGTCTTTTATCTTCAACGCCACTATATGATTCTCGCTTTCCTTTTTGAATTTTAATTTTTGAAAATCTTATTAAAAACATTTTGGGCCTGTCTTATACTTTGAAAGATAATTTATGGCCCATGGAGGCTATTATCAGACGTTTGCCCCGCCAGTGACAATGAGCCTAAAAGCTGAGCGCAATTATCGAAAAATACTAATACATTTGGACTGACATCAGCCAAGTTGAAAACAAAGACTGATTTCAGTGGTTATTTTCTCCGAATGACAATATTAAAAGCAATAACATAAATATTGAGGGACCCTGCTGCTAATTTACTGCATACACTCACTTCGTGATGATGATGATGAGTCACTCACTTCCCACAAACGCATTTGCATGGTGAAGAAGGCAATGGAGGACCACAGAGACACTCGTTCCCCACAAAAGCACTTGCTGGAAATTTCTTTGTTGGAATCTCACCACACAAACCATTATAACTCACGTTCAATTTATCCAGCCCTGATATTGCCTTTGGCAGTTTCCCGAAAACCAAATTTCTAGACAAATCCAAGACCTTCAATGTGTCCACAATCCTCAAACTCTCCATGTTGAACTTCAACTTGTTGCCTGAGGCCCGAAACTCCACCAAGTAATCTGTCCGGTTCAGCAACCCAACCGGACCGCCCGATATTTCGTTTTCGGACAGATCAATGAAGTCGTAGAAGTAAGTCTGAGCCGGCTTCCAGTTGTTCAGGTTAATTTTGATTCCGCATTTGGCCAGCCTGAGAGAAAAAATAATCGGAGACGAAGTCACCCAGTTCGGAATTTGTTGGAGGTGGAATTGGTTGTATGACAAGTCAAGTGACTCGATTCCTTTAACGTTCATTACAGGAAACGGGTCTATGAGAGAATTGTGAGCGAGATTGAGATTAAAAATCTTGGTGAGATTACCGAAACTCTTTGGCAAAGATCCTGAAAACTGATTCCAGGATAGATCCAACGTGTCTAGAGCGTGAAATTTTCCGAGAAAATCTGGGACATTTCCTGACAGGGCGTTGTGGCCTAGCTCCAGATATTGGAGCTGGGGTGCCAATGAAGCTATTGATGGAGGAATATTCCCAGAAAATTTGTTGAATGAAAGTCTAAGAAATAGAAGTTTTTTGAGTGGTGAGAAAATATCAGGTATGGCTCCAGAAAGCTGGTTGTGCTGGAGATCTAAGTAAGTCAAGTTCTTGAGCTGGCTGATTCCGTTTGGTATGGCTCCTGTTAGAAAATTTTGGCCAAGTTTAAGCTGAGTTAACTGAGTTAACTGGTAGATTGAACTCGGTATTGGGCCAGTGAACCGGTTTCCGGAAAAACTCAGAGCTTCAAGTTGGGTTAACTTCCCAATGTTTGCTGGTATTTGACCCGAAAGCTTGTTGTTTTCGATGTAGATGTATTTCAATTTGGGCAACACGAATATAAAGTCCGGGAACTTACCCGAGATGTTTCGGAGATCTTGGAGATATATTCCGTCGAGATTCTTGACTTTTACGAGACTTGACGAGATTGTACCGGATAAGAAACTATTGGGCTTCCCGGGTTGCCCACTAAGAGATAAACTTGTGACACGGCTACCGGACAAGCAAGTTATGCCCGTCCAAGTGCAACAATCAGTACCCGGTTTCCATGAGTTAAGCATACCCGATGGGTCTTGGGCTATGCCGGATTTGAAACCCAAGAGACCTGACTCATCGTCCGCGTGGCACTTGGCAGCCGATGAGATTTTGAGGAGCGAAAATGAGAGAAAAATGAGAGGAAAATAGAGAAAAAACTTCATTTTAATTTTGAGAATAAGAACAGAAAAAGGGATGGAAAGATTTGCTGATTTAAATGAGCTATTTATAGGAGTCATGATTTGAGATCCGTTCCGTCAAGTTTGACCAATTATTAACATTGAACGAATGCTATCTACAACCATGTGGATTGATATTAAATCATTTGAACTCTAGTATATCATTTGTTCTTTGGAACTTTTTCAATAGTTTTTGTTGACTATATTAGCCACTCAAACTCAATAAAGAACCAAAGATGGGATAAAGTTGTCCATCAAATTCGTAAATTTAACAATGAGATGGGAAGGGAGGGCACTCATTAGTTTGTTGGCTATCATTTCTTTAGATATTTAAAACTGAATTGATTGATGAATCGGAAACTATTACCACCCAAATAACTCACTCAAATATTATTGTGTGATATGCTTATTATTACAATAATGTTGTCGGTAGTAAAATTTGAGTAGGAAACGTCTAGGATATGACATGTGAAGATATTTTATATGACTTATAAGCCCCTAAGGAGAACAGAGGAGTTAAAAGGGCGAGGGTATAATGAAAAATTTTTAGAAAATCAGCTTAGCCACACTAATCACGTGAGAACTCCAAAAAAAAAAATGTTTCCTGCAATGCATTAAAATTAAAATTGCCAGGCTTTAGTTTGGGACCATAGAGACGATGACACCTTCACCAATAGGACCAAGAAACATCATCACAATATGATTCAGAGTTATCTTTAAATATCTTATTGTCAGTTGCATGAATCAAATATGACAAAGAACCACATGCACAACTGCCTGTGTCATCTGTAGTGAAATCATATACTTCTCTAATCAATTAACTCATTTCAAATGAGATAATTAGAGTTGATTATATACTGTTAATAAGGAAAGACCTAAATAAAAGATTAAATCATTAATAAATTTATAGTCTAGTGAGAGAAGTATTACATTCACAATATTAAAAATAAGAGTTCGAATCGTTATAAAAATATTTATAGAGATTATTTAAAAAAAATAAAAGATTAAATCACTATTAAATTTCTGCCTAATTAAGGAAAGTAACTAATTAGGATCTGTTATATGTATAAAATGACATAAAAAATTCTTAAAAATCCACTCAGACAAAAATATTCAAATTTATCTTATTTAAAGATTTTTCTTAAACTCATCATCTACTTCATCCTTTATCTGACCTAATCGTCAGAGTGTCATCCCCAGCTATCGAGCATCATATCTAATAGTTTTTTTCTTTAATTTCAAGTTCTTTTCGGTCATTATTATCTTCAAAAAACTACTTCCGTACAACTCAGTTTTCATTATCACCAAAACAAATGTTTATGTTTATTTAGTTGGAATGTTTAATTTATATCTTAATTGATGTAATAGATAATATGTTATTATTTGATTGACTCAAATGATATTTAATTATAAATTATATTATTTTTAATTTAAATAACAAAATTTTATTAGTGACAAGTTAAAAATATAAATAAAATACCTGACTGAGTGAATGTAGCGTTATTAATGATGTATCGTTGGAATTTAATGAGTCTCGTAATACATGTCCCACAGATCAGCTCATGCAGCGCACCGCCCTCGAGCAAGTACCTTACTTTTACGTGGAAAATTAAGGATAGGGATTGATGCCTTTGGTTGCCATATTTTATGTTTCTTTTCATATTTTATGTTGAATATTAGGATTCCATCACTGTCTTTTATAATAAAGTTTAATAGAAATAGACCACATTCCTCTAGGTAACAATTATATATGATGAAGACGTTTTAACATTACGTGATATGAATATAATTGTACTTAGAAAAAACTCGTATTATAAAGAATTAATTTTGGTCGACAAAAGATTTGATGCATGCAGCAGATTTCTAGTGTCCGTTTTAAAAAATATATATATAGTAAAGAGAAAATTATTTGAAAAACCCATGAAAAACACATATATAATGTTATTTAAAATTAGTAGTGCTACAAACTCTAAATATTTTTTATCTTAAAAAATTATTTATAATTATGTAATATTTATTTATTAGTTGATGAGATGATATAATTTATTCACTTAAATTTTTTAAAGAATTATCAACTACTTAATGAATAATAAATCATTTGAAATAAAATTTAAAAAAAAATTTAGGATGTCTATCATTAATTAGAATGGATATTTAATATTTAATTAATCAATCTAAAGATAAGACAACTGGTGCTTCCATTTCTTTGCAAAAGGAAATTTTGTGGCTGATTCCTCGTAATTAATAGAATAATGCTCCACTTATTCTGAATATTCAATTGGGATAGTTACACTAATTAATTTTGTAAGATGATTAGGAGGAGCCTTCATATAAAAGTGAAAATATAAAAAATAAGGCAACTATTAATATAAAGTA